>CP141147.1:31819184-32309184 GCA_035235625.1 Saururus chinensis
CAAGCGAAGCTAACTTCGAAACTTCGTGCAATTTGGCTGACGAAAATGCGCCCCGGTCAAAACTCCCACACCGGTCCCACACGCCGGTTTTTTCGGTTGATATGTCCCGTCTCAAACGGGCGATTTAAACCATACCGGTGGGGCCCACGTTTGACAGCTAAGCCGGGGCAGAGTCCTCGAAAGTAATTTCGCTTTTTCGATTTTTTCATTATTTCAACGCCGTCTCGTTCCTCCTGTCTGCCAATCGGAGGTCTTGCAAGGCTCGTCTCTCTGCTCAGCATTCTCACGCTTTCTTCACCGCCGGCGAGTCTGACGGAGCGGCCATGGCGATGTCGTCGCAGGACAACATGAGCAAGATGCAGGTTCGCCAGAGCTACCGGAATCTGTGGCACACCAATCTCTTGAGCACCATCCAGGCCGACTTCCCCTGTATCTTCTCTTTCTCTCTCTGCGTTTTTCTGGTACACTTCTAGGTTTATCTTTTGTGTTTGATTTCACTGAATTCTTTGTCTTTGGCTTTGTCCAGATTGTTGTTTCTCCCTGTGGTGGTAAGTCCTCAGATCCGCTTAAATTCTGATGTTGTGCCTTTTTTATATGATTTGTATGTTTTTTTTATCAAGTATTTGATTTGTATGTTACTAGAATATTACAATTTGGCTTTTACTTCTGGAATTTGATTGGTTTATATGAGTTGCTAATGTGTTTGGAAGTGTCATACTTTCTCACCTTTTTGGTCCTTCAATGCATTAGGAATTGCGGCATTGTGACTTGTAGTTATTAGTGGATATTTCTCATAAGTCATTGTTACTATGAGCACGGCTGGTTTAGTTCAAATGTTTCGAAGTGCCATTTGTTGAGTGCTTGTAAATACGCTTGGGGTCAAGTAAATGGTTTTGTTTCTCTGTTCTTATTCGATTGATTAGTTGTTTTGAAGTGAATTTTGAGTCCATTGCAATTTCTCAGATGAACTTTCTAGTTTGCTTGAGATATTTTCTTCTTGTTTGTTGTATATTTGTGTCCACAGCACATGGGTCTGTAGCATAAAATATAAAGTGTAAAGCTTAAAGAATTATAAAGTAGGATTTGATAGATTTCTTCCTGCTAACGCCCTATAACTTGGAAACATCTAGGCCTGATAACCAATCTCATGCTTTTATTCTTTTTTTTTTTATATCGAAGCACGTAATTGAGTTCAATATGATTTTTTCAGAAAAACTGTCCGTGTACTATTACTTGAAAGATCTTTAGACTTCCTGTCATGCCATTTTATTTAGTGGTACTTCTGTGTTTCTCTATAAAATTTCCTTGGAGATTGGAATACTTGATAATTGTTTTCTTACACTACAAACGTTGTAAAAAATTTATCTGTATTTTCTTGACTCTGAATCAGACACGTTAATTTTTCTTTCAGTATTATGTCAATAGATATTGTATCACTTTGGCCTTTTTAATGTTCCTCCTTGTTCTATTGCAGTGGACCATGTGTCTCATACTTGCTACGCAAAAGAGCTCTTTACAATGATATGTCAAGGTAATAATATCTTACATCACTCTTTCCATGAATGCCTCTATGCAACTAAATCTTGATATGTTTTCCCCTTTTTTGTTTTTGCAGGTATGTATGTTGTGCAGGATATATGCCATGTAGTGGCAGGTGTGGAGAAAGCAAGTGCCCTGAATTTTGTCTTTGTACTGAGGTATCTACATGGTTAGCCCTTCCGTTGGCTTTTACTTTCTTTGTCTTCAACTCTTTCATTTAACAACTTACCTATTAATGTTTTTATTAGTGGTCCCCCGAGGGTCATATGGGTGTGGCCAAGGGTCTATAAAAGAGGATTAGCTAAGATGGTGGATTGGTGGGACTCCAAATTTGGGTCCATTTAAACATTTAGTTCCCCTTGATTGAAGCTTTTGGAATTTTAGCTGTTACATGTAGGCTTAAAATCACAAACTATGATCAGTGGGTTCCTTACATCAAAATGGCCCAAATTTCGTAGATAAACAAGCCCCCATTATTTTCCAATCCCCCTTTATCCTAGGCCCACAGGTTAGTGACGAGTTAAAATTATCATTGAAATCCAACTCTTATGCATATAAAGTCAACACCAACAAAAGTCAAGTAATTTTGTGGTGCTTCCTATCTACTGTAAGGTTGAATGTTTTGGGGACATTCTATTGTCTGTTTTTTCATGGTTTTACCTGTTATAAATGGAGTGTAGTAATTGATCAACATCAGATGGATTATATTGTTACTAGTTACTTCCAATGGAAGTTTTTGGAAACTCTGCATTCAATCCATGCTTTCCATGTAGAATGAATTGGTGTACGCCTATCTCACTCAACATGTTGGTCTTATGAAATGTGTGGTGGTTCATATGAAACTGTTTTGCCCTATGGGCACACTTCATATATGGACAGTCAGGGCCAAGCCAGGAGGACCAGTGGTGGCCATGGCCGCCCTGTTCTTTAAATTTTTTTGCTGGCACCACTGTCCTTTCTGAAATTTCGATTTTTTCTTTTAGGTGGGACCATGTGGCGCCCCCTAGATTTTTTACATATCACGTGCCTACCTCAAGCTTTTTTCCTGGCTTTGGCCCTGCGGAAAACGTTACTCAATATGACCCTTGAAGAGGGCGTCAAGTGCTATGAGTCTCGGATGTAGTCTGATTCTGATTTTGGCTTTTGGATGTACTCTTTCTATTGTAACATGGAACTAAGACCACTGTGCATTTGTTATTCCATTTATGACAAGCTTGTACTTTTCATTCTTCGTTAATGGCTGACTTCTCTTTTTTAGGTTTTCCTATGCTTTGGGAACTCAGTTGCATCAACTCGCTTTCTACTTCAAGATGAATTCAACATTCAAACCACGAAATGTGACAACTGCATTATTGTACGCTCTCTTACCCTTTTCCTTGCTGTATTTCCAACTATGCGTCTAATGCTAATTTCTCTTCAATGTCGTGTGGACAGGGATTCATGCTTTGCCTCCAACAAGTTGCATGTATATTTTCCATAGTTGCAATGATTGTTGGAAGCGATGAGATTTCAGAAGCCTCTCAGATCCTGTCCTGTTTGTCAGATATGGTTTACTGCTCGTAAGTCATGCTTTATTTGCCTTAATATTTTATAAGAGCGGTCAGACTAATTATTTCTTTACCATACCATTTTTCCAGGGTTTGTGCATGCATGCAGACACAGCACAAAATTGAAATGGACAAAAGAGATGGAAAGTTTGGACCGCCATCTGTGATGTCTGTGCCCCCCCCTGTCCAGCAGATGTCTCGCATTGATCAGCCTTATCCACCTCCAGTTGGGTACCCGCCCCAGCCAGCATACGGTCAGCCCTATGGCTACCCACCGCCCCCTCAGGCTCAGGGCTATCCTCCTGCAGGCTATCCTAAATAATTGCTTCTCTAAAAGGGAAATGTTGGAATTGCGAGTTTTTGAGTGCCTGATTTTACGATGTGTATTCTATTTTCGGTGAAGCTTAGCTTCCTGTGTTCCAGTGGTCCATATAGTGATACTAGAAACCATTGTGCAACTTCATATGATGTTGATTATTGATATTAACTTTGTTCTCCAGCTACTCCAATCATCTGCAGGTGAATTGCAGAACTTTGGTAGGAACACGAGCAGTGTTGGTTCATGTTTGATACCGGATCTTGCGACTAGGGCTGCCTCCAAGTAGTCCACGGTTGAGTCCACCTCGTCTATGTGCCCTACTGAATTTCTGGTTTCGTACTCTTATTCTTTCTGCTTTTTTTTTTCATTTTTTGAAAATTGTACAATTATAATCAATGCTTTTTGGATAATGAAAATCGGGATGAGGCATCATTCCCAGGTCGTGCATTGGATGATGAATATCAAGGCTCAAATTCTATTCTAAAATAAATATTTGATAACACTCTTTATAGAAAGAATAATTATCTTTGCAGAGCACTTTGTCGTAGAGGCACCCAAGAAGCAATCATTCGTGTGACACTCACAAGGCTAAATAGCCAAGCAAATTAGCCTTATTTGTTTAGGTCATGATTTTGTATTATTTGATCGAGTGTATACCCCACAAACTTTAGCAACAAACTTGTCCTAAGGTGAACATACAGACATATCGAGATATTTCTCAAGCGAGCTAGCTTTGTGATGCATAGATCTAATTTTAGCAATTTAAATATTAAAATATTTTATCTTAGCTAAGTATATGTAAAGGTTAGTTTTTCTAACAAGGCTATAAGGATGGATGGTTGACTCTTGGGTCGGAGAGCCCCATCTCCTATCAAACAGGGCTCTTGGCATGATGGCGAGCAACCCAGTCAGCCTTTATAGCTCATATATTTCAAGGTTAGTCATTATATTAACTCATATATTTTAGCTCATCAAGTCCAAATTTATAACATGATATTTATATCTTGTATATTGTTGGGACAACCAAAGTGATTGTAGGGACATGGTCATTCTAAATTTTATGAAACAACCCCTACAAGACTATCCAATGCTATTAGGGGGAGGGGATATGTTAATACTCTAAACAACAAGTTAGCCGAAAGTGTCCCAACATGGCCAACAATGTGTGCGCATTGTTGTGTGCATTTTGCACAATGTTGAATACGCATGTTCCACAATGTTGAAGGCTTTTCCTGCAACACATGCATACAGGGTGCACAACATTATAGACAGTTCTTACAATGCATGCACGTCTAATATATAACACACCCACACGTGTGTGCCCCAGCATGCATCACAAATAGTACTCTTTGTTGCCCTGTGACAGTGTGCCTATATGCGAGGTACCATGTAGCCATCCTAGTGAGCATGTAGCTGACAAAGAGGTCTAAGTGCACATAGACTTTAATTGTAGAATAAATTCATTTAAAAAGAAAAAAGGGTTAACATGTGTCTGGTGCTTATGTTAGTGAGCATGAACCTCCACATTATGAGTCATCCAATTGAGATATGATGGTGTGTATTAATAAAAAGTTAGGCGGGTAATTCAAACCTGTATAAACAAATGACCGACCTTTAACCTAACTCTAAACTCAGGGGTTATGGTGATAAATGAGTGTCATTGGATGCATGCTATCATCGGAAAGAAAGGGTTTTAGAAGGAGAAAAATAGAGGGAAAATAAGGGGGATATCTTAAGTTATCATTCCATAACATGGTATGGCATAACCCTTACAATTAAACCATAATTAACTGGCCTTCCAACAAATCCTTAAAAGCCCATTAATACTGATAAAAAATGAAGGGCAATTTATTTGTAATTAATTACTAGTTAAGCAAACCCTAAATAAGTAAGTGTGCCTCAAAGGTGGCTACAACCCTAAGGCGAGTCATAACATTTAGACAAAGGTCTTATTGGTTAGTTTTGGTTGAAAATCCATGGCTCAATAAATTAGAAAATTATCTTTCCTCTTCGTATCTAGAGAGATCAGTGTAGACAACTTACTTCGCCAGGAAAACAAATCAAATCTAGTATGAACGCAAATTTGAACACCACCCAAATCCTTAGCTTTAAAATAATATATACTCCTCATCTCATATTAATTATTTGAATTAAATAAACAATTTATTTTATATTAATCATTTTATATTATTTTTATAATAAAATAATTAATTAATATAGTAAAACGACTTAGTAGTTAGTAGTCAAAGTAAAAAATTGATAAATTGACCTTCCATTGCGGCACTTGGTCGTGTTAACTTGACCACAAGATATTTCTATCTTTGTGACTAGAGGCAATAGACAGAATTCTCCCCTTGAAACTTTTTCCTCTCTAGAAAGATTATCTCTTGAAACATACACTCTCACGGTGTAAAGTACTTTTGTCTACCTTTTGAATAAGCTAAAACATGTTCAAATTAACTTCAGAATGGAGATTTGGAGATCAAACATTTTGACCACCCATATAGGAACAATCGTTAGGGTAACCTAAGATGATGTAACACAATATTGTTGGAATCAAAGCTACTTTTCGCTTATGGGCATGCTCCGGTATTATTTTAGTTTTAAAGTAAAATAATTTTAGGTTGTTTCATTGTGTAAAATGTCAAATCAATTTAAAAGGGTCTTTGAAATTTAGTGTAATGCCCGGGTCAGTGGTACCTCAAACATGTGGGCTAAACCCAACCGGGGGTTCAAAATTACATTCATAAAATTCTTCTTGTTGATTACCTAGATCCTTATTCGTGTGCAAGAGTTGTAATGATCCTTGGGCATGGGTTTCTAAAAGAATAAAAAGATTAATTGTTTCAGTTTTTTGGATTGGGCCAGCTCGCCATGGTTTTGGTTGTCTACGTACTTATTGAGTAACATCTCTAATGTTATTCAAATAAGATCTGATTCAGACGTAGTTTTGCCTAACAACTAAGGTTATTTAGTAAGCATAATATAATAGATATAATACTTATGTATTTTCAATTAAATATGCATTTGTATGTCAAAGTCAACTTAGAATAATAAAAACGTAGACAAATAATTCATTTGCAAAATCTGATGAATCATTCAGAGAATCAAATAAATCATTCATTAATAGAATTCGATCAATCGGATATATTGTTCATTTATAGAATCCGATAAATCATTCATAAAACTAGATCAATTATTTATTCACAAAATTCAATAAATCATTTACAAAACAAAATAAACCATTCGTTCACAAAATCCGATGAATCGTTCATTCGCATAATCTAAAAATTCATTCACAAAATTAGATAAATCATTCCTTATAGAATCCGATAAATCATTCACAAAATTAGATAAATCATTCGTTCACAAAATCCTATAAATCAGATAAACTGATCATTCACATAATTTAATAAATAATTTGCATTATATAAATAATTTGTTCACATAATTTGATAAATCATATAAATTATTTATTTATAGAATCTAATAAATATTTCATTTACAAAATTTGATAAGTTGAATAAATCATTCATTTATAAAATCCAATAAATCATTCACAAAATCGGATAAATTATTCGTTCACAAAATCTAATAAATAGGATAAATCGTTCATTAACTCTGATCAATCATTCACAAAATCAAATAAATAATTTATTTCAAAATTTGATAAATAAGATAAATTATTCATTTACAGAATCTAATTAATCATTCATTTACATAATCTGATAAATCATTCATTCACAAAATTCGATAAATCATTCATTCACATAATATGTTAAATCATTCCCAAAATCAGATAAATTATTCGTTCACAGAATGTCACCTATACTAAAGAGACATACAGTTGTGCTTGTAGGGCAACAAGATCATAATGAAAATGATCTTCTCATGATACCTAGATTCATGAGCATGCCATATGCCTCAATAGGCAGATAACTAGGGGTCAAAACTAATAATTTCTGGTTCGCATACTAAAGAACAACCCTTCAAATCCGATGATAGATTTTGGGCTTTATACCAAATAATTATCCTTCAAATCCAATCATTAAAAATCATAAGAAAATCAATTCAAATAATATAAGAATATTTTAAAAGTCTAAATACAAAAAAATCTAAGGCCCAAAACCTATGAAGAACTCATTCAATAATCATAAGTCATTCAACATCATTTTAAACATTCATAGCATGCATTCGTGCATAATTTCAAAATTATAAAAGTAAAGGAAAATATGCGTTCATTTAAATAAGCATGCATTAAAGATATAACACCATAAACACTTACTCCCATGAGATTTTTGCAAATAGTGACGATCAGAGCTTCACCTTTGTTAAGGACGATATCCTTCGGAGGCCTAAAGGCATCAGACATAACTTTCCCTTACCTTAAGACATTTCTTGTAACGCCCGAGATTTTTCACACATTTTCCTTAAAATTCACGGAAAATTTTTTCAATATAACGTCTGTAAATCGGAGGAAAAATGACGAAACCAAAACCTGATAAAACAGTTTATAATTTAAAACTGTAAACATCCACATATGGTCAATCATCGTACGGCCAAAGCAAATATCCTCAGGCGCTACTTGAAAACACACGTACGAATAAATTTGCTATGATCATAGACTTTTAAATACAAATCACTCTCCCGGGCATCCCTGAGTACAAGTCCCATAACAGTCCACAGACTAATCCAAACAAAAGTCCAGAATAAACATCATGATGTCTCATCTCACCCAATACAGGAGATCGTGGCACAAATAAACTCACAGAGAGTCAAGCTGATACCTGAGTCAACGGGAATCAATCCACCGCTGAAACGAGCGTCCATCACCAGGAGCTCTCCGCACAACCTGCAAAACCTCCCGTACAACGGGGCTACAAGTAGTAGGGTGAGTATTTTCATACTCAGTAGGAAAATACCCAGTAGGGGAAATCCCAAACGGTGAACTCCATAAGTTCAGAAATGCATGCGTCATGCAACTCAACATGAAGCAGAAGCATAATAATCATATCGTGCACATACGCATACGATCATACTAAATGCACTATCGTGCCAAAGACATACCAAATGCACCACCGTGCCAAAATCATACCGAAGGCACCATCGTGCCAGAATCATACTATCCAAACAACTTACACAAACACCCTTATCCAGGGTCATACAATTTACTCGTACCACCGTACGCATACTCATACAATATACGCATACTTGTACGACCTTACTCGTACAATCATATGCTCGCTCATACAGCTTACCCATACATGTACGACCTTACTCGTACAATCAGACTCGTACGACCTCACTCGTACAGTCTGCACAAAATCATACTTACTGTCTTACTCAGAAACATATTCTCACAATCGTACTCATACTCTTACAGTCGTGCTCATACTCATACGCTTACAGTCTTACTCATACTCATACACTTACAGTCTTGCTCATACTCATACACTTACAGTCTTGCTCATACTCATACACTTACAGTCCTGCTCATACTCATACACTTACAGTCGTACTCATACTCATAAGCTTACAGTCGTACTCATAATCGTACACATATCAACGACCACTGAAGCTCATTACAACTAATAAGCTCCAGCGTCGAAATGGAAAAGAATGCCACTGGGGCAACACCTTAACCTCCGGGGAGTGACTAGACGCCATGGACTTTTCCGAAGGTAAGGCACACCAATGCTCATGGGGCACTGGATCAAACAGGTAAGAGTAGATCCATGATACTACTTACCTGAGCGCGCAAACATAAACACCCACACATAAGGGGTCATACAGTTGCCCACCATAATGGGTCTTATAGTGCCATAGAATCGCCCACCATAATGGGTCTTATAGTGCCATAGAATTGCCCACCATAATGGGTCTTATAGTGCCAGAGAATTGCCCACCATAATGGGTCTTATAGTGCCATTGCCACTCTTGGGCAGAAAACATATAGTGCTACTTGGGCAGAAACATACAGTGCCACTCTTGGGCGGAAACATACAACGCTCTCAACAGAGCATCAAACGTCTGGGCTTACACAACACACAGACCAAATCAGAAACATACGTCGCTCTCAGCAGAGCATCAGACGTCTGGGCTTCGTACAGCACGCAGACAAAGTCAGAAATGTACATCGCTCTCAACAGAGCATCAAACGTCTGGGCTTATACAGCACACAGACCAAATCAGAAACAACGTCGCTCTCAGCAGAGCATCAGACGTCCGGTGCCCTACATAGCACACAGACAACATCCCGCAGGATAACACCATGGCAAGACATGATAAACGCTCGGCCAACTCATCAGCGGCCAGCTCAAACACGGAACTTAATCCGTCGAACCCTCAGGTCTCAAACTCACAACGCTATCATTAGCTGTGCTTATAATTCAAGTTTGCATTAAGTATATTATGCGGTACAATTATGCCACACAAACTCACAGTCCTCGATTGGTCAAACCGAAGCTGAGCCCGATCCGAAACCCAAGTTCGTCAGGGCAGCAGACTTCACTTACCCGTCCACATCATGGACAAAACTCATCGTACAACAAACCCTTACAGTCTTACACTTTGCCATCCATCTTATGGCCAAAACCTCTTACACTGACATCCTCAAATAACGCTCCTCAGAGCCAACCCAGTTGTCGCCCTCTTACTTATATCTCACTTATTATACTTACTTTTCACTTCATAATCTGTACGTTATGCTTGTACAATTATGAACACTCTTACTGTCTGACAAATGCCCAACACACAATCCACCCCAAACTGATCCGTTCTAATCCTTACCCGTCATACTCTTATCCTCTGTCATACGCTTACACAACTGCATCCAAATTCAGACAGAGCTTCTGTCACCTCTTACTGTCCATCGCCCATACCTCTGCCCACAAACACATACGCACATCCAAAGCATAGGCAAAATGCCATCATACATACGTATGTCTCACACATACGTATAACATATACATACGGTCATACATACATAACTTACAAACATGCATGCTAGCCATCACTAGCACATGCATACACACGTCAAACGTGCACGCTAGCCATCACTAGCATATGCATACATTCACACATACATCAAACATGCACGCTAGCCATCACTAGCACATGCATACATCAAACGTACACGCTAGTCATCTCTAGCACGTGCACACACATTCTTACATACTTCAAACATGCACGCTAGCCATCACTAGCATATGCATACATTCACACATACATCAAACATGCACGCTAGCCATCACTAGCACATGCATACATCAAACGTACACGCTAGTAATCTCTAGCACGTGCACACACATTCTTACATACTTCAAACATGCACGCTAGCCATCACTAGCACATGCATAACCCATACATAACATACTGACATATTTGCTAGCCATCGCCAGCGCATACATAATCCACATCCATAAAACATGCATACATCTCATGCATATCAATCATACCATACAATCATGCTTACACGCACCTCATGCAATCGGATCGTTACTTAACATCCAAGCATGGAATCATACAATCCTAGCATGCTGCTACTCATTCAAAGCATGCTTCATGAATTTACGAGTTCAAAGCTCCCCTACCTCGTAATCATGACGTTCGATGGCGAGCACCCGACGGTGGCGGCGTCGGCGGCGGAGTTGGCGGTCAAAACCGTTGCCTGGCTGAGAGAGCTGCTGTCCCGAGGATTTTAGGATGCGCCGGAACTATCACGGCCAAATAGAGTGTCAGAACTCAATGCGGTAAAACCCACGATCCACGGCGGCACCCTAGGGCGGCCGAGAGAAATCTCATGCCAACATAAGTGGCGGTGCGACCAGAAGTCAAGGCTGTACACCCTGAAGATCGGCCGGTGGCTAAGACGTGCTCAGCCGGCCACAAGACATCGAAATCGGCTGTGGACAACACCCAACGGCGACGATTTCGGTCAACAAAGGCCCACATATGGGCGGAGAGCGTGGGGCAAAGCTCGAGAATCAAAGGAGAGGTGGAGGACGGCTCTAGTGATCAACTCCACTCGGTGGCAAAGCCAACCGATGGTTAGGCGGCACGAATGCGGCGCCTAAACCCAGAAGTACACGCGTGGCTACATGCGTACGCGGCCCAAAGGGCGGGGGAAATGGGGCGACTCAAGGCCCACAAAGCCAACAGGGCTAAGGCCCTTAGCTGTGGCCAATCAAAGCGGCGACATCGCCGATCGCCACCCACAACCAAAACCCATGGTGCGAGCAGCTGTGCATCTCGCACGGTATAGGGCAAGGGGAGGGTTCACGGTCGAGCAAAGGCTATGAGGCCGTCACTGGCCAAGGCCTGAGCAGGTGAACTCGTCCACCTTCTGTCAAGGTAAGACATACAAATTCTTGCCCGAGGCCGTCCGGTACCGACGGCGTAAAATGGGCAAGAAGGGTCAACGGCACATATGCCGGTAAGGCGGACTAGCTGCGGCTACGGGCCGCAAGGCTGAACAAGACCTAGAGGGGTGGCCCATTGGCATCACCGGGCTGGGGCGGAGCCGAACTAAGGTCCACCAAAACAAATCCGGCGTCCGACTGATAACGTCAGTCACCACGTCCAAAACGGACGCAGGCCAAAAATAGGGGACGACCGGGGAAAACCCATAAGGGCGGAGCGGCCATGGGGGCGGTGGCTGAATCGGGCACAGAGGTATAGTCCACTGCCTTCGCCGGAGCAAGGCGGGGCTGGGGGAAGGCCGAATCGGCTGCAAATCACCGCCGGCGGCCACTGTTTGCCCAAAACAGTCCGTCGGCGGAACAGTGCACAAAGGGAGGAAGAGGATGGGGCGGCGGTGCCGAGGCCCACCGGGCCGGGAGGAGGGTCTCCTCGCCGTCGCCGGCCCAGGGCGAAGCCGTGGCCAGCCGGTTGGGCCGAGCCGGCCCGTGGCGGCGGCGGAACGGCGTGAAACAGTCGGGCAGCGAAACAGGGCAGCAGAGAGAGGGAGCGGGACGGCGAAGCTGGGGCCGTCCGGGGCCGGGGGGAGTGGTCTCCCGCCGTCGCCGGCCCATGGCGGAGCCGTGGGCGGCCGGCCGGCCCACGGCGGCGACGGAATCGCAAATCACAGAAAAGGGGGGGCTCACCTGAAAAGTGGGGGCGGAGTGGCCGTGGGGCCGGGACGGCGGCTCCCCTGCCGTCGTACGGCCAGGGCGGAGCCGGCGCGGCGGTCCAGCGGCCTGCCGGCGGCCGGTGGCGGCCGGGCACAGTGAAAAGGCGAAAAGGGGGGGGGGGCGGCGCACTGTTCATCGCGCAGGAGGTTCTGGATCGGGCGATCCCGATCCCGATCCCGATCCAATATTTCTGTTTTATTTTTTTTTTCTTTTTCTTTTTCCAAACGTACGCTCAACGCGCGTTAACCCACTGGTTACGTGTCGAACCTCCAAAATTCGCGCCGTAAGCGCGCAGCGAGGCCCGTGGCCCGCGACTAAGCCCCACACCCGACTCTACGGGTATAAATACGGGGAAAAGACACAAATACCCATACGCTGAAACGTCACATTTTCCTGCCGAAATAACCAGAAAAATGGCAGAAAAATCCCAGAAAATCGTAGAAAAATCAGGGACCTTACATTTCTTTATTTTCAACTTGAAGACATTAGACACAACTTCCCCTTAACTCGGGACATTTTTATCTTTGGGGCCCGAGGTGGACAGAATGTCCCCTTTATCACGCCAGAGATTTTTTCATACATTTACTTTAAAATTTCACAAAAAGTTTGCTTCAAAATATGGATGTAAATAAAAGGAAACAACAAAATTCAAAACACGCAAAAAAAATTTTTTGATAAATTAATCCATCATACAACCAAACCAACATCCTCATGCATGACCCAAAGCGAAAACATAAAAGTAAAACTTGCCATGACCATGGTCTTTAAAAATAATACATCCCAGACATCTCTAAATACAAATTCTTCAAGAGTCTGAGTTCTAAATCATACATATATGCACAAGTCCAGAAAAATAACACAATGAACTCTCACCTTACTCAATACATGAGATCATGGAAACAAAAATAACATAGCCTCACTACGAGCCTACAACACACCTGGGCCGAGGAAGAACGACCCACCACATGGAACAAGTTTGTCCTAAAAAGCTCTAAGTCTAACCTGCAAAAATATCCAAACCAAGGGGCTAAACATAGGAAAAATGAGTATTTTCATGCCTAGTAGGGGAAATCAAATCAATGAACATCATAAGTGTGACACCTCGGGTTTTCATTCACATGAACATAAAGTAACAAACTCAGGGTGTTATCTAAAATCACCAAGTATCACATAACATAAAAATAGATCACCTAATGAGATATATTAATCATAAATCCAGGATCATATCTCTGCCATGTACAAGTGTAATGTTATAAGGAAATAACATGAACTAATGTTTTGGGGCAACACAATGCCTTATTACAAAATAGCATGAAAATAAACCTTAAGTCCTAATAATATCAGATATCTACCCTGCTAGCAACTATATACTGCCTGCTAATGGGAATTGCTACTCAGAGTCTGGAGCTATACCTGCATTATAGAGATGCATGAGTATTTCCACAAATACTCAATAAGAAGCATGAAAACCACTCATAAACATACAGAGGAGATGAATATAGAACAAAAGGAAAATTTTAGGAAAATGAGCTTCCTAAGACATTCTAAATGTCTATTTAGAACCATACTCATGGGGCTGACCTTTGATTAACTAAGGACAAAAGCAACCCAAATGAAAGCAGACTTTGCTCAAGAAACAATTTACTTATTGCTGCCTGAATATTGACTCACACTCAAAGGAGTTACTACTGTATGCTAACTGTTAAGCCCCGACTTTTTAAATTACTTTAACAGGAGCGTCGACAACTCATAGTATTAAGTGGGCCAAGATCAACCATGCACAGAAGAGTAACCATCCATAGATTTAGGTAATTACAAAAACTTTACAAAATAAGGCTTATCGTGCCTTAACAAAATCAAAGTCGTGCGCATACAAAATTAATACATAACAAAAGAATGAGATAAAGCATAAATCCTTCAAAGTCTACGAGCAATCCTAAGAACATTATCTTCATCGTCCAAACCTGCGGTGTCTAGGGGTGGGTGAGTATAATTATACTCAGTAGATAATTAAATTCTATTAGCATGCTAAAACATAAAACATAAATAAATATATCATAATTATTTATTCTCAAAAGTCAACTCACACTTCTTATACCGATAAGATAGTTCTTCGTAAAATCCAGTAAACTCGAATAATTCATTTGTAGCCAAAATCTGACAATTAAATCACATACCCTCGTTAATCCTACGTTTGTAGTTGGCTTAAAAGTAGTGGGCGGCACCCCCCCTGTGCAGAGACAGTTTTCTCGTCCAACTCAGGTGAGGCAGGAAGAACCTCCCCTAGTGTCAAGACAATCTCCTCGTTTGGCTCGGGTGAGGCAGACATGGCCTCTTCTTGCCTCGGGTCATTTCTACCTTTTAGAGGGGTTATCTCAAAAAATGGACCCTCTCACGAAGACAGGCACCCTCGAATTAGGTAAGTTTGATTTTTGAACGGATAAAAACGGGCATGAAATGGTTAAGAAACGTACGTTTAAAGTATAAATATGGCGTGGAATACAACAAAAGAGAGGAGAAATAGGCTATGGGCAAATTAGGAACCCCTCCCCTTTAAATAGAAGATGCTGCCCATTGGATGCATGCCACGTGGCGCACATCCAACAAGGGTCAAAAAGGCTAGCCCGGCGGTTAGCCTGCTACTAACTGCCAGGCTAAGCTTGCAGTTAGCCACAGGCTAGCCTACAGCTAGCCTGCCTTGCTGTGGCAGGTGAGGTGACGCTAGGTGTCAGCACTGGTGTCATTTTTTAAAAAAATTTTGTTTTAAAATTTAAAACAAAAATTTAAACTGGCGCAACTCCCTACCCCGAACTTGGAATCACGCGTACTTAGTACTGTTGGATTCGTATTGATGAGCCCTTCGAAATAAGACCAGACGAGGATTTTTTTTCTTGCAGATTTAAAATGGGTCCCGCCTATGGCACACTTCCCAATGCCATAGCCTACCATCCTGATGTCTGTTTGACACGATCTTAGGCTTGATACGTTCATCTCGCCAAGCCTTATTAAATATCTTTAGGTTTCTTTAAACGAATCAAGCTCAAGATAGTCAAATTTTAAGAAAAATCGTTAATGGGCCTTAAAACCCGTTAATGGGCCAAAACGCCCAAATTTCAAAACATAGAAATTAAGGGGCGTTACACTAACAGTAAATCCTAGCATCCCTAGAGATCTACTTAGATGAGCCATGGACCTAGAGATGTAAGTACCAACTGTGCTCATGGATACGCTAGCTGGAGGTAGATGAGCCTTCCATGATGCTCAAAAACCTAGATGCGCGGGAGGTGCTCAAAGAGCTCGGAACCAAAGTCCCGAAAATGCGGAGGCCACACGGGCATGTGACCACACAAGTCGGTGCTGCCATGGCTATCACAGTGAGCTTACATAAACCTGACTCAAACACAAGATACAATGCAACCACATGAGGCAAAGGGATTAAAGACTAATCACAACATATCATGCATGCAACCGACTAGCATAATCGGCATGATGACATGCTGATTTAAGGCTAAGACTTGTGAGCCTAATCAATCAAGACAACAAATGAGAATTGGTGCTGAGATGAATTGATCACATCAACAAGAGAATGAATTGAATTTGGGGCTGAGGTGAACTACTCAAATAAGAAAACTAACATGATGTGTTAAGCTGAAATAACTAACAACATTCAGCATGATGAGAAATCAAATTGAGGTTGATACATTTGCAACATTCAACATGGTAATACATCAAGGTGTGGCTGATACAACCATCAACATTCGCCATGATACTAACTCAAAGTGTGGCTGATACAACCATCAACATTCACCATGATACTAACTCAAAGTAAGGCTGTACAACCATCAACATTCACCATGATAATAACTACTGGGGAGGCTGACACAACCAACAACATTCCGCATGATAATAACTTAAGGTGAGGCTGATACAATCAACAACATTCAACATGATAAAAACTCAAAGTGATATGAGTCAATCTAATCAGCAAGACATAAATTAAAATAAGGCTAAAATAGAAAGATTAAATTCAGCAAGATATGACTCAGAGATAGAATGATTTAATTCAGCAAGGCATACATCAACATAAGGCTGAGATAGAAAAATTAAATTTAGCAAGACATACATCAACATAAGGCTGATATAGAAAGATTAAATTCAGCAAGACATGAATTAAAATAAAGCTGAGATAGAAAGATTAAATTCAGCAAGACATGAATTAGGTTGAGGCTAAAACCTGAAATCGAATTCAGCAAGGCAAAGCACTAATTAGGGCTAAAACCCTAATGGTAAAATTAACTTATATAGTGATACGAATTTAGCTAAATCATATCAATGAAATTGGTAATATAATACCACAACCTAGGGTCAAAAATTATGGATCAAATCTGAATCATTAGATGCTGAATTAGGACTAACATGTGTGATCAAAATTAGTCATAAAATTATTATTTTAGGGCTAAGATGTGTAATTCAATTCAGCAAAGTTTATGCATAAATCAGAGCTAAAACCTATAATTGAAATCAGCAATGTTCTTGCATAAATTAGGACTAAAACCTATAATTGAAATTAACAAGGTTCATGCACAAATCAGGCTAATATAAACAATTAAAATAAGAATCATTCATGCACGAATTAGGGCTAATATAAATGATTAAAATTAGAATAATTCATGCACGAATTAGGGCTAATAAAAGTGACTAAAATCATAATCATTCATTCACGAATTAGGGCTAATATAAACGATTAAAATCAAAATCATTCATGCATGAATTAGGGCTAATATAAGTGATCAAAATCAGAATCATTCATGTACTAATTAGGGCTAATTTATGTGATCAAAATCAGAATCATTCATGCACAAATTACGGCTAATATGAGTGATCAAAATCAGAATTGTGCATGACTAAATTAGGCTAAAATATGACACCAAAAACCAGTACATTAGGGTCAAACTAGGGTTAGATTACATCTACCAAAACCGCATGTTCATGGGTGTAAAAATGCAACGTACCTCTACCAGCCTGCCACCACAGTCTTGTGCACTTGTGTAACACCCTAACCCAGAAAACCCGACCCAGATTGGGGTTACTCGGAAAATAGAAATTGGGGTAAATAAAATTAAAATAGAAAAATTAAAACCAAACGACCAGGAGCTGCAGACTCTGAGTGCGAGAGTCAGAACATTAGTCCATGCACTACGAAGCTTTAACATTATGTTGTGCATCGATCAGAACAAACCTAATTTTATAATTAATTTGGATCGAGCCAACATTATTGTACTGTTGGTTGCCTACATATGCATTGGATACCATCTCTAACATTATTCTAAAACGATTGGATCTGAACGTAGTTCTGCCAATGACTAATACATGCATCAGACATCACAAAATCATATACAATAAAATATGTATACTGTGGCATCCGTCAGAAAATAATATACGTCATAATTCGAGTAATTATTATCTCACTTGGCACGTGTTACATCGCACGTGAAACCGAACGTGACGGTCCGCCGTACGGATTACAAAATAAGAATTTTGGAGTTGACGCACTGCTAAAATATTACATATAACGTAGTAGAAAATTAGGACCCAGTCCAGAGTACATTGTATGTAGAGCAGTCATATTTCAGAATTACAAAATATAGACCAAGCCTTTCATAAAAACCATAATATTACAGAGATTTAAAAATATTTAAAAGAGACTAAACAGGTAATTCTTCAGTTGACCCCTCCGGGTTGGTTTTACTACCTATAGAGTCTGTGGGTCGGTGAGTATTTTTTTATACTCAGTAGGTGGAATTAAAATCTAATTTAATGCTAAATAATAGACAATAATAATTTTTATATAACCGATTCAGAAACTAATTCAGAAAACATCGATTCGTCCGATGACGATAAATCCAGAGCCGTGATACTAAACGGCGTTTCTCCGATGCTCATGGGGCAACCGGAAGCTCAGAAGGCAGAAATTTTCCCATGATACTCCATACCTATATGCACGAGCCAAATACCGATAATTTCTTCGATAGGTATCCAGAAAATATTGTTCTAGGTATAACCCTATAACTCTCCAGAAAATGCACATATCATGTCATAATTTTTTATTAAATAAAACATGATATTCGTAAAGCATTTCTTTTTGAAAACATAAGAAAAGACATACGATTGACTAAAAACGGTCCATAAAAATAAGGCATACATGCAAATCATAAATTTAGAGTTTAAGACTCCCTACTTACGGTCAGAGTAGAAAGTTCATGGTCGCAGAGAGCTGATATAGAAAATCCAGTCCTGTCACCGCGTCTGGCACAGTTGCTTTAGTTAAGAACACCTTTGAAACGGGTTGAATCAAGACTTAGAATAGCTCAGAACGGAGAGTTAGAAGTTTTTTACTGGAGGTGGAAGTGAATAGTAAAGTGAAAACTAGGGGTATATATAGAGAGTGGGGCGAAACTGGAACGCGTCATGCAGTGGACCACGGAACTGCGCGGGACCAACGTGTGGAACCCCGCGTGTCGCGTGGTGTCTGCACGGCTCTGCGTGTCTCGTAGACGTGCGGTCCGCCTTGCGGTCCACCATCCGGCGGGGACCCGCGGGCTTGCTGTGGTTCCACGAACTACGCAACATCATGTGTCATGCGGTCAACGCATGCTGACGCAAGCATTGCGTTAGCCTGCATTAAAATAATAATATTTTTTTTCTTTTTTCCAAAACTTTAAATTGCTCTAACTTTTTACCTATATATCGAAATTGTACGTTCTTGGTACTGATGGACTCATATCGACGAGTCCTTCAAAACAAGAACACTCAAGGATAGCTTTTACCGTAGTTTCATCATGGGCCTGCTTATGATGCGCGCTTCCACGCTCGCTACGTATGGCCACTACCTCCGAATCAAGCGCTTCAAAAACCTTTATGCTCGGTTTTTAAAGTTCTACAACATTCATTTAGGTTCCACATTCAAAATAATGCTCCAATAATATATAAAAATTCCAATAGTATAACTTACCTCAAATCTGGGTTGTCACATATACTTTATATCCAATAATTCATTTGGAGTCAGGCAGAAATCTCGTAAGTCATGAGAGTTAACGAAAGCCAATAAATTGACAGTCACACATCCCACTCTATCACAGAGTGGATCCAAACAAAACACCTTTACACGTCTCGCTCTATCATTGAGCCGAGACTGAACACACACCACACGTGTTGCTCTACTCCCAAGCGAGACTGTACACAAACATGTCATATAAACACATATTAAAACACATAGATCATAGGATAGCATACATCCTACTTAACACATGCAGTTCTATAATTAAAACGGAAGGTAAGAAACGCTTACCCCCCTTATGTCCCATGAGGTAGTGGCAGCCGGGGTTGCTTGCTCCTTCTCAATGTCTTCCCTTTCAAATCTGGAGACAGTGGACAGAGCTTTCTCTAGCTTTAACACGTTTCTAGCCTTGCACTGGAAGATGACAGACAAAACTTTCCCATACGGGGTTGGCGCGTTGACATGTGTCCCACGCACATCACACTTTGAGCTGTGCAATCACGCAGCCCCGCGATGCATGGACGATCACGATCACGCCACGCGACGGCTCCGACTCGGCTGATGACATCAATTCCTTGTTTTATTATTATTTTAATCTAAATACAATTCCAACTTCAAAATGTGATAACTTCTTATTCCAAAGTTGGAATCACGCGTTCTTGGTACCGATGGATTCGTACCAATGAGCCCTTCAAAACTAAGCCCCACTAGGTAGGTTCTCTCACTTTTTAAATGTTGGTCCTGCCTATGTGGCACATTTCTTGAGGTTATAACGTTTGTTCTCGACCTCCATTTCGCGTGTTCTTTGGTTCGTCACACTCGTTACTTCAATCTCTAACCAAATACGGGAATTTATCCCTTGAAACCCCCTATAACTTAATTAAAAATTACATAATTACCCATAACCCATCATTTTAGGCATAATTGGATCACAGGGTATCATAACTTGCTCCTACACTCTCGCTTCTAAAATGAGTCAAAAGGTGCTGCTTTCCCCCTCTATAAGTTGTTCGTCATGGTGCCTTTTGGTGGGAGAAAGAGGAGAAGAGAAGAGAGGGGAGAGGGGAGAGGGGAGAGAGAGGAGGCCGAACCAACCAAAAAAAACTATGCCTCAGTTCCCCCCTAAGCCTTTATATATCAAATCCCTAATTTCTAGGGGCTGAAACACATCAAGAGGGCTCCCTATAGTCCTTATCCACCCTCCCTACAATCTACGGCAGCCCCCTACTTTCTAGGGCTATCTCCTTATTTTCTAGGGCCGCCCCCTACAATATTGGGGCTGCTCCAAACAAGTCTCTCTCAGCCTACCCCTCATTTGATTGGACTCTTCTCTCTCAAATTCTATTCCTAGAGAGTCGAACCCCATCTATAGAAAATTTGATCCCCTCATAACCCGGTCGGACCCCTAATTCCCAAGTAGTTATCACAACATGCTAATCATATGATTATAAAACATACAACAAAATGAAACAAACACACAATTAGAAAAAAATACCTACAATTTGGAATGTTACAGTAAGTCTATACATATATGCATTCATGCAACTTTACATGAAGCAAGAAATACATACAACATAAACTAAGTATCTCACATACCAACCATAACACTAGTTGAACTTACACTTACTTTTACACTTACTCTTACAAAGAACTCTTATACTACACTCTGAATCAGAGTCCTACCAACTTATTCGTACAATAGTATGCTTATTCATACAACTTATATATATTTGTATGACATTACTTGTACAATCTTACTCATATAACTCATACTCATAAGCTTACTCATACCATTTTCCTTAGAAGCTTACACTTACACTTACCATCATACATATACCATCGACAACTGAAGCTCATTACAATTAATAAGCTCCAACGTCGAAACAAATAATAGTAGATATGTGATACTACTTACCTGAGCACGCACATGCCTTCTCTCTGGGGCCATACAGTGCCAACTAAGGGCAAAAATATTACAGTACCACTCTTGGGCAAAATCTTATAGTGTCACTCTTGAGGAGAAAGACATACAATGCCAACAAAGGGAAGAAACTTATAATGCTATCAATAGAGCATCAAATCATCTGCGCTTAAATACAACAGCAAGACAAGATTGACAAATCATATATCATTCTCAACAGAGCATCAGGTGTTTGGGCTAAAATACAACATCAAGATAAAATTCTGTAAGATAACATTATGGCTAGACATGAAAGGATGCTCAGCTGATTACTTATCGTCTGGCTCAAACACAGATTTTAATCCTTTGAAACCATCAATCTCAAACTCGCAACATTATCAAATTAGGGTTACTCATAATTCAAGTTCATATTATGTAACTTATGCATGTATAATTATGCTCAAAACTACTTCAGTTTTACATTCTTTAGCCAACCAAGCTAGAACCATGCCCATTCTAAAGCTCTAATCCGCAAGGGTAACATACTTCACTTAACTCATCAAATTCATAGTCATAACTCACCCTTACTCTTACAGTCTTACGGATCTCCACATAGCCTTACTTGTCAAACTCAAACTCCATACCATCAATCCATCATACTCTTACCATCGTCTACGTACAATCTAACATCCCACACCATCTTCCTTAAATTCAAAACGTCTTACTTGAACTCCTCAAACGAAACCCCTCAAATCTAAGTCCAAACATTAAACCATTACTAATTCCTTTCTCATTGTTCTTACATTACAATTCATATTACATATATTATGCATGTACAATTATGCAGCCAACTCTAACTAACACACAGTCCCCCATAGACGCACCGAACCTTCACTACAACAAAATGTATTATTAGCAATGCATTTATTAGTGACGTAAAGAAAAGCGTCGCTAAAAACCACTACTTATGATGTATACCAAATTGTCACAAAAAAATGAACTATTAGCAACACATAATAATATGTGTCGCTAATAGTCATATATCAGTGACACTTAATTTAAAATGTTGCTAATACTAACCATATTGGTGACATTTTCTAATAAATATCGTTAATTAGGTAGGCTATTAGAGATGCGTTCAATAAGCATCGCTAAAAGATATTTATTTTTGAAAAAAATTTATAACTATTGGCAACACTTCTTATTAAGCTTCGCTAATGGTTTTAACAATGGTGATGCTTGTTAAAAAGCGTTGCCAATAGTTATATTATTAGCATCGCTTAAAAGTCTCATTAATAGTAATGAATTTAAAATAAATAAATAAAAATCTAAAACTATTAGTGACACTTGTAAACAAGCATCGCAAATAGCATTAATAATAGTGACGCTTGTTTACAAACGTCGCTATTAGCTTTATTAATTAATTTTATTTAATAAGTAATTAGATAATAAATAAGTATTAAGAAAATTTAAAATAAACTTCTTAAATATAATATATTTTAATCAATATTTACTATTTATATATATAATAAATAAATATTAAATTTTCAATAAAGGGTAGTGCCAAAAATATATTAAACTTTCACTATTTATATATAATATATTTTATTTCTTAATTTTTTTTATTAATTTTAATATATAATTTATAATAAAAGAGAGTGAGTGAAAAGAGCAAGAGAGAGGAGAGAGAGATAAGTGAGGGAGAATGATAAGGAGAGAGAGGTTTAGAGAGAGGGACGGAGGAGAGAGGAGAGAGAGGGGTGGAGAGAGAGAGGGAGGGAGAGAGGGAGTGAAGGAGACGCGCTGAGGAGAGAGACTAGAGAGAGATGGAAAAATTAAATTAAATTTTTTTTATTTTTTATTTAAAAATTAATATATATATTATTTTTAAAATATGTAGAGAAAGAAAAAAGAGAGAGGATATAAAGAGAGAGGAGAGATGGGGAGAGACAAGAGAGAGGAGAAAGAAGGAGAGAGAGGGGGTGAGGAGACAAGTTTAGAGAGAGAGTGAGAGAGGAAGAGAGAGAGAGGTGAGGGGAGAGAGAGGGAAATTTTAGTTTTAAATTTTTTAAATTTTTTATTTAAAAATTAATTAATAAAATAAATAAATAAAAAATTATTAGTGACGCATATGAATATGTGTTGCTAATACCCTTGGTATTAGTGCACATATAATTATGCGTCGCTAAGTTTTATATGCATCGCTACTACCTTATAATTTATTATATTAATTTTAAAATATGTAGAGAGAGAGAAATGAGAGAGGAAATAAAGAGAGAGGAGGGAGGGAGAGAGGAGAGAGAAGGGGAGGGAGAGAGTGTAACTCCCTGACCTAGGCCAGGGTCTGAAAATGATAAAAACCAAACCCAGAACCAGGAGCGGCGAACTTTGAGTGCGAGAGTCTTCTTGTTCCTCTATGTGTTTTGGAACTTTAGTGCTTCGTTACGCGTAGGCCAAAACAAACCTAATTATATAACTAATTCGGATCGGGCCAACATTGCCTTGCCGTTGGTTGCCTATGTACATATCGGATAACATCTGCAGTGTTACTCTGATACGATCGGATCCATACGTAGTTTTGCCTACTAGCTACTACATACATCAAACCATACAAAAACACATACGTATACCCAAATATTTAATCGGGGTTATACGAAAACCCGTAAAACACCAGCAACACATATCTCGCTCTATCATAGAGACAAGCACCACACAACCACTACAACATGCCTCACTCTATCCCACAGCAAATCCATTACATTCACATGTCTCGCTCCATCATTGAGCCGAGACCACATGTATCACATGTCTCGCTCCATCACTTCGCCAAGACCGAACACACACAACACGTCTCTTTAGAACCCAAAGCGAGATAGCACACATCATGGCATATAAGCATAGCATATTGTAATATAAAGGATCATAACATATCAAGGCATAGCGTATACCCTATCTAGAACATGCATTCTATAACTAAAATAGGAGGTCAGAAACGCTTACTCCCCTAATGTCTCACAAGGTAGTGGTATTCGGGGTACTCGTTTCTGGGTGTCTTCCCCTTCGGATCTAGAGACAACGAACAAAACCTCCTCTAACCTCTGCACGTTTCTTGCCTTGTGCCAAAAGATGATTGACAAACTGTCCCCTTTCTCGGAGCCTTCTCATTTTCTGCATCCGTAAGCGACGAACAGAATGTCCCTTTCCCTGGGACGTATCTCACACTGCGTGGCCCTTCAGTGAAGGGCGGATCCTTCCCTACTTTGGGCAACGACCCACTATGCAGCCCATGGCGGAGGACGAAGTCCCCCTTTCTCTCCAGGCTGTTGCTCTCTCTTCGGGGCAGGAGGGTGGCGGATAGAGCCTCCTCTTTCCCTAGGCTGTTTCCCCTTCTAGGGACGCCAACTCGAGGGATGGACTATGCCATTGCGTAGATCACCCTCGAATTAGCTAGGAACTCCTCAAGAACGACTCGAATCGGATTTAAAATTAGTGAGAAACGAGGAACATAAGTTTCTGAATATGGGAGAAAACACAGAAACGTGAGAGAGAATCCCCCCCAAACTAAATGCTCTAGACGATATTTATAGAAAAACTGGATAGACATAAAGCTGACATGTGGCAGATAGGATTGATATGTCTTAGTCCTATCTGGCAATCTTATCCGCTTCATCAGCAAACCCATCCGCTTACATTAGCAATATTATCCATTGCTTCGTTGATCCTATCCGTTTCGTCGTCAGTCTTATCCACGCGTTGTCAATCCTATCTAGAATGATATTACTTTATTCAAATAATATCCTAACTTCAAAATGCGATAACTTCCAACCTTGACATTGGAATCTCATATTCTTATTACCGATGGACTCGTGTCGATGAGCCCTTCGAAATAAAACCACACATGGGTAGGTTATCCCGCACTTTTTATGTAGGTCCCCGCCCATATGGCATGCTTCTAGGGGTCGTAGCTTTCGCTCCCGACCTCCGTTTTACACGTTCTTTGATTCGTTACACTCATTACTCCGAGCTCTACCCGGGTGAAACCCCCTAACACTGATCTCAAATTATCAAATTACCCTTAACCCCCCGGTTAAGGGTAACCAGAAAATGGGTGTTACAGAGAGAGAGGGAGGGAGAAAGAGAGAGGAGAGAGAGGGGAGGGGATCTCTCTTTATCTCTCTCTCCTTTTCTCTCTCTACCCTCCCTCTCCCTCCTTGTAAGGTCCCTAATTTTCTACGATTTTTTGTGATTTTCCTGCTATTTTCTAATTATTTTCGGTGGGAAAATGTGACACTTCGGTGTATTCATATTTGTACATATACCCCATATTTATACCTATAGAGTTAGGTGTGGGGCTTAGTCGTGGGCCGCGGGCCTCGCTGCGCGCTTACAACGCAAATTTTGGAGCTACGACGTGTAACCAGTGGGTGAACATGTGTTAGGGATGTAAATGTAAAAATTAAAAAGATTATATATAAATGATCCGTCGGATTATAGAACCAACATTTAGAAACTTTCGAAGTCAGTAACATTTCACGTCTAGAGAGGAGAAGAGAAAACCCGAGCTCGATTCTGGTAGCTCCGTTCTCCCTCCTTCGACGTCGGATTCTGGTGATTCTTGTCAAGATCTACTTTGCCTCACCACCACGAGTCCGTAGGTACCGGCTATGACCACCGCCACGGCCTCTTCGCTCCTCCATGAGGTACTGAACCTTTTTTCGGGTTTTTCTCTCCTTCAATCCCGTTTTTGAATTGTGGGTGTACAATTTTGACATTGTTTGCGGCCGCCCTCAACTAGACTTATGTTTAGTTAGCCGCTAGGAACCCATAGGTGCTAGCTAGAGCCGCCACCATGCTTTCTTCGCTCCGTGGTGAGCTACCGACACTTTGGTCGGGTTTTGTTTCTATTTCCATCTCATTGTCCGTGGGATTTTTTGGACGACGGTGTATTTTCAGTCATCATCCGGTCAGCGGTAGGACTTCGTCCAGCCAACCTCGACCCGGTGTCGGTAGGGGTTTGCCATTTTCGACCCCGCCTCACCCCTATTGCCTTGCTCCACCCGATTAGACGCTTTGGGTACATCTCGGGTCGTTGTTATCGGTGAGTTATGGGCCATTTTGGCATTGTCGACTCTGCCCCAGCTCGGTGACAGTGAGGGTCAGCCCCACTTGGCCCGATTATTCTTCCGCTCGGAATGGGCCGCTTGTTATTTCCCTATACTGTGCGAGTTGCACAGCCGCCCGCACCATGGGTATTGGTTGGGGTGGCGATCGGCGATGTCGCCGCTTTGATTGGCCACAGCTAGGGCCTTAGCCTTGTTGGCCTTTTGTGGGCCTTGGGTCGCCTCCTTTCAGCCCTCTCCCTTGCCCCTTTGGGTCGCGTGTGCATGTGGCCACGCGTGTGCTTTTGGGTTTAGGCGCCGCATTCACGCCGCCTGACCATCGGTTGGCTTTGCCACCGAGTGGAGTTGACACATAGCCCTCCTCCACCTCTCCTTTGTCCTCGAGCGTCGCCCCACACTCCCCGCCCTTATGTGGGCCTTTGTTGACCGAAATCGTCGTTGTTGGGTGCTGTCCACGGCCAATTTCGACATCTTGTGGCTGGCTATGCACGTCTTAGCCATCAGCCAATCTTCAGTGAGTACACCCTCGACATCTGGTCGTACTGCCACCTAGGTTGGCACGACATTTCTCCTGGCTGCCCTAGTGTGCCGCCGTGGATCGCGGATTTTGCCGCATTGACTTCTAACACCTTGTTTGGCCGTGATTGCTTCCAGCACTTCCTAAAATCCTTGGGACAGCAGCTCTCTCAGCCAGGCAACGGTTTTGACTGCCAACTCCGTCACCGACGCCGCCACCGTTGTGTGCTCACCATCGAACATCATGATTACGAGGTAGGGGAGCTTTGAACTCGTAATTTCATGATGGCATGCTTTGAATGAGTAGCAGCATGCTAGGAGTGTATGATTCCATGCTTTGGATGTTAAGTAACGATCTGATTGCATGATGTACATGTAAGCATGATTATATGGTATGTTGAAATGCATATGACATGCATGTTGGGTGTAAGTATGTTGGATGTAAGTATGTGCTAGGGATGACTAGCGTGTTTATTGGTAAGTTTTGTATGTTGATTGAGTATGTGCTAGTGATGGCTAGCGTGTATGTTGACGTATGTATGCATGTGCTAGTGATGGCTAGCATGCATGTTTGAAGTATGTTTGGATTATGCATGTGCTAGTGATGGCTAGCGTGCATGTTTGGAGTATGTATGGATTATGCTTGTGCTAGTGATGGCTAGCGTGTATGTTGACGTATGTATGCATGTGCTAGTGATGGCTAACGTGCATGTTTGAAGTATGTTTGGATTATGCATGTGCTAGTGCTGGCTAGCGTGCATATTTGGAGTATGTATGGATTATGCTTATGCTAGTAATGGCTAGCATGTATATTTGACGTATGTATGCATGTGCTAGTGATGGCTAGCGTGTATGTTTAACATATGTATAAATGTGTATGTATGCACTAGTGATGGCTAGTGAGCATACTTGTAAGCTACGTATGTATGACCGTATGTGTATGTTATATGTATGTGTGATAGATATACATATGTATGATGACTATTGCCTATGATATGGATATGTGTAAGTGTATGTGGGCAGAGGTATGGGCGATGGACAGTAAGAGGTGACAGTGGTTTTGTCTGGATTTGGATATGGATGTATAAGCATATGACGGATGTCAGAGGATATGGGTATGACGGGTGAGGTTTGTCAAACAGTAAGAGTGTGCATAATTATACAAGCATAACATACAAATTATGAAGTGAAAAGTAAGCATAATAAGTGAGATATAAGTAAGAGGGCGACAACTGGGTTGGCTCTGAGGAGCTTCATTTGATGATGGCAGTGTAAGATGATTTGGCCATAAGGTGGATGGCGAAGTATGTAAGACCGTAAGGATTTTGATGTACGATGTGTTAGGATCATGATGTGGACGAGTAAGTGAAGTCTGCTACCTTGACAAACTGGGGTTTCGATCGGGCTCAGCTTCGGTTTGATCAGTTGAGGACTGTGAGTTTGTGTGTCATAATTGTATCGCATAACATACTTAATTCAAACTTGAATTATAAGCACAGCTAATGATACCGTTGTGAGTTTGAGACCTGAGGGTTTGACGGATTAAGTTCCGTGTTTGAGCTGGCCACTAATGAGTCGGCCAAGCATTTCTCATGTCTTGCCATGGTGTTTATCCTGCGGGATGTTGTCTGTGTGCTGTATAGGGCACTGGACGTCTGATGCTCTGTTGAGAGCAAAGTATGTTTTCGTTTTGGTCTGTGTGGTGTATAAGCCCAGATGTTTGATGCTCTATTGAGAGCGATGTACATTTTTTACTTTGTCTGCGTGCCGTATGAAGCCCAGATGTCTGATGCTCTACTGAGAGCGACATATGTTTCTGATTTGGTATGTGCGTTGTATAAGCCCAGATGTTTGATGCTCTATTGAGAGCATTGTATGATTCCGCCCAAGAGTGGCACTGTATGTTTCTGCCCAAGTGGCACTGTATGTTTTCTGCCCAAGAGTGGCATGGCACTATAAGACCCATTATGGTGGGCAACTGTATGACCCCTTATGTGTGGGTGTTTATGTTTGTGCACTCAGGTAAGTAGTATAATGGATCTACTCTTACCTATTTGATTCAGTGCCCCATGAGCATTGGTGTGCCTTACCTTCGGAAAAGTCCATGACGTCTAGTCACTCCCCGGAGGTTAAGGTGTTGCCCCAGTGACATTCTTTTCCATTTCGACGCTGGAGCTTATTAGTTGTAATGAGCTTCAATGGTCGTTGATATGTGTACAATTATGTGTACAACTGTATGTGTATGAGCACGACTGTAAGAGTATGAGTATGAGCACGACTGTAAGCGTATGAGTATGAGCACGACTGTAAGAGTATGTGTATGAGTATGATTGTAAGAGTATGAGTATGAGTAAGACAGTAAGTGTGATTTTGTTTAAGCTATATGAGTAAGGTCGTACGAGTATGATTGTATGAGTAAGGTCATACAAGTATGTGTAAGTTGTATGAGTAAGCGTACGGTGGTACGAGTAAGTTTGTAAGACCCTGGATAAGGGTGTTTGTGTAAGTTTAATTTGATAGTATAATTTTGGCACGATGGTGCCTTTGGTATGACTTTGGCATGATCGTGCATTTGGTATGTTTGTATGCGTATGAGCATGATATTGATATGCCTTTCTGCTTCATGTTTGAGTTGCATGAATGCATGTATTTATGAACTTAGTGAGTTCACATTTTGGATTCCCCTACTGGGTATTTTCCTACTGAATATGAAAATACTCATCACCCTACTTTTTAGCCCCGTTGTATGGGAAGTTTTGTAGGTTGTGCGGAGAGCTCCTGGAGATGGACGCTCATTTCAGCGGTGGATTAATTCCCGTTGACTCAGGTATATGCTTCACTCACTGCGAGTTTATTTGTGCCACAATTCGATGTATTGGGTGAGACGAGACGTTAAGATGTTTTTATTCTGGACTTTCATTTGGATTAGTCTGTGGACTGTTATGAGACTTGCACTTAGGGATGCCAGGGAGGGATTTGTATTTAAAGTATATGATCATAGCAATTTATTCGTACATGTGTTTTCGAGTAGCGCCTGATGATATTTGCTTTGGCCGTACATTGATTGACTGTATGATGAAAATATTTAGATGAAAAATGGATGTTTAGTATTTTAAATTATAAATTATTTTATCAGGTTTTGATTTCGTCATTTTCCCTCCTATTTACAAATGTTATATTGCAAAAATTTTCCGTGAATTTTAAGGAAAATGTGTGAAAAATCTCGGATGTTACACTCCTCCCTCTCTGTCCTCTTTTCTCTCTCTTCCTTCTCTCTCTCCTCTTTTCTCTCTCCTATCTCTTTCCTCCCCCCTCTCTCTTCACTTAGTAACCGTGGAAAATATGAGATTTATTTGCGATGCTTATTCATAAGCATCACAAATATTTAACTTATTTGCAACACTTATAACTAAGTGGCGCAAACATTTCCCCATTTGTGACGTCTATATGTAAATGTCGCAAATGGATGTCTTTTATCGACATTTTAGTAGGGGTGTCCCAAATAGTAACTATTTGCGATGCTTTAAAAGAAGTGTCGCTAAATTTTTCGTGCACGCTTATTTTTTAGCATGCAGGATTAATTTATTTGCCCGTGCAGGCAAAATTCTGCATGTGCTGATTTTTGTGCAGGCGGGATTAATTTATTTGCCTGTGTAGGTGAAATTTTGCATGCACAGGTGAAATAAAAACCATGCGGGCAGAATTTCTCGCGCGGGATTATTTTTTTAGTCTGCACAGGAAAAATTATGCTTGCGCAGGTGAAATAAAAACTATGCGAGCGAAATTTTGTGTGCATGGGATTAATTTTTTTATCCGCGTGGGTGAAATTTTGCGTGAGTGGGATTAATTTGGGAGAAATTTCACCCGAGCAGGTGAAATAAAAACCGAATGTGTGGGAATGAGCAACGTCTACATGTAAACAGAGAGGAGACCAAGGAGAGAGGAGGGAGCAGGAGGAAGGAGGGGGTTGGGGGCTGGATTCTAGCTGTTAGAGCCAAGCCGGTGGGGAGAATCCGGCCCCCCGCCCCCCTCATTCCCCAGTCCCCCCCATTCCTCTCTCCCCGGGTACCCCCCTCCTCTCTAAACTAAGAAGGGGAAGGACGGGGGCAGCGGGAGGGAGGAGGGGGCTGCCAGAATCCAGCCCTCCACCCCCCTCCCGCTGCCCCCCCTCCTCTCACCTCGGGTCCCCCCTCTTTCTTCCCCTTCTACTTTTACAAAGGAGGGGGGGGGGGACCTGGGGAGAGGGGGGGAGGGGGACCCGGGGAGAGGGGGGGGAGGGAGGAAGGGGGTGGAGGGCCAGATTTTGGCAGCCCACCGGAATCCAGCACCCTCTCCCCCCCCACCCCCGGGGGGCGCCGGATCCGGCATTCCGGCCCCTCCCCCTCCTGCCTTTTTTTTAAAAAAATTTATTAAAAGTTTTAGCGACGCTTATGAAAGCATCGCTAAAGACTTCTTTTTATGTTTTTTTTCGTATTAGCAACACTTTTAATAAAATATATTTTATTTTTAGCCGCACTTTTCATAAGCTTTGCTAAATACTATTTTTTAATTTTTTATTAGGGACGCATATATAAGTGTCGCTAGTAAGTAGTTTTTATTTTTTAAAATATTTTTTTATTTTAGCGATTGCCGACACATTACTGTTTTTTATTTTTTTAAATATATTTTATATTAGCAACATATACAAAAGCATCGCTAATAACAACTTATTAGTGACACTTACAATTTTACGTAGCTAATAAGTAGTTTTTTATTTTTTAATAAAAAATATTTTTATATTAGCGACGTATAATAAAGCATCGCTAATAACCAATTATTTGTGACATTTGTAATTATGTGTAGCTAATAGTTTACTATTAGCGAAGCTTTATTTTATGTTGCAAAAAAAAACTAGCGACGAATAAGTAAACGCTGATACTGTCAACTATTAGCGATGTTTTTTTGTTAAGCATCACTAATGAGTATTAGCGACTCCATTTTTGTCGGCGTATTTAGCAATGCTTTTTAAGTGTCACTAAAAGTCATTAGCGACACTTATATGACTAATTAGTGACACTTAAAAGTGTTGCTAATAATATATTTTTTTGTAGTGCTTAAGCTGTTTTAATCCCCGAACTTCCTAAGTCTCATGCTTGTTGCTCCAACGTACCATCTGATTCAATCCAAACCAATCCTTCAACCTCATCAAAGTTTGATCTTCGCTCGTCAATCTTATGCCTTCTGACATCCAACGCTACTGCAATTTTTCATCATATATAGTCCATAAAACACCCCTTCGACAAACCTATAATCAAATGAAATACTTTTGCCCATCAACTACACACAACCAGCCTACAGATGAAGATTTATTACATGCTTTGATCACATATATATAATTAATCAAACAACTTACTATATTACTCCTTTGTCTTATCTAGCATATGCATAGTTCACATATATAAAACATGTTCATGATTTAAATACATTACATACACATAAACTAACTTACCATATTTCTCATTTTTCCTACGTACATCATCCTATTGAATCATCATTTATTATGCAAATCATTTAAATTACAACTCCTAACATGCTACTAAATAGTCAAATCATGTTATCATAAAATTATAAGTTAAAGTTCCTCTATCTCGTAATTCATGCTAGTTCGACAGCAAGATGGTGGCGGTGACCCAAAACTTGTATAAGACTAAAAATTTTATTTTCCAAATTTTAGAAAATTACATGTTATTACACTTAGCCCTCCTCGTGATAAGAGGCTTAGTGGAAATACCCTATAGCCATTTTTTCCCATCCAAACATGCCCTGATAGGAGGCATACAAATCCATACATTCAACCCAAATGTTTATGTGAACATCCGATAAAAAAATAAATAGCCATGTTAGTATGAGCTCAGCGGGACAACACAAGCCTTGGGCATTATAGATCATGGGATTTTGATACGATGGTGTATGTTACTCGCGGCAAATAGAGTTGAATCACAAGCCCACCCATCTATTAAGGCACACAATCTGATGGTTTGCGATGTATAGTCTCGTGAATTCCACTCATGTTAATTTTTTCCAAAAATAAAACACTGAATACTTGAAATTTTTGTTTTGGTCGCACAGGAGAAACTATTCTTGTGAGGCTCATAATTAGCCAAATAAAATAGGAATAACGAGAGGAAAAAAGGCAATACGAGTCCATTTTGTTTGTGTAGATATTTGTGATCTGTTATCTATAACTTTCGAGAACAGAAAAGGAAGTTATACAGACAGTTGTTCTATTGCATGGCGTCAGTATATTCTACATTCTACACGTTTTCAAGATCCTACTTCTCCAGGCTCTTCGTCATCTGGATGTCTGGCAATCCAAAGCCTCACTTCCTTGTGAACCCCATCTACCCTGCACTGGCTAACTTCTTGATCTTTATCAGATAAAACATGTGGAAACCCCTCTCCCACTTATCTCTTGCGCTTGGACTTCAAAGCTGTCGCTGACTGAGAGTTGCTGTGCCAGTTCCGCTTCCTTTGATTGATGAACCAGTTGTTGATCTGCTTCAGCTGCAATCCTGTCTCCTCCACGAGTTTCGCCTTGTCATCCTCCTGTAATCCCATCTCATTCAAAGTTGTTAGTATGCATAGTAATTCTTTTTGATAGATAAACTATCAATACTTAAATCAATAGTTCGTGATATAGAATCAAACCCAGTTCTTCTTACTAATCCATAGTTTCCTTCTAGTGTCTAAGATGATTTCCTTAAATGGGTCAATGAAAATGTTCGTATCGCTTACTGTTGGGTAAGGCCATTTGGAGTGCTGTTGCCACCAGTTCTTCAAGACGGACGTAGTGTCTCCAGGTAACTTGCCAGCCCTTCTCTTCCTCAGTATCTCCTCCCTGACATCTTCAATTCTTGACCTAAAACCCTGCATGACAAGAGAAAACACGTACCAACGGATGAAGCACCAGTGCCTGCAAGTTAACGTACTCAGTGGCGCCACATATCAATTTAAAGGTGAAGAACATCACCTGCTTCAACTCAACCTTCAATTCCTGTCTGACCCTTTCCATTAAAGACCTCTCTGATTCTGTAGGGAGTAACGGGCCAAATCCCATCAGGTCTTGTCCATCACCACTGTCCAAAGGACCATCCATCTGCAGATCATCTTCATCATCGGACATTGTAGCTCCTGTACCTTCACCCAGTGTTACTCCTGTAAATTTAGACACAGAGCTTCAATGTAAGAAATACAGAGTTACTGGGGAAAAAAATGATCGTGCCACCACTTATTTCTGTATATTTGGATGGCCTTTTTAGGTACAGAAAATCAAACCTTATACACAACTCTAGTGAAACGGCCTCGTTACACAAAATTGAACATTGTTCATGTGGCTACTTTTATGGAAGTTTCACTGCCGAAAAAAATTTAAAGTCCTACCCTTCTGAACATACGGCTGGCCTAGGCCACTCGAGTACGGCAGTCAACTTGTACCTGGATGGCCTTTCTAGTTACAGCATTAGGGACTTTATGCTGTTCATACTGTGTTTAACTTTTGGCAAAGACTGTTCGTAGGGTGTTGCTTGGGGTATGCAACAGTTTATGTTCGCGCAACATAGTTGATGCAGACAGCAAACTCTCTCTCTCTCTCTCTCACAGTGGGATTGTTATCTTATTTGATCACCCATCTGAAGATAATTACAGTTTATTTCTTAAATTAGAGCTGCAAGGTAAAAGATTCGGATGTAAGATAATCCAGTTCTTCTGCCTACTAGACGAGCCTTATTTATTTATATTATATTTAACACTTTCGTATTCTAACACTCCTACGGCGTGCAAGCTGCACATAGAACGCAATTGAGGTAAAAAAATTTCCAAGGAGATAAGAACTCATAGAACATGGCTATTCACACTTCAATTTTCTCCGTGTCCCTTATTTCTTTTTTATTCTACCCTTCTTTATTAAAATCTCTCTCATCTCACATATTTTAAAAGTCCTTACCCCACTTCTCTCTCGTTCTTCAGCTTGAGTTTGATCGCGGGTGTTGGAGGCTTGTCCTCCCAGCCATCGTAGCCAGCGCATCGCAGACTAGATTTGGCCCAGTCAAATCATTGCGACCAGTTGGTCACGGCAGGCCAAATCTAGCCAACCGCAGCTAGATCTAGCCATGTCTGGCCTGTGCGCACGGTTACGACAGTCCTATGAGAGGGGTAGAGCCGTCGCCAGAGGAGAAGGGGGTAGGGTTCACATAATAGAGGAAGTATGAGAAAAAATAACAGAAAAAATACGAGGGAATAAAGTAAAAAAGAAAATTATTTTTCACTTAAGTTGGGGGATACAAGAAAAAACCGGGGTTTAAATAAAATTATTCTATTATGTAAGATAACCTAAAAGTATGAATCTTAGGAAAGAGAAATTTTATTTATTAATTTTTTATTATAACAGAAGTGTACTTACAAAAGCCTTTACAAATCAAGTAAAGTTTGTATCTTTTTTGAATTTTGCAGTTATCTAATATGGTATGAGAGCCCAAATTGTGGGTTCTGGTCCCATTCCATGTGGGTGTCTATATGTCTCTTCATCTGAAAAGCTTAATAGATGTTGCATGTTTGGAGGAGTGTTGGAACAATAATTACTTCCCTGTCCCACAGCTCCATTATAGAAAAGATCTATTTTATTAAATGGTGGGATCCCCAATTAAGAGAAGAGAAAATAGTTTAGAAGACTATTTTAAGTAATAGTCACTTAAGTTGAGCTAAATGAAGCTATTAATAAGGGATAAACTCTTTTCCAAATGGAGCTATTAATATGAAACAAAGAGAATATATCGATAATCTATTTCTTAACAACTCAAGTTTTTTAGTTAAGAATGAGTCTATATATTCCCCAATAATTCTTTCAATACCCTATTTTATTCAAGAGGGGGCCCTCTCATGAATAAAACGTGCTACTAAAAGGATTATTAAGGTGCACATAGACGCACTCTCTGGTTAAACATCGGTTCTCTAATACGTACAGATTATCCAACATAGAAGAAACCTTTCAATGCCCTAAAGAGGCATAATTATTTCATCCTTACTTCTTCAATGTTTAAGTGGATATAGCTTCTTGAAATACCTTAAATGAAGTCCAGGAAAGATCAACATAAGATGTTCTGAAGTTTTTATTATTGGTGAATGGCATTCGAGATGAAGCCAAAGAAAAAAGACCTTCCCCATACCCAAGGCTACAACACCCCATCGAGAGGGAAACTAAGAATAAACTATCCAAAGACATGGAGACAACCAACTAAAACTGGAAAGCAAAAACAAGAGGAACTAAAACATCTTATTTTTCCTGTATGATGAATTGCCTTTCTTTTCACAAAATTAGAACGCAGCTTAGAACAGATAAAAAAATATATTCAAGCTTAGAAAAAAGAGTTTCTAGTCTATTATTCACATAATTAGTTTTCAAGGTCAGAAAACCCTCTAATCAGTTTTCTGTTAATCAATAATCTGCATTCTTGCAAGCTGGTGAGTCCAGTAGAGCAGCAAGTATATTGTGCACCATTTTTTCTTTTCACACAGTATTCATATGTGCCAAATATAATGATTCAATTTTTGTCGTACACGCATTTTGTAGACTGCAGGTTGCTACTTTCACTGCGGAGTACCATAACGAAGACTTTGGAGCCTTGCCGAGTTCCTTTTTATTTTTCGAAGATAAGCCCCCAATAAAAGGAAGAGGAAGCTGTTAAAAGTTGTTGACAGATCTAATCTAGCTCACAGTTGCCTCACGCCACAAACTATTTTTTGACGTGGATGCAAAACATATCCATCTTCATTTTGTCACTTATGCAGTCAGCCACATGTTTTTATTACTTCATGCACAACTAATAACATCTCTATTCTAATATAATTATTATTGTCACCAATATATCAATATTATGTGATCGTGTCACGTATTATTGAAAATGGTTTTCCTTACTAAGCACTATGAAAGAGTTATATTCATGTTTATATCCTCTAACAATCTATTGAAAGGTGGCAAATTAATGCGAGCAAAAATAAAAGCCCAATAAATGTTTTCAACCTAATATATTTATATTTCAAGCAAAGCCAAAAAAATTTAGGACAAAAAGAATGTTAAGAAACTCAGCCGTGCAATCTAGGCTCTAGCTCAAGTAAACAATTCAGATGGAAAATCAGCTTCTCTTTGTCCATAATCATTTATCTAGAGAACTCTCACATTCTGGATCAGATGCCAACTTGCATGAGTTTGGACGTAGTGATCAGCATAAAGCACGCATTAGATCCCGCAATTATTGAAACTGGAGAACAACTAATCATTAGGTATCCCTTATTCCTTCTAATAAAAAAAAATCATCTATAATACTGTAACGTGACCCACTAATTAGTTGGTAGTGATCTCTATCGGAATCTTTTTGCTCCAAGATGCTTACGAAACTAAAACACTACTTATCATGCTTATTATGGGCCCCGTAATTTTTAAGACTTTACGGCTATACCCCTTGGCGTAAGGATGGCCACTCATAAATATATAGACGAATTAATTGTTACTTGTTTATGTTCCATTCTTTCTGTCTCATGTCTTAACCCATATATATTCCTAACTTTTTTTCCGAATTCATTTTCTTTCCTTTTCCCTTCTGATAAAGTTTTAGCTCAAGAATATTGTTTGTCGGATTCCTCTTGATTCATTGTTTCAGAAGCATATGTAGCTCCCTCTTATTTCGTCATTAAGCACTGATGCCTAAAAGGACTGCGCCTGATTTGCTTTCTTGAAGCCAGAAAGGAAGGCTTCGCATGAAGACAAACATCTGAATGACTCTCAAGATAAAAACGTCTTAATTGAGATCCTTAATTTACTGCTAGTTTATCTTCTCCTTTTAATACATATTCCCAAGGGACAATCACGTCGAAATTTTGATCGACTGTATTAATGGAAATCGAGCCTTTACGTATTATATACCATAACAATGACTAAGTAGATCCCTAACAAAATATCTTAAGTAGGACTTTAATAATCCAGGAAGGTCACAGGTGTCTGCCTTGCAAGTTGCAATCTCCTTAAAAAGCAGGCAAAAGTTGGAAAGCATTACACCAAAGAAGCCTAATGTGGCCGTCTATTGTTGGTGCTCACTCATCTTCTCTCTTCCCTTCAACCCCCACCCGCTCTTACCTAACTAACTAACTTCTCCTAACTACATAAACTATTCTATTTGGCCCATGACCCACCATGCCAACCTCTCACCCCTCTCCACCCCGCTATGCCTCTTCCTCTCCTCCTCCTCCCCCTCTCTCACCCACCAAGCCAACAGACAAGCAAGACCTAATTAGACAACCGCAACCTCCAACGAAAAACAGCTAAAGAAGAAGACCCAAATCATCATCTTGAATTCTAAGCAAGGACAAAAAGAAAAACAGTAGAAATGGTAGAGAGGAAAGGAAGAAGATGTATACCGGTGAGAGCTTGGAAAGACTGTTCAATCTCTCGGCAGCCCATGACTGCCTCCACTGCGTGTACTCGCACATGCTGCTGAAGCTGCTCCTTGAGCGAGCACAGAACCAACAAATACTGCGCCTGCACTCGCAGATTCAAAGGCATAAATGAGAAAGTAAGGAAACTAATGATGATATAAATGAAAAAATAGGGAAGAATTAGGGAATATATATATATATATATATATGAATAACTACCAGGAAGTTGTCGAGCTCCTGCTTGTCATGGAGGGACAGCAACTGGGGCTGGAACTGGGAGTGGTAGGAGCGGAGGAGGTGAGGGGCCTGGCCCAGCTGGGCGTCGATCAGAGGGAGGTGGTCGATCGGAGTGGCCACCCGGAGGCACCCTACATGGGCCGTCAGAAGCTGCTCGTAGAGCGGGTGCGCCACAATCTCGGCCTTCAATTGCCGGTGCTGGTCGGCTGACGAAACCCCTCCTCCTCCACCGTCAGACATCTCCCCCAGCTGGCCCACCCCCAGCATGCCCATGCTCATCCCCATCCCCATCCCCAGTCTCCCTCCTCCGCCCTGATCTTGCATTATTCCTGAGTGGGACGAACTCTGTTTCTCCAGTAACCAACAAAATCTATGATGAAGAGAAAGATATAGAGATGTAGAGAGAGGGAAAGAAGAAAAGTGTATCTGCTGCTGGTTCAGAGGGATAGGAGCCTTAGGAGGTCACATGAACTTGAAGCAGATAAAGAGAAAAAAAGGGACATATGCAAAGGCGTAGGGGGAGATGAACCACTCCCACTATTTGATTCAGTTTTCTCGGTATCTGGGTACCACCCTTTATAGGGATCAGAGTGAGGACTTTTTGGCTCCAGATGAATGATCAAGGAGAGTGGCAGAAGCTGATATACATGGGGCTCAAAGCCTCAAAACTCAATTCTTTTTTTTTCTCCCTGAATGATGGTTCTGAAGGCTATCATGAGAACTAAGAGAGAGAAAGGAAGGAGGAGGCGGGGGAGGGAATTCTATAGTAGGAACCTGAGGGGGTATAAATGAAGGGGAGGCAGCAGGGGAACTAACGAATCATTACAAGGAAAGATGTCGGCGAGGAAGTCGCAGACAGAGGCGTCTTCCTTCTCTCTCTCTCTGCCTGCCAATCTGATCAGGCATCAGCTCCGAATCGGATTGATTGCTGCCTCTGCCGCTGCTCCCTTTCCCCTCTTCTCCTTGTTTTATTGGTTAACCTGGCCCTTTACTGGTCTGGCTGGGCGGAGGGTCGGTTCCAGACTTTTGAGTTTTTTAATGAAGGCAGGCTGCCTACCCGTCCCAGAGAAGCTATGGCTTGGCTTCAGCCTTGAGCTTTTATTGATGGCGTTGATCTAGCCTGTCTCTACGTTGGGCTTTTTGATTGATTGGTTGGTGTTCCAAGGTAGCTGTCTGGTTCAGCAAAGCTTCTTTGAATCAATAAAAACAAAAGTATAATTCCCATTACCTCTCCTACAGTTGCCGACAATTTGACAAATTTCTCAGCGACTACAGTAATCAATGTTGTTTTGTAAAAAACAAATTTCTCAGTGATTATAATAATCAACTTTGCTTACCAAACCGGACATTGAAAACTTCTTTTGTAAATCATATACTCCGTGTTCGTAAATTTATCACTTTTTTATAAATAAAATTTTTGACATGAGACAGTGGAAGTATTACTATCTGATAGCTGTACCTCCCGTGAAACTAGTCGCATTTGCATTAGATGTACTTAAGAGGACTCAACTTTTTTGTTTTCAAAGAAGACCCTTTTTTTATGCTGTCTAGGAAGATGCTTTATAAAGGATAATCTTTAGCATTTGCTGCATGTCAGTCAGAGCATGTTTGTACTCCAAAGAAAGCATGGTTAACGAAAATTCAACTTATGGGACCCATGATATTGTTTGGTAGATATGCTTAAAAAAGGAACTTCATAATACCATCAATATACATTCCCTTCTCATATTGATAGTCTCCATTTTAAAAAAATATCTTATATTAATAGTTTTATTTTATATATTTTTTTATAGTGGATGGACTAAAAAGAGTTAGTAGATGGAGTAATAACGTTAGTGGATTGGCTTTTTTAAAGGTAAATTACACTCATGCCCCTATTTTTAACAAAATTATACTTACACCCCTGATATTTCAAAAACTAGACATTTACCTCATATCCTTAACAAAGCCAGTAGTAATATTCTCAAATGAAAAAACATATTTAATCACTTAACTGCTAATCGGACCAGGGCCAACGGGGAATGTGGCAAGAAGAATGGGTGGAAGAGGGGGTGCATTCGTTATATTCCCCATCGGTTGAGGTCCACTATGACGCCCTTAGCGGTTAAGTGAATAAGAGTATTTTTTGTCATTTAATTTGAAAATAACTACTGGTTTTGTTAATAACAGAGGGTGTATGTGCATTTTTAAAACCTCAAGGGGGTGTAAGTGTAATTTACCCTTTCTTAAATAACATTAGTGGATTGGCTTTTTTAAAGGTAAATTACCCTCATGCCCCCTATTTTTTAACAAAATTATATTTATACCCCTAATATTTCAAAAACTAAACATTTACTTCATATCCTTAACAAAGCCGGCAATAATATTCTCAAAAGAAAAAAAAATGTTATTGGGCATACTTAGGGGTGTTAAAGCAAGCTTGAAATTTTGATTCAGCTCATGTTTGACTCAGCTCAACTTACGTTCAAGCTCAAACTAAAAGTTGATCAAGCCAAACTCAATGAGTTTGGCTTGGCTCAGCTCGAAGCTCAAGAAAAGCTTGAACTCATATAATGTATATTATTTTTTGAAATATATACATACATATATATATATATATATATATACATATATATTTATATATATATATATATATATACATACATATATTACACACTATATATAAATTTCATGTCTCCCAAATTTCAACTCATTCCATCAAATATATCATTTTTTTTTTCAAGTAAACTACCTCATGAGAACGAGAATCATTTTTTACTACCCTATCCATCTTGTATTGTTAGTTTAGATTGGGAAATCAAAATCAACTAAAACTAGTTCATTTAATTTTCTAATTTTCACAAATTGGACCTCATTCTAACCATTTTCGCTTTAGTGATTTTTTCTCTAAACACTTGTGGGCCACCAATAACAAAAATTCGACTTGACCTGAACTCAACTCAAGCTCGACTGAAACTCATAATTGGAATATCAAGCTCAAGCTAAAACAATCTAAAACTCTACACTACAACAAAATGTAGTATTAGCGGTACAAACATAAACATCATTAAAAATAACTATTTGCAACGCATACAAAAGCATCACAAAAAAGTAAACTATTAGCGACATATTTTATTATGCATCGCTAATAATCATATATTACTGATGCTTAGTTTAAAGCATCGCTAACATTAATCATATTAACGACGCTATATACAAATGTCGCTAAAATATATATATTTTAACTAAAAAATATATATAACTATTAGCGACGCTTATCACAAGCGTCTATTCACAAGCGTTGCTAATATCAGGACTATTAGTGATGCTTTTTACAAGCATCGCTAATAGTCCTGATATTATTCATTAATTTAAAATTAAAAAATTAAATTTTTAGCGACGCTTTAAAATAAGCATCGCAAATAGCATTAGTAATAGCATCGCTTATTTACAAGTGTCACGAATAGCTTTATTAATTAATTTTATTTAATAAAAAAATTCCTAAATATAATATATATTTTATTCAATATTCACTATTTGTATATATAATAAATAAATATTAAATTTTTAATAAAACGTAGTGTTAATAATAGATTAAACTTTCACTATTTAGATATAATATATTTTATTTCTTAAATTTTTTTTATTAATTTTAAAATATAATTTATAATAAAAGAGAGAGAAGAAAGGGATCAAAGAGAGAGAGGAGAGAGAGTCTAGAGAGAGGAGGTGAGAGAGTGAGGAGAGAGAGAAAGGGGAGAGTGAGAAGGAATCATGGAGGAGAGAGGGTGAGGAGAGAGAGGGTGAGGAGAGGGAGAGTGAGGAGAGAGATAGAGAGAGGGAGAGAGAGGAGAGAGATGGGAGATAGAAGAGATAGAGGGAGAGAGAGAGAGAGAGAGAGAGAGCGAAGAAAGAGAGGGAGAGAGAGAGAAGAGAGGGGATATTAATTTTATTTTTAAAAAAAAGTATTAGCAACGTATATATGTATACATCGCTAATACACTATAATATTAGCAACGTATGCAGATATACGTCGCTAATGGTTTTTTTAAATTTTAAAAAAATTAAAATTAAAATAGATAGAGAGAGTGAGGAGAGAGAGAAGAGGGAAGAGAGAGAGGGGAGGGAAGAGAGAGCGTGAGAGAGAGAAGATAGAGAGAGGAGAGAGAAGATAGAGAGTAATTTTATTTTAATTTTTAAAAAAAATATTAATTTTTATATTTTTAAAATAAAAAATAAAACTTAAAATAAATATTAATAGTGACATATATGCATATACGTCACTATTAATATATGTATTAGCAATGTATAAAATTATACGTCGCTAATATGTGACATTTTAGCGATGTATAAGTATATATGTCGTTAATATGATTTATTTTAATTTTTAAAATTAATTTTAAAGAATGAAATTCTTAAAAAATTGAAATTAGAGGAGACATAGTGTGTAGGGAGAGAGGAGAGAGGGGAGAGAGAGGGAGATAGAGGAGAGGAGAGGGAGAGAGAGGGGAGAGGAGAGGGAGAGAGAGGAGAGGAAAGAGAGAGGAGAGGGAAGAGAGAGGGGAGAGGAGAGGGAGAGAGAGGGGAGGGAAGGGAAGAGAGAGAGAGGGGAGAGAGGAGAGGGAAGGTGAGAAGAGGGAGAGAGGGAGGAGAGATAGAGAGGGGTGTGGAGAGAGGGAATTTTTTATTTTATTTGTTTTATATTTTTTATTTAAAAATTAATTAATAAATAAATAAGTATGTATTAGCGACATATAGTCATATACATCGCTAATACCCTTAGTATTAGTGACATAGTCCTATGCGTCGCTAATATATTTGTATTTATTTTTTTAATTAATTTTGAAACAAAAAACATAAAATAGAGAAGATATAGAGAGAGGAGAGAGAAGAGGGAGGAGAGAGGAGAGAGAGAAGGAGGACAGAGGGAATGAGAGAGGAAACGAAGAGAGAAGAGGGTGGAGAGGGAGATTATTATACATTTTTTACTTTTAAAAAAAATTATAACTTTTTTATTTTAAAAATAAAAAAATAAAAAATACTATTAGCTACATATATTTATATATGCCACTAATAGTAAATGTATCAACAATGTAAGTTACTATACGTCACTAATACATAAACTATTACCGACGTATACAACTATACATTACTAACAACGGTATTATTAGTGACGTAGAAGCTATACGCGTCGCTGATAACATTCTAATAATTTTCTTTAAAACAAATTAATTTAAGCAGGCGAAATTCTGCCTGAGCGGCAAAATTTCCCCGTGCTCGCCTGCTACTTATAAAGGCCCCCCGGACCCCTTTCCAGTTTTTTCTTACACCCTGCCTCCCCTCACCCATGCCCCACTGTCCTCTAGCTCCCCCACCCCCTCCAGTTCCCCCTCCTCCCTCCCAATCCCCCTTTTCCCCTCTACGCCACACGCCCCTCCATGTGGACCTGAGGCCGGCAGGCCAGTGTCGTCCTCTGCCCCCACCCTCTCCAGTCCTCCCTCCCCCTTCTCCACCCCACCCCTCTCCCCTGCTCTACCCCCCCCCCCCCTCTAATTTTGGGGGGAGGAAAGAGGGGGCAGAACCAGGGAGAGGGGGGCCGGAGGACGACGGTGCCCGCTCCCCCTACTCTAGTCCCCACCCTCTCCTCCCTACTCCCCCCCCCCTCTTTGATTTTCAAAGGAGGGGGCAGAGCCGGGGAGAGGAGGGGTTGTAGGTGGGTGGGGGCTGGAGGACGGCAACGGCCGCCGTCCTCCTGCTCACCCCTCCTCTTATTTTTAGGGGGACCGGCGGTGGGGTGGGGGGCAGAGGGCGCTGGCGACGCCATCCTCCTCCTTTCCCCTCCCCCCCCCCGATTTTCAAAGGAGGGGCAATTTTATTTGCAACGCTTTGAATTTTTTTAAATTTTTTTTATTCTATTAGCGACGTATAGAAAGCGTCACTAATAATAACTTATTAGCAATGCTTTAATTATACATCACTAATAAGTTATTTTTAATTTTTTTAAAAAAATATTTTTTTCCATTAGCGATGTATACATAAGCGTCTCTAATAATTCCTTATTATAGATGTTTATAGATATACGTGGCTAATACTTTATTTTTTTTAAAGACTATTTTTCTATTAGCGACATATACAAAAGCATTGTTAGTAGCTTATCATTAGCGACGCTATAAAATATACGTCGCTAATACGCCTTATTAGCGACACTTTTTGTTATATGTCACAAATTGGTTGTAGCGACGATACTTTTTACGATGCTTATAGCAACGTTTATTATACATTGCTAATATGCATTAGCAATGCTTATAGGTTGTAGTGCTACATGACTTTGGCATGTTAACACCCCTAGGCATACTACTCCTCATTTAATTCAACCTATGTAGCTCTCCTTTAAGGGGAATCCTAATTTCCAACAAAATATGTAAGGTTAAGTTAAGGAGCATTGGTGGGATGGCTAGGACCACGCCTCAAGAAAAAGAAGTGCTGAGTTGGAACCGCACTACATTGGGTCACCTACAAGGATTATATATCTTGTTTTACCCAATGCATGTGATGTGTGGCCATTGTAGGCTTTTGAAAATACATGGCAATAACGTTTATCACTACAGTCATATTAGTCCCTCCATCCTATATTTATTGTCCTATTTTGTTTTTCAAAATATTTGAAAAAACTAAATAAGATACTTAATAATGGATGACAAGAGTGTATTACTGCTCAAAGTGGAAATGTTGCATTAGTTAATTTCTTTAGATCTTTTAGTTCACACTTGCTTTACCCAATGCATGTGATGTGTGGCTATTGTAGGCTTTTGAAAATATATGGCCAATAACGTTTATCACTACAGTGAAAAACTAATACCATAGTCATATTAGTCCCTCCATCCTATACTTATTGTCCTATTTTGTTTTTCAAAATATTTGAAAAAACTAAATAAGATACCTAATATTGGATGAAAGTATTACTACTCAAGGTGGAAATGTTTCATTAGTTAATTTCTTTAGATATTTTAGTTCACAAAATTGAAGATAATCTACAAGGAAAATAACCATAGGGGTTTAAGTACAATTCTCTTGCTCCCCTTCCTTCCTCTTATACATCTTTTTTTTACTCAGTACGTATACATCTTCTTTTGGTCTCTTTTCGTTCCCTAAAATGTCTTATGTCGGATCTATGCATTAGTCATTTCTACTTACATTACATTGCCTTCATGCAAATCTGTCTCACGCGTATTTGATCCCTCTGTAGTTATAATTTAAAAAATACTTTATCCATCCCATATTATTAATCCACATTTTAAAAAAGTGATATTTAAGGAAGCCAATTTACTAATTTTTTACTCTATCCACTAATTACTCTAAAAAGGATAACATGAAATAGGACTATTAATGTGGGACAATTGTTTTAACTTGGATTACTAATTAAAATGGAATGGCGTACAATTTTAATAGTTAACATTAAAGTGAGACAACAACATGCAATAAAAAAGACCTATATTTCAGAAAGTACTGAAAAGGGTGGACCACTTATTTTTTAGGGCCCTCTTTCGATCCCTTAATCCCAGCCGATATTGGAACACAACCATAAACTCTATCCTCATTTGTACTCTCTTTTTTGCCTTATATAAACCAAAATAACTATTGCCTAAAAAATTAAATAATATGTGTAAAATAAAGAAAACATAGAAGCTTAGTTTTGGTTCATACAAAGATGAGGAAAATGAGAAACCCCGACTTTATGTCCTAAAATGCACATAAAGCATGCGCTCATGGGTGGGAGCCATCAGATTAATTATATAAGGGCCACAATAATAGAAAAATATTTTTCAAACCACCCACCGTGACCACATTGCATGATCGACCAGTGGACATGTGGGTGGGGGGATTAGATCCGGTTCCTAAGTTTCTCTCTCACCATTTTTTTGTTGATATGACATACTCCCATTGTTGGTCACCAAGCCTTGATCAAGAAAATTGGTCTAGCTAAACAAGTCCATAATAATATTACGACTCTCACCCTTGAGAACATTCTCCACACTCATTATTTGGGCACAGGGTTTATCATTATTTGGATGAATTTCAATGTTCCATGATGTGAATTAGCCTAATTGTTTCATTCTCACCTTGAGAACAATGCTAGCTCTATCTCATTTTTTTACTTTTCTAGTGTGAAATTCCTCACTCTACCATCCAACTATTTGCTCAAAATCCAGCATCAAGGCATCAAAACATGATTAGGCCGTTGGGGCTGTCCGAAAGAGACAATCAAAAGCAATTAGCGATTCACTTATTGGAATGATCAATTAAAAATCAGTTAAAAGAGGCTGTGATCAATTGGAGATCCCATAAAAGTGACAAGCGGTACACCTTTAATTAATATTTAAACCGGATATTAATGAAGAGTGCTTTCCACATTGGCCGCAAAGGAAGAGTACCTTTGCATCATGTATATATAAATCAAATGGTAGGGTCGTATGAAGATGTGCCTGAATCATGAGGGTCATTATAACTTTCAATATAGATTAAATGTATGAAGACCAAAAGTTGATCTGAACTCACTAATTTTCTCCAGATACATTTAAATACCTACCACCGGTTTGTTGTGTGGTCCAAGATTATATCCTTGTTGGATAAGTGTAAATTAGGAGGCAATGTTACGCCATGACTTGCAGAGATTGAACTGATAATTAATTACTTGAATACATAACCTAAAAGAATGCTAAAGTACGGTACTTAACGTGATTGTAGTGGCCATGGTGAACCACATACTGATTAACTGTAGCAATCTATCCAAAAAAATATGTGGGCAATTAACAAAAGCGTAAACCATGTTAAGGATTGGTTGTGACTCGTGATTAACGTGTTCATTTGATGTCATAGTGTAGGTGGTCAATTTGTTTTGCATTTTTAAAAAGAATATGACTATTTAGACCCCAATAATAACTTGCCTATACCCCATTTCTTGTTCACCCCAAGTAAACTTTTCAAAACCTCCCATTCATGATTTATATTTTTTTAAAAAAAATTACTTACTTGTACACCCTACTATATTCCTCACTACATTTAAGCTTACTCTAAGGCTTCTTTCTCTCTCAAACAAGCCACTACATATGATTATGGGAGGCATTCATCCCACGATATTTGTATAATTGATGGTGGATGTTTACCATCATCCTAACAGTAAGACAGATGGATCATATGGATCATGGACTAAGTCAGGCATTGTTTGTATCAGTTAGCTCATTAATGGCTCTGCATATGGAAATAAAAAAAAAAGATAGAGAGAGGGAAGCGGGAGGAAGAAAATATTTGTTATCTAAGTTTGAGTTTTAGATGGAGTAATAGTAAATGAATCTTAGATGTGATAATAGTAAGTGAATCATTGGGTAAAATATGGGGTGAGGGAGTAAATAAAATAATATAACAATTACCTTATAAATAGGGTAAATGAATCATTGTTGGGGTCTAAATAACCACATTCTAATAGAAAAGAGTAATGCTAAATATGCTCGCAAGAAGGAAAAGGCCCGCACATGGGACCCATCCATTATTGTGTGCATGTTACGCAAGGGTATGTAGCATTTTCATTAGAATAATTTATACCCCTTCTGTCCTAAATTAATAGCTCAATTTAGTAAAAAAAAATTTCATATTAAAAACTCTATTTTGTTAAATTTAAGCAGTTGGATACTTAAAAAAAAAGTATCCTGAGCTTATTTTTCCTTCTTTTAGATATGAGTTGAGTTTCACTATTTTTGATAAAAATTATTATTATTTTAAATATAGCTATTAATATGAGAGGGAGGAAGTATGATATTCTATATACACTTTTCATATATGTGGACCCCAAACTAAGTCTCATTCACATTTGAGCTTGAATTTGAGTAAATTTTGAACTCAATACTAGGGGTTCACCTTTAGCTTCATTGTTAAAACAAATTATTCGAGCCATAGACTATTACTTCATACATGAATATTTTCTTTACCTTCATATTTTGATGCTATATATGCCAAGTCCTCATGCAATTCCAGGGTTGTATGTAGGTTGGGGTTGGGCAGGGAACTGAACTAAAATCAGAACGGAGATACTAAATAAAAACCGAACTAGAATTAGAACCAATATAGTAGGAATCAAATCGAAATCAAGGTGAGAATCAAAATTTTGTATGATATTTATTCTATTCTCCTTTGTAATAAACAAACTAAATTTACAGTAACTACACATTTATATTTGCTTCTCAATCACAAGTAGAGAGAAAAAAGCTATTAGCACAAAAAGAAATACATACGCTCCATTCGGTTCGGTTCTAGTTCTCAGTTCCACTTGTTAGGGTTTAATTTATACCCTGTTTGGGTGCAAATTTTGTTTTGAGGTTTTTTTTCCTCACAATATAATTAATTTAATTTTTTTATTAATTTATTCCAATCAAATTTGGGTTTACCATTTTTTAAATGGTATGTGCAACGTAGGGTTGAGAAGACTCTTGATTCCGTCTAATATGAGAAATTTTGCAATTTAGATTTCAATTTTTGAGGAAGTGGGGCAAAATTACATGCTCAAAATCCTATAAGGATGGGGGAAGGGGAAGTAGTGATTGGAGTTCATGAAGAAAGAAGAGGCTGAGAAGAAGAAAGAAAGGAGAAGTAGAGGGGGGAATAAGTAAGAAATGAGAAACTTGTAGGAATGAAGTAGGAAGAAAGAAGAAATAAACACTACAACAAAAAGGACTATTAGTGATGTATTTATGCTTCATTAATAGTTCCATAAGCATTGTTATTGCCTATTAGCAACGCATAACACAAAAGCGTCACTAATAGTGTCACATTAGTGCTTATTTGTGCGTCTCTAATAATTTTCTTTTAGTGACATATAAAACAACATCACTAATAGTAAATTATTAGCGACACATAATTCTTTGCATCACTAATGATCAGCTATTAGCGACATTATCTTATACATCGCTAATATAAAAATATTTGAAAATTTTAAAAATAACTTATTAGGGACGTATAACTAGACGTGTCACTAATAAGTCCTTATTAACAACAGTTTTTTATGCATCGCTAATATAATAAAGTTTTTTAAAAAAAATTCTTATTCAAAGCATTGTTAATAATAAAATATATTTAAAAAATTCGTGTATTAGTGACACTTTTCAAAGCATTGCTACTACATTGAAAAAAGTAAAAAATACTTTTATATGCGTCGCTAAAGATGAAATATTTTTTTTAAAAAAACCCCGATTGTGGGCCCATTGGGAAAGGGTGAAGGGGTCGGATTCCAACCCCCCACCCTCTCTCCCCGGCTCCGGCCCCCCTCCTTCCCCCTTCCTCTAAAATCATAGGATGGGCAAAAGGAGGGTGGTGGGGGACCCGGGGAGGGGCGGACCAGGGGAGAGGGGCAGTAGCTAGAGGAGGGTGGTGGAAGCTGACAGACGGCGGCGGCGCCATAAGGGAGAGGGCGAGAGAGAGAGAGAGGCAGGGGGGGTTAAGTAACCGAGCTGGGAAATTTTCGCTTGCGCAGTTAAAATTTTGTGCGCTCGAGTGAATTTTTTTGTATTAGCGACACATAATATATGTGTCGCTAATACATTAGTTAGTCGTGACGCATATGATACACGTATGCATTGCTAAAAATGGGTGTAGTAGCAATGTATACGTTATGCGTCACTACTAGTCTTTTTATTTTAAAAAAAATTAAATTAAAAGAGATAGAGAGAGTGAGGAGAGAGGAAGAGAGAGAAAGAGAGTAAGAGAGAGGAAGAGAGAAGGGGAGAGGGGAGAGAAGAGATAGAGAAGAAGAGAAGAGAGGAGAGGAGAGAGAGGGGGGGGAGAGAGAGAGGAAGAGAGAGAGAAGCTCTCCTCTCTCTCTTCTCTCTCTCCTCTCTCTCTCTCTCATCTCCCTTCTCTCTCTACCCACTATCTCTCTTTTTTATTAATTTTTTATAAAATAAAAAATATTATTAGCGACACATAAGCCTATGCGTTACTACAAAACTACATATTAGCGATGCATAGTTGTATGCGTCGCTAATAGCTTAGGGTATTCGCGATGAATACAACTATGAGTCACTACTACCTGAGGGCAATAGCGACATATAAACCTATGTGTCTCTAATATAAAATCTTTTTATTGATGTAAAATTTTAAAAATAATTTATAATTAAAAAAATTCCTCTCTATCCTCACTCTCTCTTAAGCTCTCTCTCTCTCCTCCTCTCCCTCCCTCTCTCTCCTCCCTCCCCCCTCTCTCTATCTCCCCCTCTCTTTCTGTCTCCTCCTCTCTCTCCCTCTCTCTCCTCCCTCCCCCTCTCTCTATCTCCCCCTCTCTTTCTGTCTCCTCCCTCCCCTCTCTCTCTCCCTCTTCTCTCTTTCCTCCCTCCTCTCTCTGCTCCATCCTCCTCTCTCTCTCTCACCCTCTCTCCCCTCACCCCGTCTCTCACTCTTCTCTCTCTCCTCCGTCTTTCTCTCTCTCCTTAGAGACACTCTCTCTCCCCCCTCTTTCTCTCTCTTCTCTCTCCCCTCATCCTGTCAGTCACTGCTCACTCTTCTCTCTCTCCTCCCTCTTTCTCTCTCCCCCCATCTTTCTCTCTCTCTTTCCCTCCTCTCTCTCCCACTCTCTCATCTCCCCTCTTTCTCTCTCTTCCCTCTCTCTCCTCTCTCTCCCTTTTCTCTCTTTTATTTAAATTTGTTTTTAAAAAATATGTAGTAGTGACGCATAACCTTATGTGTCGCTACTACATATTTTTTATTTTTTAAAATTTTTAAAAATAATTTACAATTAAAATTTTTTCCTCATCACTCTTCTCTCTCTCCCCTCTTTTTCTATCCCCTCATCTCTCTCTACCCTCTCATTCTCTCTCTCCTCACCCACTCTATCTACCTGTAACGCCCGAGATTTTTCACACATTTTCCTTAAAATTCACGGAAATTTTTTTCAATATAACGTCTGTAAATCGGAGGAAAAATGACGAAACCAAAACCTGATAAAACAGTTTATAATTTAAAACATCCACATACGGTCAATCATCGTACGGCCAAAGCAAATATCATCAGGCGCTACTCGAAAACACACGTACGAATAAATTTGCTATGATCATAGACTTTTAAATACAAATCACTCTCCCAGGCATCCCTGAGTACAAGTCCCATAACAGTCCACTGACTGATCCAAATGAAAGTCCAGAATAAACATCTTATGTTCTCATTTCACCCAATACAGGAGATCGTGGCACAAATAAACTCGCAGAGAGTCAAGCAGATACCTGAGTCAACGGGAATCAATCCACCGTTGAAACGAGCGTCCATCACCAGGAGCTCTCCGCACAACCTGCAAAACCTCCCGTACAACGGGGCTAAAAAATAGTAGGGTGAGTATTTTCATACTCAGTAGGAAAATACCCAGTAGGGGAAATCCCAACGGTGAACTCCAAGTTCAAAAACGCATGCATCATGCAACTCAAACATGAAGCAGTCAACATAATATAATCATATCGTGCACATACACAAACGATCATATCAAAGGCACCATCGTGCCACAGACATATCAAGGCATCAACATGCCAAAATCATACCAAAGGCACCATCGTGCCAGAATCATACTATCCAAACAACTTACACAAACACCCTTATCCAGGGTCATACAATTTACTTGTACCACCGTACGCATACTCATACAGCATACGCATACTTGTACGACCTTACTCGTACAATCGTATGCTCACTCATACAGACTTACACATACATACATGTACGACCTTACTCGTACAATCGGACTCGTACGACCTCACTCGTACGATGCGCACAAAATCATACTTCTTGTCTTACTCGAACCATATTCTCACAATCGTACTCATACTCTTACAGTCGTGCTCATACTCATACGCTTACAGTCTTACTCATACTCATACGCTTACAGTCTTACTCATACTCATACGCTTACAGTCTTACTCATACTCATACGCTTACAGTCTTACTCATACTCATACACTTACGATCCTGCTCATACACATACAATCGTACTCACACTCATACAGTCGTACTCATAATCGTACACATATCAACGACCACTGAAGCTCATTACAACTAATAAGCTCCAGCGTCGAAATGGAAAAGAATGCCACTGGGGCAACACCTTAACCTCCGGGGAGTGACTAGACGCCATGGACTTTTCCGAAGGTAAGGCACACCAATGCTCATGGGGCCTTTGGATCAAACGAGTAAGAGTAGATCCATGATACTACTTACACGAGCGCGCAAACATAAACACCCACACATAAGGGGTCATACGGTTGCCCACCATAATGGGTCTTATAGTGCCATAGAATCGCCCACCATAATGGGTCTTATAGTGCCGAGAATTGCCCACCATAATGGGTCTTATAGTGCCATTGCCACTCTTGGGCAGAAAACATACAGTGCCACTTGGGCAGAAACGTACAATGCCACTCTTGGGCTGAAACATACAACGCTCTCAATAGAGCATCAAACGTCTGGGCTTACACAGCACACAGACCAAATCAGAAACGTACATCGCTCTCAACAGAGCATCAGACGTACGGGCTTCATACGGCACGCGGAGACAAAGTCGAGAAAGGTACATCGCTCTCAACAGAGCATCAAACGTACGGGCTTATACAAAGACGCGAGACCAAATCGAAACAACACCGCTCTCGGCAGCATCAGACGTCCGGTGCTCTACATAGCACACAGACAACATCCCGCAGGATAAACACCATGGCAAGACATGATAAACGCTCGGCCAACTCATCAGCGGCCAGCTCAAACACGGAACTTAATCCGTCGAACCCTCGTGTCTCAAACTCACAACGCTATCATTAGCTGTGCTTATAATTTCAGTTTGAATTAAGTATATTATGCGGTACAATTATGCCACACAAACTCACAGTCCTCGACTGGTCAAACCGGTGAGCCAGATCGAAACCCCAGTTCGTCAAGGCAGCAGACTTCACTTACCCGTCCACATCATGGACCAAACTCATCGTACACCAAAATCCTTACAGTCTTACACACTTCGCCATCCATCTTATGGCTAAATCAGCTTACACTGACATCTCAAATAACGCTCCTCAGAGCCAACCCAGTTGTCGCCCTCTTACTTATATCTCACTTATTATACTTACTTTTCACTTCATAATCTGTACGTTATGCTTGTACAATTATGAACACTCTTACTGTCTGCCAAACGCCCAACATACGATCCACCCCAAACCAAACCATTCTAATCCTTGCCCGTCATACTCATATCCTCTGTCATACGCTTACACAACCGTATCCAAATTCAGACAGAGCTTCTGTCACCTCTTACTGTCCATCGCCCATACTTTCTGCCCACAACACTTACACATAACCATATCATAGGCAAAAGCCATCATACATACGTATGTCTCACACATACGTACAACATACACATACAGCCATACATACATAACTTACAAACATGCATGCTAGCCATCACTAGCGCATGCATACACACGTCAAACGTGCACGCTAGCCATCACTAGCATATGCATACATTCACACATACATCAAACCTGCACGCTAGCCATCACTAGCACATGCATACATCAAATGTACACGCTAGTCATCTCTAGCACGTGCACACACACATTCATACATACTTCAAACATGCACGCTAGCCATCACTAGCACATGCATACATCAAACGTACACGCTAGTCATCTCTAGCACGTGCACACACACATTCATACATACTTCAAACATGCACGCTAGCCATCACTAGCACATGCATAACCCATACATAGCATACTGACATATTTGCTAGCCATCGCCAGCGCATACATAATCCACATCCATAAAACATGCATACATCTCATGCATATCAATCATACCATACAATCATGCTTACACGCACCTCATGCAATCGGATCGTTACTTAACATCCAAGCATGGAATCATACAATCCTAGCATGCTGCTACTCATTCAAAGCATGCTTCATGAATTTACGAGTTCAAAGCTCCCCTACCTCGTAATCATGGCGTTCGATGGCGAGCACACGACGGTGGCGGCGTCGGCGTCGGCGGCAGAGTTGGCGGTCAAACCGTTGCCTAGCTGAGAGAGCTGCTGTCCCGAGGATTTTAGGATGCGCCGGAACTATCACGGCCAAACAGAGTGTCAGAACTCAAAGCGGTAAAACCCGCGATCCACGGCGGCACACCAGGGCGGCCGGGAGAAAAGTCAAGCCAACATATGTGGCGGTGCGACCCGAAGTCGATGGTGTACACTGAAGATCGGCCGGTGGCTAAAACGTGCTCAGCCGGCCACAAAGACGTCGAAATCGGCCGTGGACAGCACCCAACGGCGACGATTTCGGTCAACAAAGGCCCACATACGGGCGGAGAGCGTGGGGCAACGCTCGAGAATCAAAGGAGAGGTGGTGGAGGACGGCTCTAGTGGTCAACTCCACTCGGTGGCAAAGCCAACCGATGGTTAGGCGGCACAAATGCGGCGCCTAAACCCAGAAGTACACGCGTGGCTACATGCGCACGCGGCCCAAAGGGCGGGGGAGATGGCTGAAAGGGGGCGACCCAAGGCCCACAAAAGCCAACAGGGCTAAGGCCCTTAGCTGTGGCCAATCAAAGCGGCGACATCGCCGATCGCCACCCACAACCAATACCCATGGTGCGGGCGGCTATGCATCTCGCACGGTATAAGGCCATGACAAGCGGCCCATTCCGGGCGGAGTATATAATCGGGCCAAGTGGGGCTGACCCTCACTGTCGCCGAGCCGGGGCAGAGCCCACGACGGCCAAATGGCCCATAACTCGCCAATGGCAATGACCCGAGACGCACCCAAAGCGTCTAATCGGGCAGAGCAAGGCAATAGGGGTGAGGCGGGGTCAGAAACGGCAACCCCCTACCGACACTGGGTCGAGGTAGGCTGGACGGAGCCCATCCGGTGGCCGGACAACGACCGGAAACACACCGGCGTCCAAAACATCCCACGGACAGTGAGATGTGAATAGTAACAAAAACCCGACCAAAAGATCGGTAGCTCACCACGGAGCAAAAAAAAGCATGGCGGCGGCTCCAGCCAGTGTCTATGGGTTCCTAGCGGCCAACTAAACATAAGTCTAGTTGAGAGCGGCCGCAAACGATGTCAAAATCGTACACCCACAGTGCAAAAACGGGATTGAAGGAGAGAAAACCCGAAAAAAGGTTCGGTACCTCGTGGAGGAGCGAAGAGGCCATGGCGGCGGTCATGGCCGGTACCTACGGACTCGTGGCGGTGAGGCAAAGCGGATCCTGACAAGAATCAACGGAATCCGACGACGGAGGAGGGAGAACGGAGCGACCGGATATGCCCTCGGGTTTTCTCAAAAACTCACTGGACGTAAAAAAAATTTCTGGAAGTCGGTTCTGTGAAAACCGACGGGGAGGAAGATATGTATAGTTAAACTTTTTAATTTTTACATCTACGTCCCCAATGCGCGTTAACTCACTAGTTACGCGCCGAACCTCCAAAATTCGCGCCGTAAGCGCGCAGCGAGGCCTGTGGCCTGCGACTAAGCCCCACACCCGACTCTACGGGTATAAATATGGGGAAAAGACACAAATACCCATACGCTGAAACATCACATTTTCCTGCCGAAAATGACCAGAAAAATGGCAGAAAAATCCCAGAAAATCGTAGAAAAATCAGGGACCTTACACTACCCTCTTTCTCTCTCCTCCTTGCTCTCTCCCCCCTCTTTCTCTCTCTCATTCTCTCCCTCCCTCTCTCTTCTCCCTCTCTCCCCTTTCTCTCTCCCCCTCCCCCTCTTTCTCTCTCTTCTCTCCCTCTCTCTCCTCACCCTCTCTCTCGTCTTTTTCTCTCTTCTCTCTCCCCTCACCCCGTCTCTCACCCCTCACTCTTCTCTCTCTCCTCCTTCTCTTTCTCTCTCCCCCTCTTTCTCTCTCTTTCTCTCTCTTCTCTCTCTTTCCCTCTCTCTCTCCTCCCTCTTCCTCCACCTCTCTCTCTCCTCCCTCTTCTTCCACCTCTCTCTCTCCTCCCTCTTCCTCCTCTCTTTCTTTTTATCCCTCTCTCTCTCCCCTCTTTCTCTCTCTTTTGTCTCTCCTCTCCCTTTTCTCTCTTTTATTTAAATTTATTTTAAAAAAAATATGTAGTAGCAACGCATAATCCTATGTGTCACAAATACCCTAAGGTAGTAGCGATGCATACGGTTACTCTCTCTTTCTTTCTCTCCCTCTCTCTTCTCTCTCCCTTTTATTTAAATTTGTTTTTAAAAAATAAGTAGTAGCGATGCATAATCCTATGCATCGCTAATACCTTAAGGTAGTAGCAACGCATAATCCAATGTGTTGTTAATACCCTAAGGTAGTAGCGAAGCATACAGTTATGCGTCGCTACTACATATTTTTTTATTTTTTAAATTTACAAAAATAATTTGTAATTAAATTTTTTCTCCTTTCTTTCTCTCTCTCCCCTCATTTCGCTCTCTACCCTCTCTCTTATCTCTCTCTCCTCATCGTCTCTCTCTGCACTCTCTGTCTCCCCCCTCTTTTTCTCTCTCCGCTCTCTCTCCTCACCCTCTCTCCCCTCTTTCTCTCTCCCCTTACCCTGTCTCTCACTTCTCACTCTTCTCTCTCTTCTCTCTCTCCTCTCCTCCCTCTCTCTTCTCTCTCTCTCGGTCTCTTCACTCTCTCTCTTTTATTATAAATTATATTTTAAAATTAATAAGAAAATTTAAGAAATAAATTGTATTATATATAAATAGTTAAAGTTTAACATATTATTGGCACTACCTTTTATTAAAAATTTAATATTTATTTATTACATATGCAAATAGTAAATATTGGATAAAATATATCATATTTAAGAAATTTATTTTAATATTGATTTATTATATACTTATTTATTAAATAAAATTAATTAATAAAAGTAATAACAACGCTTGTGTAGCTATTATCAATGTTATTTGTGACGCATATTTAAAAGCATCGCTAATAGTTTTAATTTTTTAATTTTTTTAAAATTCATTACTATTAGCAACATTTTTATTAAGCGTAAGCTATTAGCGACGCTTTCTTACAACCGTCGCTATCATTAAGACTATTAGTGACGCTTCACAAAAAGTGTTGCTAATAGTTATGCTTTTTTTTAAACAAATAGCTTTTAGAGATGCTTGTTTTATGTGTCACTAATAGTGAACTAATTAGTGACACTTTGTATTAGGTGATGCTAATAATTGTAGTAATAGCGATGTTTGATATTAAGCATCATTGTTATGTAACTATTAGCGATGCTTAATTAAACTCGTCGCTAAAATTATTTTTTTGCGATGCTTATTTATGCGTCGCATGTATTAGTTTTTAGTTATGCTTATGTTTGTGTTGCTAATAATACATTAAGTTGTAGTAAAGGCTTAAGGAAAGAGGAACTGGTTATAAAAGGATGTAAAAGAAGGGAAGGGAAAACCTATCCACATTTTCTCTTCACCATTTCAACCCTGCGACCCATGTTTCTAAACTTGAAACACCATAGGGGATGTTTTATTTTTGGGAAAATTTAGCAAAGTGTAGTAGGCCTCCCTTGATTTGGAAAACCACAACCAAGCGAGTTTTGGGCCGTCCCAATCTTTGGTTTTGGAAAAAATAAAAAATGTTGATAAAAAAAGTTCCCAAATAGACTATTAGTTATAAGAATTAGATTTTTTATTATTTGGTGAATTGCGGTTCAGTTCAGTTCTAATTTAATCCTACACTTAGTTTTTTACCAGGTAAATAAACCGAACAAAACTATAATACTCCCTCCATCCCTAATTACTAGTTTCATTTAGTTTTTTAAAATAAATTAATATTAATTTATTTTAAAAAATTTGATAAAGCTATTAATGTAAGATAAATAGAATATTTAAATAACTGAATCAAATTGAGATAAGAACTGAATTGAACCAAACTAGGTCACTCTCTTCGGTTCTATTTCTTTGGTGCAACACCAGCCACTTCGTGCATCACTTCATATTCTATTACGAAATTCCAGGTAGGTCAGTGGCATTTCTCTTTCTAGTTCAAGTCGGCCTTCTCTTTCTTCCTGCTGCGTCGGCTACTTCCATGCATGCATGCATGGTACAAAGCAAAGTGTGTAATGATTTAATCATGCCCGCCCCCATTGGGCCCTTAATAAAAAAATGGCATGCGCATTACTGGATGAGGGCAGGTTCCAGCTGGACCCGGCCGGTTTAAGCCCCCGGTTCCCGTTGATGGTGGCCGGAACCCTGAAGCCATGAGGATGAATCAATTCACGTCTGTACAAAGGTTCTGATTAGTTGCTATTTGTTGCCACTGCTCGGTGCTCAGTCAGTATGATCTGCCCCACTCACTGCCCCATTTCTCGGTTCATGATAAGCCTCAACTCAACTAAGAACCTTGCGGTCACTTCGCCCGTTGCTCCTTCCCATGGAGAGTGACGCAGTGAATTAATGCATAATTTCAGTTTATTTTAAAAGTTAAATATAATAATTACTTTAGAATGGATGTGGTGTTTTTATGTTTTTATTATAAACTACTTTTAATATTTAAGGCCCGTTTATACAAGCATGGGATCATGCGCGCCTGCATGAGCCTAAGCATTGTGGGTATTCAGGATTTTATTTGATGTTGTTTGTTACTAAGGAGGCAGGCAAATCTTGATTAATGAACACTATCAGTTCACGATTTGACATCACGTGTCAACCTGGGCTCATGTAATTTTTTTTTAAAAATATTTACGTAATTTTAAGATGCTCTATCTATCTAACCCTAAATAATAAGAGCCATTAGATTATGTAAACCTGCAATAAAACTACGTAATCATACGCAAGTCAGGCTCTTATAAATTTTTACCTTTTTTTAAGCATTTAATCAATCAAACATTTAAAAACATGAAGTTCTCTCTTCTTCTTTTTTGCTCTTATAAATTGATACCTTTTTTAAGAATTCCATCAATCAAACATTTGAAAACATGAAGTTCACTCTCTCTTTTTTTTTTTATTTGGAGCAAAAAACGCGAGATTCTCTTCGTAGTTTTTGTTTTCTCTTTTAAAACACCTTCCAATTCATGAGGGAGGATATTTGCCGTAATTTTTTTCTGGCCGAGTTTCGTACAGTACGAAAAAGCTACCTGACGTCAGTGGGCCATTGCAGTTTTCAGTTGGGCCGGCGCATTCGGCGCGAGCCGAGCCGATCGGCTTTCGTTCCAGCCGAGTAAAGCAGGTGGGGCGAGACCCAACAGCTGGCTCTTTGTCTTTTTTCCCACGCTCGGAGCGGGGCCCACGTCCGAGGCCCGAAAATTTTGGTCGTGTCGCTTTCATGCGATTGATCCTCGGTCTCCCCACGCGCGAGTCGCCTGAACCAATCCCCAAGCCCCCCAATCATCGGAAGATTCCGGGTTGTTAACGCCGTTAGTCGGTGCGCCGTTATGACGGCGATTAGGCCTGCGAACCACCCCCCAAGTGGGGCCCATTAGCTTAGATGGGCTTTAACGCCACGCCGTGCATATTCTAGAATCCTTCCCCACCCATAATACATACACCGTATTTGTTAATGATTTTAATATGTAGATTAAGATTAATCATCCTCCTAATCTAAACATCGCTTCTCATTAAATTAAAATGCAAGTGCCTCCCACCTAATGTTTGGTTGCGTTCGTTATGGGGCGCCCACTTGCTTGGTGGGTTTTGTCTTGCTTCCCTTCTCTCTAAGTGACATGATCTTTGATTTGTCAAGGAGATTAATATTAAACATTTGATTTACCCCCGAGTGGGCTAATAAAAAAAGTTGCGGGCCATTGATTGGATGTCATGAAAAGATGCATCTTTTCTTTCTTTGGAAAATTATTGGTGATAAGCTTAAGTAATAAGCCTATAGTAAAATTTAATTGTGTAAAAGAGCATCACTTATTTGAGCCTAAACTCGTGCAGTTGAGCATGAGCCTAAGCTACGTGTACCAGGCTCATACAAACTTTATTTATGTATAATATTATACTATAAAATATAATTATAATGTGTAAAATTTTACAAGTTTACTTTCTTATTTAGACTAATTGCTCTTTTGACAATTATATTTTAGGCTTATCGGTAATTGCATCTTTTTTTATAGGAAAAAATAATGTTTGTGGCTCTTGAGGCAAGCAAAGCAAGGCTTTTAACTTATCCTACCTCGTTAAGAACTTCGCCCTTCCCTTTATGACTGGGCAGACTCCCTTCTAACCTAACTTGACCAAAGATGCAGCCCTATCTTCGAGGCTCTTAAGGGTCGAGACCCCATCCCTTAATGTTCCATTTTAATGCTTCACTCTGAGAGTACATCTATGGTGAGGAAGGGCCTATAACTCGTTAAATAACTCATACATATTTTCTCACCGTCGATGTATTATCAAAGTGGAGCATTAAAAAATTTTCCTCTCTTAACCATTTGTGATCCCCCTTCCCACCAGACCCCTACTGTATTTTGTAGAAAAAAATTAACAGCAAGCAACACTTTCACTATTTTATAGAGGAATGTGGAGATTGACACGATGATGGCACTTTCTGCATTTTGGGCCTGATGGAGGGACCCAACTGATGATGAGTAGCCCTCACTTAAGCATTTGCTAGCAACCTGCATGCCCCACTGCATAGGAAAAAATTGATGTTCAATCAAAGGTTCTGTCCCTCCCACCGTGTGATGTTCAAGTTGAATTTTGTTGATGGAAGAGTTGATGGTTCATGAACTTAGAATTGGGCAGATGCAGCTTTTGTCTGCCCTCTGGGCTTTACAGCTTCGTGGGACTCCAGGGTAGGACCTACAGCTGCAAAGTTGAACAATTTTGTGTTCAATCATTTGTACTGGGCCTTGCCGTGCCGAAATCTCCAGTCTAAAAGAAGCTCTGGACGTTGTGGCACACCAAACTTGGCTTCTGGCCCACTTCCCAAAATGGGCTCATCGTCCCTCCGTAATCATATTTGACCTTTTTCTGTGTGCGACACATTTTTTAATTTTTAACTACAAGCAGTGAAAAATCGATCATATATTCCTTAATTTTCATATTAATAGTTTAATTTAAAAAATATTTAAAGATTAATTTTTTTACTTCATTCGCTAATTTTCTTATTCTATTTAATTTAAAACAGAATTATTAATTCAAGATAATCTTTTTAAAATGAGAGTATTAAAATAAGATGAGGAAGTATTACATGCGTTGTTGCTTAGTTATGGGCTATAAAATGGTCCAGATTACGGGTAATGGTGGTTAGTTATGAGCTATAAAATGGTCAGGTAGTAGTCGTTATTTTTTAAATTTCCTTCTACTGTACAAGTCATTGAGCAAACTAAGATGCTGCTTCAGATTAAGGGCTTGATAAAACTGCTGCTGAGTTAAAAAAGGACTGAAAAATAGCTGATTGTGCACCTTTATTTTAGGGTTTGGTGCCGTTTATCAAACTTAAACCCATGTTAGTGTTGCCGCTTTGTCAACATTTGGAAGCCCAAGTCCAAACCAAACGACATATTCTACATGGATATGGCATCCAATATCGGAAGCGTTATAAATGATGTCTCAAAATTAACACTAAATTTTGCTAATAAGCATCTCCAACGGCTCAATACACCATCTAGCGTTGAAGATGCTCTAATACGGTAAGCTATTCAACTACTTTTAAGGTGTTATAAAACATTTAAACGTATTTTTATAAAAAAAACACTTAAAGCATTAAACATTTATTTAACTTAAGTGTGCCTTTTTATTTTTATTAGTTAGTATATTTATTGAATGGGTTTAATTTGAGAGTGATCATACGGGGACCTTATTAAGCATCATAACAAGGTAAGGTGTTACCACTCTTACATTTGGAGTTTAAAAGACGTGTTAGTTAAAGAAAAAGAAGGTTGCTAGAGTTAGTTATAACTCCTCCCTAGAGATGATGGAAAGACACCTAGTATAGTGATTTGTAGCATTGAGATTTTAAGATAGACTTGGTGTTGAGATAATATCATCTAACGGGTTTGACCCCTGGAAATTTGGCAAGGCTGTTTTTAGAGAGTTGTGGGTTAGGATGCACTAAAGTCATATCCATGCCCCCCCTCTGCATTCATCGTTTGTCTATGATTGGTGTTGTCGGTTGCCTAGCTGTGAAGTCCACCAAATTGGAGGATTACGACAAATGTACGAAGAGGGGTGCATCTCTTTTCCTGTACGATGTTTTTACATGAGTATTCTTGCTTTGTTTTGAACCAGGAAGTTCTCATACTAATTCTAGTATTGTGACTTTCTCCCCTATGTGTTCTGCTTGTTTCCCCCACATGTTGTTTTTACGATCTTTTCCTATATAAATCCTTGGATAGATACAACTGCCCTTTATAGCTAGTAAATTGACTTTTGCTGCTTGAATGCTAGAATTGGAATTACCATTACTATTGCTTCTTCTGTTTGTAGTTCCTCTATTTTGTGGAAATTTGGTTATCTATTTGTATAGTGGCCGGTCAGCAGCGGAAGCTATGGTGGGAGAGGTTGGCACACATCAAAATCTAAACTTTAACATATCTACACCATAAGCATGTATAACTAAAATAAATTAACAAAAAGTATGCAACTTAAAATAATTAATTAAAGGAAGATAATCAAAATAGGAGTGATGACGAACTGACCTGGGCCAAACCGGCCCTAGCATGCCCTCCTCACACAGATCTAGCACGCCAATGGATATATCAAAACAAGTTAAGGATGAGAGAGAGTTACCTATGTGTTGATCCCTCTTAAACCCCACTTGGATGAAGAAAACGTTGCAAGATCTCAGCCCAATCAATCCTCAAAGTGAATCAGCGATGAAGAAGAGTCGTCTCCTTCCTTTCAACCCGCCTACAAAGCCTTAGATAGGGAAGAGAAGGGGCGGCCAACAGCTTCTCCTAATGCAGAAGCAAAAACACACCAAGAAGAGAGGGGGGCGGCCTAGAGAGAGAGAGAAAGAGAGAGAGGATGAATCCAATTAGAATTCCTAGATCCACAATAAGGGGGGGCGTCCCATTTAATTGGGAATAAGAGAGAATATTCTCTCTTATTCTCTCCCTCTAATCAATCCCCTTACTTTCCAAGTATAGAACGGGCCTAAATTGGGCTTTGATTAAATTCGGTCTGCAAGGTAGAATTCTTCTGGTTTCTAATAGAGGTTCAAACACAACGGGCATGGGCTCCGTCCCACAGAGCCCGCGGAGGCCTGGACCCCTAGACACGGCAAAGCCCGCAATAGGGTCGACCCCTTGCTGACCACGGGTCCCACCCTCGACACCTAATTCGCGCAACTGTGCCCCCCCACAATGTGTAAATGCACACCTAGATGTATGTCTAGTGTATGTGTGTGACATATGTGGGTCCCATACGAATTATGTGTAACGAAGGAACATGTGGTGTTGGCGCGTCTGCCCCCACCACCCTTGGACCTTGTGACCCATACTGGTTCACCCGAACCATGACACATTGGACCAAACCGGGCCCGAACCCATACCATGGTCCAACATATTTTAGTTTCTATAATCACATCCCACCCTTTTGCATGGGGATTCAGTGGAAGCATGGGGTTTATTTATTCTAGTTTCTACTTTGTGTAATGAAAAGATACCTATGCAATGATGACGCAACATGAATTACATTAGTGGAGAGCTTCTGCATGTAGTTCACAAAATGGTAGACATAGAGGTCTGCTCATGCTTGGTAATAGGGATGTAAATCGACCCTTTCATAGACACCATAAAACCTCCCCCTTGATCTGGAGGTTGGTCTCAGATCGTCTCCTTGGCTCTTAACCACCATGGGGGCTCGACCGGAACAAACATATATAATCCCATGAATAGGACATATAGTCACTAGGGGGTGGGCTCCTCCTCCAAGGCCTTGGACCTGGTTATCTGGCCAAAAAACCTTCATACGACCTCCCAGTATTGTCCAGACCCATTCTTGTGGCTGCTGGCCTCTAGGGAGGTCCGCTCAACCACTACCCATGGGTTCAGGCACTCATGAGAGCTTTCGTGGAGTGTCTTCCTTGAATGGAGAAGACTATCTATAGACTGGATTCATTAAATCTGATCTGGTTCAAAATCAATCAAACTTATAACCCAATTTTCCATTTTTGACTCGGTTCACTTATTTTTTCATATGGGAACTTTTCTAAAAACTTTTAACATAGTGTTAAAGGCCTAGCCTTAGTTTCAACTCGAGCAAAACTCTCTACTTGTAAATAAAATTAGAATTGTACCCTTCGTCTAAACTAACCACTATTTTGGGTCACGATCTAATTTACCTTGTAAAAACATGAAAAGTTAGAATTAATTCCACATAGCAATTTTAATTATTTTGGCTAGGTTTTGGTCCAAATATAACTATGGATTATTGGGTAAAATGACAAATTTATCCCCAGAGTTGGACAAGGCTCATCTGTTAATAATTATCTTGGAACAATTGTTTTATTTAAAACTCTTCTAAAGTAGATGTCATGATAGAACATCATACTATCATAACAAGATGAACAATATTTTACTAAGCCTATACAATGTAAATTTTCTAATCAATATAAGAAAAGTTGGGTCTTGTCGTGTTAGTTTAACATTTTAAGTTGCATTTAGCTAGGTCGGCATGGAGGATGTTAGCCTCTAAGATTCTATTCAGTGTTGACCCTATTATAGCGGTCCAGTTGTACTCGTCATTGCTACTTGACATATATACTTAGTAGCATTGGCTCCTTGTATGGAGAGTGGTCATAGTTGATTTATTAGTAGAGAGTTTCAGGAGTCTAGTTGACTTACTTTCCTTAGAGTTGGGATAGTATAAAAGAGTCATAGTTTGCTCGCTAATAATAGTCATGGTGGCAACAACCCATGTAGTCACATGCCTTTGTGGCCTCAACATTTTCGAGGCTTTGGTCCATAGCCCTATGCTCGCAGGTGTATGGCATCATGGAAGTTCCATCTACCTCCGGCCATCGTTACCCATGAGTACGATGGTGCCTACTTTTATAGGCCCATGTCTGATCCTAGTAGAACTCTATAGGAGTTGGGATATGTTGCTTAGTTTGCAGTCTACTCCTTGAGCAGGAGTCCATTTGCTTCAAGTTGTGGAATTAGTTTCCTAGAGATGGAGTGAGTTCCCTCCTAAAGATAGAGTTATTTTACTCCTACTGTTGAAATCAATTTCTTTTTGATGTTGGAATCAATTAAGCTTATATATTTGACAATCTACCTTGGTTTTTTTTTAAAAAACTCATGTCATGGGCTCTTTCATTTGCAAGTTGATTTCATCAATGCTTGAAGCCAACCTCTTTTAAACAAGGAGTTAACAAAGAAAAAAAAAAGAAGCTTCTCATTAGGTGGTTCAACCCTACTCTAAACTTTGGCAAAGTTAATTTTGAAGGTATGACCAAATGCTCTTCCTCTCAAGCTAGTGCTGGTACTGCCCATGATCTTAATGGAGATTATTGTGTGACAACTGAGAATTAAGCTTCTTGTGTAATAGCTAAGGCAGTCTGCTTATCCTGAAGAACTTATGAAGCCATTGTGAGGGAAGCATTTTCTATGCTCTTTATCTTAAGGAACATAATGTTTGATATTTGAAATCGACGACAAACACATTAGCATCTTAGTGGTGTAAATTGGATAAGCCCAAAATGCACCATGCTTTGTATACCAACTAAGACGTGTCATTAGTAGTAGTGGCCCTCTACCATAAGCATGAGATGTTCAACTATTGAGTGTTATTGTACTTTGACTCTTTTACCCTACTTAGTCTAAGTGAATCTTGTCCACTTGTATAAATATTGACTCCATGTATTTTGTTCTACTTATGAAATTAATACAAGTCAATGTTTTTTCATAATATCAGGAGTTAGGGGAAGTCTTCATAGCATTTGCTCTCGTATATGAAATTTTTAGACTTTCTTTCTTCCATTGTTCCTGCTCTTGCAAGCTCAGTTTCGGCTTAATCAAGGCATCACTGTCGAACTCCATCAAATTTCTCATCTCTAACATGTCTTCATTGGTTATTGTGAAGCTCAATGGTTTCCTTGTTTGGAGAGCACAGTCACATAATGTTCTCGGTGCTCACAATTAGTTCGGGTATATCAATGGATCAAACCCAACTCCTAAAATTGTTGGAGAATTAGGTCAACTTTTGTCTAATCCTTTGTTTGCTAATTGAAAATGGTATGATGTTCATTTGGTAACATTTCTTATTGCAACTATGTTACTATCTCCTCTTTCGCACATCTTTGGGTTTGCCTCTGCTTGAGAAATTTGGATTGCACTAGAGTGGCATTTCAATTCCTTGTCCAGCATGTGTTCAATCTTTGCCATCAATTGTAGAAACTTCAGCTTGGTTATTCTATGATTGAATATCTTGATAAGATAAAAGATTTGTCCAATTAGTTGGCTGCAGTAGGTTCTTTATTAACAAATGATGATGTGATTATTCATACTCTTAATGGACTACCAGAAGTGTATTTTGCATTTAGTATGTCTATTCACACTCAATTAGATACCATCTCACTTCAAGGGCTTCAAAATATGCTTTTAACTAAAGAAGCAACTCTGGCTCTTTGGTCTTTAGGAGAATCTTTAGTTTCAACTTTGCCTTCTTCCATAGCTTCATATGTTGTTTTAAATAATTCTTCAGAGTAAGTTCGAGTAGTTTCTTGGTCAATCAGGAAAATTTCTCAGGTGGCCAATTTTTTCGCAGTCATGGCCATGGATTTCGTGGTTATGGTAATAATGCTCAACAATCTAGTCCATCAATTTTTTAGTATCCAAATTCCTCTCGACTGGTTCAATGCACCACTGCCCAACCTCATAATCAATTTCTGTATTCTTATTTGCTCTCCTCCAATAACATATTAGATTTGTGGGCAGACAAATCATACTGCTTTGAAGTGTTTTTATCATTTTAATCCCTCTTATAATAGCAATACTATCAACAGCGTAGCTACCCTATCTTCATCAAATATGGCTGCCTATTCCACAATTTGAGTAGGTGGCCTGAATCATGGGTGGTTGCTTGATTCTAGAGCAATAGATCATATCACTTCTGATCTTCAACAATCACTTTCCATTCACCATATACTTATTCAGATACAATGTCTGTTGGGAATGGTCAATCTCTAGCCATTGCAAATATTGGTAGTACTGCTCTTTGTTTACCCACATCTACTCTTTATTTAAAAAAATATTTTGCATATTCTTCATATTCTAAAAACTTATTCTCTATTCGAAGACTTGCATTTGATAATAATTGCTCCATTACCTTTTCTTCTTGTGGTGTTGTAATTCAGGACCTTTCGTCGAAGAAAATTCTTTACCATAATACTTGCCATTAGGGGCTTTATCTACTCTATCTAGCTCCTGATTCTCATACAACTTTCATAGTTACATCTCAATCCACTTTCATTTGACATTGTTGCCTTGTTTATCATTCATTTGTTGTTTTCAATTATGTTGTCTCTTTATTTTCTCTTTATGTTACTTGTACCAAAAATACTGTATGTACTAGTTGTGATATGAGTAAAGCACATAGATTACAATCTTCTTCTTCATGTACTTCTACATCTCGTCCATTTGAACTCATCCATTCTGATGTTTGGTGCCCAGCCCCAACATCCTCTCTTATGGGTTACAAAGCTTATGTCATTTTCATTGATGAGTACTCAAAGTTTTTATGGTTGTATCCCATTGCACATAAATCAATTGTGTTTTCTTGCTTTTTTACATTCAAAGCTATGGTAGAAATTTTATTTTAGAAGTCAATTACATTTTTTAGATGAGACAATGACACATAATATGTTAATTCCAAATTCAAAAATCTATTTTCAATATATTGTATTGTTCATCAGCTTTCTTACCCATATACCCCTGAGCAAAATGGGGTTGCAAAGAGAGAACACAGGCATGTTACTGAAACTGCAATCTCTTTGTTATTGATTGCATCTATGCCTATATGTTTCTAGTGTGAAGCTATATCCTAAACAACATTTTTAATCAATTGACTTCCAATACCATCTCTTCTAAATAAATCTCCTTTTCAAATGTTTTTTGGGGATCCTCTAGATTACTCATTGCTACGTATTTTTGTTGTAAATGCTTCACATGGTTAAGACCTTATGCAGATCATAAACTTGAAGCTAGGTCGAGTCTGTATTGTCTTTCTTGGGTCCTCCTCCCACTCTAAAGGATATAGATGTTTTGATGTCAAAACTCAACATATGCAGTTTTGTGATCATGAGTTCCCATTCATTCTTTACAGTCTTCAAGTTCATAATCTTCTCCTTCACCACCTGGTTGTTCACTTCCTATTACTATAGCTCAACCCACAGTTACTTCTCTTCGTCATGCTACTTCTTCCTCTACATCTCATTTTCTCTTATCTGAACCTACTTCTACTTCCTCTTGTTCTATTCCCTCTTCTCTACCTTGTACATCCAGTCCTTCATCAACATCTTCCTCATCTTCTCCTCTCAATCCCCACTCCACTGATCCTCTAATTACTCATAGTAAAGTTAGAGTTTATAAACCACGTGTTCCTTTTTCTTTAAATGTTATTTTTTAAACTTCTTCTCCACCTCAATCTGAACCATCAAACTATGTTGTTGCCTCAAAATTTGTAGAACGGTGAGATGTTATGAATGATGAATTATGTGCCTTACAAAACCAAAATACATGGACTTTGGTCTCAGCTCCTCCTAATACAAATATTATTGGCTGTCGTTGGATCTATAATATTAAGAAGTATATTGATGGCTCAATTGCTTGTTATAAATCTTGTTTGGTTGCAAAATGGTATCATCAACAAGAGGGGCTTGACTATTTTGAGACATTTAGCCTAATCATTAAGCAGCCTAGTATTTAGATTGTTTTGTCTTTGGACCTTGCTTAGAATTAGCCAATTTGTCATCTTGATGTGTCAAATGTTTATCTTCATGGTTTTCTCACTAAAGAATCTGTTGGGTTTAAGGATGCATTGTTTCCCAATCATGTTTGCAAATTATAAAAGGCTTTATATGAAACAATTAGTTGGGTTTAAGGATGAACATTTATTTACTTTTTTGTCATCTAAAGGCTTCTCTGGTTGATCCATCTCTTTTCCTTCAATGTCTTGCCTCTCGGGTTACAATCCTCCTTGTCTGTGTCGATGATATTTTGTTAAGCAGCAATGATAGTTTATATGTTCAACAACTAATTTCTAATTTGGGAACAACCTTTGTTTTTAAAGATTTGGGTCTACTAAATCACTTCTGAGGCATTCAAGTTCAACAGACAAAACAAGGGTTTTCTCATCCACAATATGCTACTGTTGACTAGCAATGATAGTTTATGTGTTGAATAACTAATTTTTGACTTGGGAATCTTTGCTAGTTAAGATTTGGGTCTACTACATCACTTCTTAGGCATTTAAGTTCAACAGAGAAAATAAGAGTATTTTCTTTCTCATCTACAATATGCTATTGAGATACTTTAACGAGCAACTTTGGGTAATTGCACATATGTTACTACTCCTCATTCCAAGCAAAAATTGTCTCCATTTGATATTGACCTCTACTCAAATCCTAGTTTTTATAGAAGTGTTGTGGGTGCCTTGCATTATTTGACAAATACTAGTTTAGATATCACATTTGTAGTGTTAATTGTATGCCAATTTATGTATTATTCTCTTGTTCCTCATTTCACTTTTGTCAAACGGATCTTGAGGTATATTAAAAGGACTTTGGATCATGGCCTTCTACTATAGTGCCTAGCGATTTTTCACTTATAACTTATGCCAATGTTGACTGGGCCATAGATCCATATGATCATAGGTCTATCATAGGTTACTGTTTCTTTCTAGGTATGAATCCTACTATTTAGAAGGCAAATAAACAAGATATTGTAGCTCGTTCTTTTGTGGAGGCAAAATATCCTACTCTCGCTTTAGTTGCAATTGGAATCTCTTGGGTTCAAATGTTGCTTAAGTTCATATTGGTTTCTATTCCTCGTGTTCTTTAGCTTTTATGTGATAACAAGTATGCTATTGCACTTGCTTCTAATCCAATTTTTCATGTTAGAATAAAGTATATTGAGATCAATTATCATTTTATTTGTGCAAAAGTTATTGCTAGCATAGTTTCAATTCAATATGTTTCCACTACTCAACAAATTGCTAATGTGTTTACCAAACCACTATCTGTTGATCGGTTTCTACTCAAAGCCAAATCTCATGGTTTCTTCCCATGAGCTTGCGGGGGAATATTGAGTGTTATTGTATTTTATCTTTTTTACCCCTCTTTAGTCTTAAGTAAATCTTATCGACTTGTATAAACATTGACTCTAGGTGTTTGTACTACTTATGAAATACTAATAAAACTAATACAATTTAGTATTTTCTTCATTGATGCATGTCATTTTTGCTTTTTTAAGATACCAAATTCCTCACTTAGAAAAGGTAACATCTACCGTTTATAGAAAGACAAAAAAACAACAAAAATAGAGAAGTTGAGAGTATCTCTAATAGGGGTCTCCATCTCCATTTGCCTATGTATCAAAATGAAGACCTATAAAGTTTAAGTGTAAATTTCAAATACAAATAAAAGAAGATAAAATTTTAAAAGATAATAACTAAAATATTAAAAAAATGTCTCAATATTTTTAGAAAGAAAAATACATTAGTACAATGTAAAAAAAACTACTTTATTATCTCAAAATCGGTGATGAGTGGGACTCATAAAAATAGGTCCGACTCATCAACAGCTATAAAAAGATAATAGCTTTTTTATGTTGATTTCTCAGCGTTATAATAACATTACTCAGCCGATTTAAAAGATAAATGAGACTTCAATTTTATCCACGACAGACGCCGCCGTTGGAGATGCTCTAGCGTGTAAAGAACCACTCTTCAAAAGCTTCGCCATCTTTTCTTTCACTTGGACAGTAGCTGTAGGCTGCGGAGTTGAATTCGTCAAATTGGCCGCCTTCAGATTTCCCCATCCCCCTAGAGAGAGAGAGGAAGTGTTGTTGCCAGCCGTCTCTTCATAAAAGCCTGTAAAGGGTACACATGGCTGTGTTCTGTTTCCGTCGTCTTCCCACGCCGAGCATCTTCCTAGTTTCTGTGACAAACCCCACATTTCACCGTCTTCCACCGGCAGGGCCAAGCGAAGCTGTCCACTGCCCACTTATTCTGGTGACTACGGGAAGTAAATTTGCGTGGGAATGGCGTATCCAGCTGCAGGTGCTTCTCATTCCTTTTCTTGCTCCGCTTCTTTTTCTTTCGTGACCATTTTTATGCGTACGTCTCCCCCATATTGGGATAAACAATAATGAGTTATCCTCAGTACTCCTGTTGCCCCATAGGAACGGAAAAGAGATGAACTTTGATCCACCCCCCTCAAATTATTGTGATCCATATGTGAAATTAATTAGGAAAAATGACAATCTCCTAATTTATTATGATATGAATTCTTTGCACATAGGTGCATCTGTATTGGAATACCTGTTTTTTTTTCTTGTTTGCTTGGGTGCTTGTAACTTCAAATCGTGGGCATATGCTGATAATTTTTATATGGGCACTGGTTATAAATTTTGACCGGGCACGCTTTCTGCTAACATATTGGTGGATTGATCTGCTTATTGCCCAGTGTTATCCATTCTAGTAGCTGATGTTCTTAAAGTCTGGTATTAATTATTCATTCCATATGTTGTTTAAGCATAAATTAAATTTGCCCAAACAGAATTGTATCTGCTCGTAAGTTCTCTCCAGTTTTAAAGTTTATGGAGGCCATGAATTTTACAGGTGGCCTGAAACCTGTAACAGAGGATGGTGGAACGCCCGGGCAAGAGGAAAGCCCTCTTGTTGTTTGCTTTGGAGAAATGTTGATTGATTTTGTGCCCACTGTTGCTGGAGTATCACTTGCAGAAGCTCCTGCCTTTAAGAAAGCTCCCGGTGGAGCCCCTGCCAATGTTGCTGTTGGAATATCTAGGCTCGGGGGGTCCTCAGCTTTTATCGGCAAGGTCTTGACTCTTGTTGGATTTTGATCAAATGCCTTTCATTTCTGAAGTACTATTTTGAACAGCATCTTTAAATTGGTCATCAATATGTGCTTTTTAAAAATTCTATATTCAGACATCAAGTTATTAGTTTATTTGTTCATTTAATTGTTGTATTTTTTTGGGAATAATTGTTAATTTTATTATTATACTCCCTCCGTCCTATATTAATAGCTACATTTGAAAAAATGGTAGTTTTTATTAAATGGTGAAACCCACATCTAAGAGAAGGAAAAATAAGCTTATAATACTCTTTTTTAAGTGCCCAACTACTTAAATTTAACTAAATGGAGCTATTAATATGGAACAAACTTTTTTCTTAAATGGAGCCATTAATTTAGGACTGAGGGAGTATTATTTTTATTCTTGTTACTGTTGTTGTATTGTATCGTAAGAATTCATTTTAAGTAGCCAAACCAAAAAACTAGTTGAGAAACCTGTGACAGAAGTCAAACACCAGAGCTTCTATTAACTCCTTAAAACATTTTTATAATCACTTGGGTAGTGCCCATTGGGTTGTGGACATCTATGTTTTGTTCTTGAGTGATGTCTTATTATGAAATCTTTTTCAGGTGGGGCAGGATGAATTTGGGTACATGTTAGCCAAAGTTTTGAAAGAAAACAGAGTTGACACTTCTGGTCTTCGTTTTGATCCTGGTGCACGAACAGCACTTGCATTTGTTACACTTAGAGGTGATGGGGAGCGTGAGTTTTTGTTCTTCCGTAACCCTAGTGCGGATATGCTTCTTCTTCAATCAGAACTTGATGTTGACCTCGTTAAAAAGGTGAGGCATTAATCACTTATGTTAGTTCATTTTAAAACCAAGGAAATTATTTTGTCATTGATTTCTCTTCTTCCTGGAATTTGCAAGTGCAGGGATGCATTTTCCATTTCGGTTCAATTAGTATGATTGAAGAACCTTGCAGATCAACACAGATTGCTGCTATTGATATCGCTAAGAAGTCTGGAAGCTTTCTCTCCTATGACCCCAATTTGAGACTGCCTTTGTGGCCATCCCCAGATGCTGCTCGGAAGGGCATCATGAGCATATGGGACCAAGCAGACATTATTAAGGTATACCTTATGGAAAATCAAAAGAAAATAAAGATTATGTAGGAAGTTTTAAATTCTTTTGCTGAGTCTGCAACTATCTACCAGTGGGAATGCAAAAAATTTCTGACTGTTGTCTTTTGTTCCTGCAGATCAGTGAGGAAGAAATTTCATTTTTGACAAATGGAGATGATCCTTGTGATGATAAAGTGGTCTACAACAAACTTTTCCATCCTAACCTCAAACTTATGCTAGTAAGTGAGGGATCTGAAGGTTGCAGATATTACACCAAGGTGAATATGTTATAGCTTTAATTTTTCCTTTTTCTAAAATTTGCATATATGCAGATTGTATATTTTTAAAACCTTTTGTATGCTATGCATCTTTTCGTGTTTAGAAGAAAGCTGCATACCTAGTTTAGTTGAACCACATTCATGTCAAGTTTCTTGATAATTTGGGGATTTTTTGAAATATGTAAATTTTTTAGCCATAACCAGTTGATAGATTACCAGTCAAGCTCTCATATATTGGTAATTTGTCATTTTCCCTTAGAAGCTAACCACACTTTTTATGCAGGACTTCCATGGTAAAGTTGCTGGTGTGAAGGTTAAACCCGTAGACACTACAGGTGCTGGTGATGCTTTTGTGTGCGGGATACTTAGCTGTTTGGCATCAGACTTAGATTTGTATAAGGTGAGTGGCATCTAAAAAGGAATATGACTTATCAAATTGTAGGTCCCTACCTGTCTCAAGCTGTTTAAAAATAGGTAAATGCCTGGACATTACATCTGAAAGGACAATCATTTGAAAATGAAAATTTACAATGTCATGCTAATTATGTAAAACAATTAAAATTCTACTATTGAGCAGACACTTCTAATAGGGGGCTTGCATTGGAACATTCTTGAGGAGGAGACCTGTATGATATTGCTCCAAAGATTAAGGGAAGTGGACATGACTTGCGGTATAAAGGATGGTGTCCTGATCCCCGATTTTACTTGTTTGACTAAGTAAGATGATCATCGCTATATCATTTAGATTATGTTAGGGACTTGATTGGTCAGGACTTAGAAACCAGTGAATAGGGGGAAAACATGTTGCTTTTTTATTTTCCCAACTCGTTGATGATTAAATCAAACTAGTTAAAATCACTCATCGTATCTTCATCTTCCATATATCATGCATTGAACCAGATATTGATCTAGACCCATAGTTCAGCAGTAAGCAGTAAGCATTGATATAGTTGTTTTTCATGTATCATTGGGCAGGATGAGAAGAAGCTGAGGGATGCTTTGTTGTTTGCAAATGCCTGCGGAGCTCTCACTGTGACAGAGAGAGGAGCAATCCCAGCTCTACCTACAAGAGATGCGGTCCTAAAAAAATTAGCTGAAGTATCTGTATGAGAGAGTCAGATGCCTATTTTGCCATTGGCACCATTTGTTGCTCGCTTTCCTAATGATCTAGATTTTGTTGGGCAATAAATGGAATTTTCAGTGCCCATGTTGAAACTGGGAAAACAAATTATGTGGGTTTTGCTTTTCTTTTCCTTTTTTTGGGGGGAGGGGGAGGAACAAGTTAGTTGACTAGTACAGTAAGAAGATGGTTACACAGTAGATTACATAATTTGAGATGCTCTCTCTTTTGAAACATGTTTTCCAGATGACGCAAAAGGTGTTGAAAAGGTTGATATTTTTCCCTTGATAAGTGAATGCGTGAGTGTTCCTGTTAATTGCTCCATACATCACATCATCATTTTTAGCTTTTGCACATAGCACCCAGAAGGTCCCTAAGCTACTTTGTTGCGGAAAAAAAACGAACATTGATGTGAATGCGTGAGTTTGCCAGGGGATGGACGTGGGTGTCATTAATGTGATTACGAGGCTTTTAAACGTAGTGAGCTTTTAACTTTTACATGTATTTGTACATTTATGATACAATGAAGTATTCAAGTTGGATTAAAAAAATGCAGCTCTTTAGTCATCGCGATTTAAGATTTTGAGCTCAAGTCATAGCAACCTTATGGTGGCCTTGTATGGCAGACATGGTACTACTTTTATGTTGGCGCGCGAAATGTATGTTTTCCTTGAATATTAGCGTTCAATGCTTACTTATTATCCTAATCATCTAATGGCTCTTTTCCTGTAAGCACATTAAAAGGATGAAATGTCCACCTCTAGATGAAAGAGAAAGAAACCTGGTTTGAGGGCTGGGAATGTAGAAGTAAGATAGAGCAGTATTATAAGGTGCTCTAACGAGCTTACTTTTTAGAGTCGAATTTTGGGAAGCTAGAGTGAGTTGGGCTTGTTTTCTGAGGTTCAACTCGAGATTTGCTTCGTGGAGCTGAGAAGCTCAAACTCGGTGCATGCTATATAATTTTTTAATCTTTTTAGTCAATATTTACTTTAAAATAGTACAACACATTTATTAAATAATACACCCTCTCTCCCGAGTGTCTTAATTTGGAAAAACTAGTATCTTTATAAATGAAAATATTTTTTATGCTTCCATATGATAATGATAATGAGCCCAACATAAAGAAATACACAGGAGCTTTTGATATTTGATATCAAGAGTGCATCATTAGTGGTAATATGTGGTAGCGTGTGCGCTTTAAGACTATATGTGGTAACATGTGCGTTTTCAATCTTATAGATAAATGACTCATATATGTTTCTTATGTTAAGCTCATTGTGTGAGCAGAACATTAAAAATACTTTTTAAGAGTGTCATTGAGAAAAATTAAGTATATGATTTGCGCATTTTCAAAAAAATTAGTATATGATTTGGGCATTTTGTACAATAAATTATTTTAATGAGCAGGTTTGCCATATGTTTTAGTTGTAAATCCCACTTTTCCCCAAATTTTACTTATTTTATAATCTAGATACTCTTCCTAGGACGGAGGCATTAGTATTAAAGGCTAAGTATTACCTGTTTATAACTTTATATATAGACACTCGTTAATTTGTTTGATGCATATTAATGGGTGTGCACTAGCGCAAAATGGGCCCCATCATCATAAACTAGATGAGCCTCCATGCACATCTCAAATATACGTCTTGGTTCATATTAACTTTTTATTATACAAAAAAATACATACGAAATGTAGTTAAGAGTTGACCCTAGCAAGATTTTAGTCAAGGTGGATCAAGCAACCTCAGCTTGTTGATCCCAAGTTCGAGCTAGAAGAGTCTAGGTGGCTCAATTTCGTGAAAAAAATAATATTTATCTAACAAATTTATTCAACAAAACCTTTCAAATGTGATGGTTGCATGTTTCGATTAGAGAGAGAAAATACAAGCCAGACCCGCTTCTTTTATCCCACTAAAATTTACAGCTTCACACTTAGAAAATTATATTATATAAATTTAGTTATATTTCAATTTTTGTTTCACTTAACAGCTTGATGAGGAGGTTACACATAGAATGGTGGAGATGCTACAACCGGTCATGTCCACGCATACTTGCATAACATGTGTGAAGATGAAGGGAAGAATTTTTTATGTTCTTCATTGATAATGAGTCAATATAAAGCATGCATAGGAACCGTTTGACATTTCAGATCGATAACTTACGTATTAGTATATATTAGCATAAATATATATTGATTTTTATATATGCTTTACATTGGGTTCATTGTCAAAATTGGAATATAAAAACTCTTACCACGATGATGAAGATATATATAGCCTATTTATTATGGTCAACAAGCGAGCGGCAACATTGCTCTAGAATGCCTAAAGAAAAGTAATGGGGACTTGTTTGGATGACACAAGTGGCTTTTAGTGTTGTTAAATGGGCTTTATATTAATAATGGGTCTAGATGAGTCATTTCAGTCTTAAATGATATTTTATAGGGAAATATTAAATAATATTAATTTTCCTTCTATAAAAAGACACGTCAACTCTTATCTCAATCATTCACTTTTACATATTATTAAGGGTTCTTTATCATTTTACATAAAAACTAAAGGTAATCTATTAACCTTTTTATTTTCAAAATAATTTTATTTTAATTTATTTTAAAAATAGACCAAAAATCATCCAAAAACCTACAACAAGTTACTAAACAAAAATGGAGAAATCAAGGGAAAAGTGTAAAATGTTGCCGGCTTGAAAGTGGCACAAAGACATTCATTCAAGAACTCTCAAAGCCCTCAGCATTAGTTATCGGTCACAAGGAAATTGTCGTCTTGCATAGAATCCAACCAAGATACATCAAACAGATGCAAGCACCTCTTGCGTCTGAATATGGCGAGAACTAGAACCATTTTTTCATCATTTGATTGAACAGAGTCTGGTTTCTTGGATAGAATTCAGTGCTCTGCATTTGTCTTCAGCAAAATGACATCTGGGTAGGACGTCTCCTTAATTGATGTACTTCATGTCCTTTTCTTTAATGGGTATAGCCGTATAGGACTGAAGGTTGGCGATGAGCAATCATATTGGCCATGGACTAAGCGAGAAAAACATAACACCCAGGGGTCACATTGTTGCACCAACGAAGAAAAATCAGTAGGCCACATGAAAGGATAATTGATTTTTAAAGGTTATGTGGGGCATGGCCCCCTAGCCCCGGGGCCGCATCTTGGGCACATGTATACTATGTGCCTTATATTAATAGTTTTATTTTATTTTTTAAAATAAGTTAAATGAAGCTATAAATGTGAGACAGAGTCACTACAGTTTTACTAGTTAATTGAGGGAAAATTTTATTATCATAAGGGATTTATGGCTAGGGATGCACTCCAAAAAAATTTTACTTCCCCAAGAGGGAAGTTTTTTAAATGCACCTCTATGTAATAAACTCAAAATGAGCTCCCTATTATAGAGGGGTGTCTGGCCATAAAAACTTGTTAGTTGGTAAGCTGATAGAGGTAATTGGCTGAAATAGGTTTTCATTGCCGTGTGCCCATCTACAATGGGGGGGTTAATTTTGGGCTCATTTCATAGGAAGCATTTTTTTATGCTTCCTAGCCACCATGAGCCAAGCGTAAGAAATGTAAGGAGAACGTCCATTTTCAAGATAGACGGCGCACACGCTAATGCATATTAGCGTATCACTTATGCTAATGTGCATTAGTATATTACTTACGCTAATATGTGCTAGCATGTGTGCCGTCAATCTTGAAAATAGACGTTCCCCTTACATTCTTTACGCTTGGCTCACTGTTAGAGTGGAGCAGGAAAAACACTTCCTATTGCATATTGGTGCATCTAATTATTTACCCTCCAAGAGATATCTTCTACTTCACAAGAACTATGAAAGGTGCACGTACTAGTGTATACCTATGTTAAACATATATGCACCAATATGTGTACTAATGTGTGTACAACCGATCTTTATAATATGACATCAACATAAGTTTTAGGCATATAAGAAACCTTGGGCAAGTCTGCAAGTGTTCTTGCCTCCTCGCGTGTGTACATAGCTTACTCATCTGTCCATTCTTTAATAGGAATGCTTCTCATACATTTACTTACGCACGGGATGAACACATGGGCTTTTGAGGAGCCGTTGCTCCGGGGTACTTGTGTTTGGAAAACACAGTTTTCGTCATTTTGATGGACAGCCCGTGGGTTACTTTCAGTAGGTTAGCATTTTTCCGTGTTAAAATTCTTGAAGAGTTTGCCTAGCATATGACACATTACAAAATTTGAGTTGTAGTTTAAAATAAGTTGTCAGATAAGGATCGAACGGCTCTAGGTTTTACATCCAAACTTTCTCACTCTAGACAAATGAAAGCCCTCCTGACAACAACTTCATCAGCCTCAGTGACAACACTCTCCCCTATAAATCTCTCTATGAAACTTCCCCGACGGGTTTGTTGGTAAAGTTCCATTGGTCATTGATCCCAAATGCTAGTGCAAGTTAGTAGCTAGTGCATGTGATGTGTGCTCCATCGATCCTGTAGATCGGCCTTTAATGAAGCTTCACAAGTGGATTTCAGTTCCTCCCCTGGTCCCTCGCCGCCTATTTGGCCCACTGCACCACCCCTGCCTCCTGCATGAGAGGCGCCACATTACTAGCTCTTCTCAAGCATACTTAGCCCATTGACTGCCATCTCGCCTCTGTATTTCTCTTCCAATAGGTCCTTTGGCTCTTGTGTCAATCCTTGGCGAGTCCAGAATTTAGAATCTGAAAATGTTTTCCTCACCAACTTTGTGACCAGATGCGACCCCTACCTGGAGAGCCCTAAGGCTGCAACTTGAGGGAGTTATGCAACACAGTGTGACCCATTTAAGAACAAAATTTATTTATTACTATTTATATTTAATTAAAAATATTATAATTAAAGAAAAAAAGTCTAACCACATGATCCAAAAGTTATTTCAATTCTCCATATTAAAAAACTACTAAATAAAGTTCTAATTTCTAGCAAACTTTTAGACTTCTACCATTGTCACAAAGGATAAACAATATTGCATGTGCTCTCAAGAACTCCTTGTATAGGCAAACTCGAACAAACCAATGAATACAAATACACGTGGTGGAGAGGTTAATGCAAAGCAAAAACACTTGTAAGCTTTTACCCAGTAAGATAACTCACATAGCCCACAATTTCATACTTTAAAAATCATACATAATAGTTAAAGCATATAAACTAACAAAAAGTAAACATAAAGCATTCCACCTCAAGCTATATTTAAGTAATTGTATGACTGTGATTAATATAAATATAAACAATCCATTTTCACCTTACTCGAACACCCTTAACCAAAGAGGCTATATAATGAATCGCCCATCTACAGTTGACACCGATCCTAATGGTATTATATATTGCGCCACCAAAAGTCCTCAAGAGTCCATTTCGACTATTCTGTAATTTTTTATGTGTGCACTTGACATAAGAATCATTTATAGTTTTATTATCTTGTTACTTATACAAGCTTACAAATCCCATCCCGTGGTATAGCAACGGGTGGAAACACATAAAACCACTTTACAATATATATTTCATAGGTAAGACTTATGCACCCTTAAACATTGTATGCCACCGGGAGAGATCCAACCAGCCCAACTAAGACGGGCTTGACATCCACTTTACAACATTACGTGAGCAAAATTACCCGACTCAATGCAATAGGTCAAACCCCTAATTTTTGGATAGTGGTTGAGTCAAATTATAGGAAAAATACTTAGATATGTTAGAATCAAACAAAACTTGGAACACCATAACTTGACCAAATAAGTGACTCAAAATTAAATGGGTGGTAAGGATTGACACCAAAAACTAATTTATTTTGAATTTTAGAAATTATTGTATAGTACTATAATTCCTACATAATTGGATCTCAACTGACATAAATTAGTGTAAACAACTCTAAATTGATAAAAAAAAATCATTCTAGACAAAAGACTCACATAACATTTCCCATAAGAAATTCCAGACCAATTTGAATCAAAATGGACTCTTGAAATATCTCAAACACGAAGCAATATAACTATAAATTAGGAACAATAGGGATTAAAATCTAGTAAATCAATACTAACATGGAAAAATCTCCAAAACTATAAAGAGAAAATATTTTCACAAGCCTATTGTATGAAGAAAATACCCCAAAACAAAGTCTGAAAACCAAGTTACTTCCAACTAGCCAAAAACCAATCTTCAAAACATATGACTCTTTGACCAATAAATTTCATGAAAAACCATAAATTTTTTTCTAGACTGAGAGTAATGAGTCAAGAAATTCTCAGATAAATCTCAAATAAATCTTAGATAACAAAGAATCAGGGAAGGCCTCTAACAAAAAAAAAAAAAAACCTTTCTAGAGACAGTGAATTCCGGGAACAAGTAACACCTCATGAAACATGCTATAATCATAGCATCCAAAATACACATCAATTATGGCAATTAAGAACATTAATTATCATACTTTAAGACATGAATCAAGACTTTACATCAGCCACAAAAAGCAAACAACATACTAATTTCTTCAACCAAAATAGGATAATATTCATCAAATCACGTGATAAGTTTACTTGAAACATGATTTAAGAAGCTCTAGCCTTACTTATGCAAATCCATACATGTAAATAATCACAAGAAGGTAGATCAACAAGTGGAAGTCACCTCGTAGTCCGATTTTAAAAATTCAATTTTTAAGGAGAAAAGCTTTTCCTTGATCAAAACCCTAAAACAACACATAAAACCCTAAAGTGCATGCCATCAAAATCATACTACAATCAAGAGTAATAGAAATTTCATTCCTCCTACCTTGATTCGATAAAAAATACTCTAAAAAATCTTCCAATGGTGTAGAAGCTTATGTAGATTTTTCCAAAGTGATAATTCAATGATAGAGAACTAATATCAAAAATTTTGTAGGGTGTTTCAAGGGAGAAGAAGATGGAAGAAGAAGAGAAGAGAGGGGGAGATGAATTGAGAGAGAAAGAGAGTGGGAGAGGGGTTCACCCACAAAGGGAGAGAGGGGAGAGGAGAGGAGGCAACCAAGTAGGGGAAGAAAAGAGAGTGGGGGCGGGTGGCCTCCTCTTATGGTAGGTGTCTTCCATAGGGAAAGTACCTTCTTTGGTTGGGACTCTTTCTATTTATATCCAAATCAGATCAAATTAAATCAAATGAGACCAAATCAAATAAATTTGGGGTTATTTATTGTTTGGCGCCAAAGAAGCTCTTGCAAAAGGGCCAATAGGCTTGAACGATGCGTACTTTGCCCGACCCACTATTAAAAGCCCATTTACTAGCTTATCCAAATTCTGCCAAATGGAGTAGAAAAAAAATTAATTTTTTTTTTCAAATTCTAGAACAAAAACCAAGGGTGCTACACCAGAGCCTATGACATGCTATGAATGGCTCATAATTTAACATGGTACTTAGATGTCATGCTGGCTTCTATGTACCATGTTTAGAGCTCTATGTAGCATGATCATAGGGATCTAGTCATGGAGTCTAGTCACGCTAGATGTGTTATTTAGAATTTATGGCTTTACATTGAAGACTTTTTTGATTTGCTTTTAGGATTGCTTAACGAGTACTCCTCCATGACCTATCATGCCCACCTTTGGCTCTACACGAACGCCTTCACACCCTCTTCTTGATCTTTCCAACTACGCTGAACTAGCTTATTGTATTTTTACAAGCAATTGATGGGCCAAACAACATTTTGTTAGAAATGATGTTGGAACTGAGCCCAACATAAATTTTCCCTAAATAATTTGAGCCCATCATGCAACTTGAGTTAGGCCATGATGGATTGTTGGGCTTGAGGAAGAAGGGGAAGGTGAATAATCTCACATCCATTGAGAAAAGAGTATTGAACTAGTATATAAAGACTTAAATTGGCCTCATATTCCAGCCCCAAGGAGCACCCTACTTTTGTGGGGGAGAGAGAAATCTTGGACTCTTTGGGTTTGGGCTTAACCTAACCCATTGTTTGGTCCAACCACCCACGTATGGCATCACGACCGCTCGTCCAGTTTGATTTGCGCAAGCAATTGGTTTGGGTTGGGTTTGTTTTGGAACTAATTTATTTACAATTAATTAAGTATTGATTATTTTTTATAAATTAATTTTATTGTAATAGTCCACTTACAAGGAGAGTAAAAGGACACTCTTTTGGTTTGTCGAGCAAATAGTTTGCATTGCATCTACTTTGTAAGCATACGATCAATGTATCCTAGGAGGCAGACGTCTAATAGATCCCAAGCAGCAAGGGGAGGACAAAATTTTGTCTTAAAGACACAATGTTAAATATTGGCCTTGATAATTTTCGTCAATGAATTTTACAATAAATTTCATAATCACATAATCAAACAATGTTTTTAACCACATTTTAGTGAAAACTACCACTTCTACACAAAGTTTAGTTCTTAAGACCTCTTGAATAACTTTTTGGGAGTCGAGGGTCAAGAAGCAGGAGGTGATTCTACCCGGTCTTGGGAGACTAGGCCCTCACCAATGGGAATTTGAATGCAAAGGGCTAGCAAGCTCCTGGTGACGAAATATGGAGTGAGGGAGAGCCTCTAGAGTAAAGAAATTGTGTTGCATGCATATAGGTGTAATGGACGAGAAGGGCGCGTGGGGGAAGAGTGTTGTGTTTGTTAGAACTAGGTGGCTATAGCCTACATCATGGTTAAGGGTAAATAATACTCCATCTCTTCCATATTAATAGCTATATTTGGAAAAATAATTGTTTTTATTGAATGGTAAATCCCACATCTAAAAGAAAGAAAAATAAGTTTATGATACTTTTTTTTAATTACCCAACTACTTAAATTTAATAAAATAGAGCTATTAATATGGAACGAAGTTTTTGACCAAATAGAGCTATTAATTTAGGACATAGGGAGTATTGTGATCATGATCCCACAACTGCTTTGAAATCTTAACGAAAAACAATGGTTGGTGCTAGTGTTTTAAAGCTCACCCATTTTGAGTTGATTGGGTCTATTCAATTGTCTGGACCAGGCAAATTAGTTATAAAACCTAATCGAACTGGATTTGTGCTCAGTTTGACTACAAACACTATAGCCCCAACCAATATTCTATGTCATGACCAGGCTTGTTTTTAAAACATTGGTTGGTGCTACACAATTTCTTAGCCTTTTTCCTTTCTTAAAACTATAATTACTCTTGTGTCAAACTTGGACATCCGTCATGCTAGCATGCACTAGTGTGTGTACCATTGATTTTAAGGATGAAAGTATCTCATGCATTTCTTACATTGGGTGCTTTGTCAATGGGAAACATAAAAAATGCTTCTCAACTAATATCCTTACTGAGAGAAATTATTAGGTATATTCATGCATGCATCGAAAATATGTTCATCACCGATAAGTAAGGATACATACAACAAACTATGGACCCAAAACAAAAAGAATGTGTGTGCCCATCACAAATTGGTGATGAACACGATTTTCAAGTATACTTTGCGTAAGCAATTTCTTATATGTCACACATTAATGTACCTTCTACATGCAAAAACACAGGTCATCCCCCCCCCCCTTCTAGTGCACCAGCTGAGAAATTTTTTGTGTATTTTACTATTTACAAAACGACTCATCAACATTTATAACTGCTTGTTGTTGTGATATCCTGCAATTATGTTGATGAGTCATACAATTATGTTGATGAGTCATATGTTGAAACGTAAAATACACGGTCAACGGGGTGTACGACGCATACTGAATAATTTATTGCGCCGGTGCCAACATCCACTCAGCTTTGGTTCCATAAAAAATCAAGCTCTACTGGTTTTCTATCCCCTTTGGCCTCCATTTCTTTTACTCTACAACCAGGAAAATGGGCATCGTAAGATTGAGGTCGACACCCAAGTTTGAAGTCCTCCAAGCACACCTAGATTATTATGAATTGACAAGCACCCGCCCTCTATTGTGGCAGAAGTTACAAGATGGCGGCTTCACCATCCTTGCGAACTACATATGAGCCGTTGGCAACTCACAGAACAAGAAGCCTCGGAAGAACTCAATGATTATAATCAAAACTCAAAAACATATAGGTGAAAATATTGTATTAATAACACCGGCCTGCCAGAACCAAAACTTCAGAGAAGTTAGGTGAGAAAATTGTTGTGATTGTGCTGGTCATCATTGAAGGCAGTGACATGGTGACGGTGGTCATATAAGAGGAAGACAAGAGGAAATATAGGGTGGCGAGGTTTAATGGAGTGGTCACGGATAAGGTGGTGGAGGAGAAGATGCAACAAAGCCCAGAGAGGCATGGGTACTAGGTGACCGGTGAGCATTTTCTAGATAGATACAATCTTCATAGACGGTGCCGGTTTGCAAGATAAATGAGGTCGTGTAATTTTGGGTGTAAAATATATTGGGGTGGGAAGGGGTATGTATAAGTACTTTTTTATCTTTTATTGGGGTGTAGAAAGAATAAAGAGCTTTAAGTATACCATGGGGAAAATGGACTTGTTCTAAAATATACTTCTTATGTCTTATATTAATAATTATATTTAAAAAATAATATTTTTTATTAAATGATAAAACTCACTATTAAGAAGGGAAAATAAGTTTATAATATTTTTTTAAGTACCTAACCATTAATATTGTATAAAATAAAATTATTAATATAAATTAAATTTTTTATTAAATGAAGTTAGTGATTAAAGACTGAAAGAATATCGTAAGTGAAAAAAATTAAGTATAAGTAAATTTTTTATTTTTTATAATTAAAATAAAGAACTCTGATTATATCTTAGGGAGAAATAGATTCGTCACAGACTGCGAAAATTTCACCGGCGGCATCGTTGGTGATCCACCAGCAGATTACTTCGAGTACGCCAATGCCCGAGGGCCCATCCCAGGATTTCTGGCTGAACTACCGCCCCACCTTAGTGCAAGCCAGCCTCTGGCCACTGACCCATCCATTTGTGTGTCATAACATTCCGTACGTAGCATTCCCACCTCTGTTACTTTGACTAGACAACACAGAATTGTCCAGCTTCTGGCCATTCGTGTACCTGCAAGTGGATGAACCCCTCAGCCATTCGATCTGATTATCGTAGACAAGTGGTGTTTTTGCTTCTTTTCTCATTTCTGCAACATTTTTATGAGCATAAATCCATCCAAGAAGAGGTGCGGGATGGAATTCTCTAACAAGTTTTATATGCGTTTTAAACACGTATATTGTTTTTCCTAATTATTAAGGGCATCAAATTTATTCTTCTATCCTAATTTTTTTTATTTATATTGTGATTATATGTAATATTTTCAGAAGATATATAATCTACTATATCTTCTGAAAATATTACATATAATTACAATATAAATTAAAAAAAATTAGGATAAAGGAATGGATTTGATGCCCTTAATACTTCTATATAGTACATCATTTTCTAGTTTAATATACGATATTTTCATTTAATATATAATTTTTTCTGTATAATACATATTTTTCTTGTTTATTTTAGATTACATAATTAATCTTATAAATATTTATACTCTTAAAGCAGTTAAAATTTTTTATTTTTTATATTTTTTATTAATTCTATGTACTTTTTATTTTTTGCCATTTTTTTCATACCCCTACTGTACTTATTATTATACTCATACTTTATCTCTTAGAGGTTGTACATGTTCAAAAGCTGATAAGCTAAGAACTCATTGCCCCTCAGATGTCCGAGACTTGCCTCCCAAAGTACGATTCAGCGTTAGTGGCCAGTAAAATCAAGTGATCCATATAAATAACGTGTGCAAACGAAGATCAAAGTTCTATCTGAATTCGTCGACATGATGGTGATTGACATTCTTTCCTTAATTTTGCACTTAAGCCGTATGAGTATTTATTAATGAAGGGAAAATTTTAATGTGGTGATACCATGTAAGGATGGGACCAACGATGTTAAGTTTCATGCCTATTGAAGTTCTTTGGGGATTACAAAATTGCACATAACTCTAACTTCTTTTTTTAATCACATTAAGATAAATATGTTTGATGCCTTTTAATATATATATATATATATATATATATATATATATATATATATATATATATATATATAATTTATATGAGCCCGGGCTCATATAAATTTATGTGAGCACGGGCTCTATGGGCCATCGGATTTACATCTGGTGACCCATAATAGTCATGGGTTCTATATTTGATGAACTATATACCCTCTTCCTCTTCCCTCAGTCCCTATTTCAACTCCTATTTCTTAGCTACATGATTTTCCTCGAACCACCATTGTCATTGTCAGGGATGAAGCCAAGGGGGGCTAGAGGGGGCCATGGCCTTCCCTGCCGCACCAAAATTCAATACTACTTTATTAGGCAGTTTATATCTTTAGGTGGGACCTGCCCCCATCATTGATATATTCACAATTCAATGGCCCCGTTGAGCTATTTTTCTAGTTTTATCCCTGGTTATTGGTAACAGGTCCTAGTCGCGGCTTGATTGCAGCCAAAGTCATTAGTTCAGCAAGGCTAGATTAGACCATGACCATGACTGCTATGGGGCTGAGACGGTAAAAAGAGAGGAGGTTGATGGCAACGAATAGGACGGAGGAGGAAGTGAGAGGGTAAAAAGAAAATAAGAAAGATTAGGGTTAGAGAGAGGAGGGAGGGGTATTTCTAGAATTTAAATAAAAATAGTGGCAATTTTTCTGATATAGTTGTTCTTTTCTAAAAGTTATTTATTTTTGTTTTTTTGCTACATCATCCCCTTTTATTTTTGCTGCTTCATTCTTAATATATTTTTTCTTCCGTTATTTCATACCTAAAGTTGTTCCAATGGTTATCATCATGACGTAGTTTCAGACTTTCAGTCAGGCCTAAAGTAGCAAAAAAGTACATTCGTGATGCACCTCATAGGGCATCAAGTATGAAATTCAACGTTAGTTGGATATGTTTTAGAATTAAAACCTCTCAAAGAGAAATTATTGAGTACTCTTTAAAAACCTTTTGGAATTTATTCTCACTTTAGAATCCACGACTCCACTAAATCTCATGAAATACTCAATAATTTCTCCTACACACATTTGTAGTGAATGCCTAGTGGACCATATGTTTAGGTCTGCCTGAAAGCCCGAATATTATTATGAGCATACCACGAATATGCACAGGCTGCAAGCGTACATATATATTTGTATTCTTGATGAGGTGAATGATACATGATTGCCCCCCACGGCTTTGCTTGCACACAAGCTACCATGTTGGCCACGAGTGTAAGTAGCCTTTCACTAAGGAAACATTTTTATGAGCCCGTGTTTACATGTATCAGCTTGAGCTTGGATATTATGGGTTATTCAATTAAGATTCGATGATACATGGGGAAAAAACCAATTTACTCCTTGAATTAAATATACATATAATATGCATTACTATTAGATTTTAATGATGTCGAAGCCATGCGGCTGCACGTGAGCCTAGGCTTATATAAATGAGAACTTTTTACTAATTTTGGTGTATATATTGGGCTCACTTTATTAAGTGGGTAGTTTTAAGTTTTAATTTTACAAACAATGTTTTGTCGATAATTATCAAACTCCTAGATGAAAAGCTATTTTTGTTTATTCCACTTATAAGATTGACATTAATTTGTTACAATATAAATAGGATTTTTGCTTTGTCACGCAAGTGTAACATCTTCGGACTGTTTGTTCGTTGGTTTGCTGTGGATTTATATCATAATTTGTGATGTTTGTGTTGTTTGCTCTATGCATATAGCGGATATTCTTAAGTAAATAACAGTTTGCTTGTGCCAAAAAAATAAAGAAGCAAGCGTACGTAACAGCTAGACAAGCATATGAGCGCGGATTTTCGTGGGCCAAAGATGGCGTTACAATCCAGAGCCATGTCACAAAGGCGTTGATCCTCTTCACTCACCAAAAATTATCTCTTCTATCCCATGTTAAATGACCACTTAGTTTTTATCACTAGTTATAAAAAGATAAATAAAACACTTAATACTGTCGCCCCTACCACTGCCACCAATACTGTTGCCGCTATTATCATCGCTGTCATTATCACTACTATTGCTACTATCGTCACCTCTGTCATCGTCACCCTTATCACTGTTACCGCCATCATCACTAATACAACAACCCAAACTACCACTACTACTACAGCTGCTACTACCGCTACTGCTATCGCCGCCATTATTATCGTCGTTACCACCAAATGCCGCCGCCACTACTACCATCGTCACCACAATTACTACTACTGTGGTTGCCGCCACTACCGCCGCCACCGCTACTACCACTGTCACTGTTAATTTTCTCTAACATTATTTATGTAACTAAACGGTAAAATTTTTTTAGGAATCTCCCAATTTCTCTTTTATTTAGATTCTCTTTCTCTTTTCTTTTCCCCTTCTCCTAATTTCTACTAATCCAAAGAGACCATTAGTGAGGGCCGACAAAAATACCCACTAGAAAGGGTTTCTAGTGAAGGGTTTACTATGTTCCCCTACCAAAGTCACTTAAGTGACTTGTGGATGTTCTTTTGTGGGGGTAATACCGTAAAGCTGCCGTTAGAAGCAGGGTCTTGTATCACATGCAGCATGTGAGACGATCGTAGAAGCCACCACTAGAGATTGACCACCGGTGAAAGTGGAAAAATTACGCTAAAGATTAAAAATCTCTCCATTGAATCCCGCTAATCTCTCTTGCTACTACCAACACGTCGATTACAAGGCGATCATCTTTTTCTTCAAGATATGAAAAACACAGAAGTATTTTGATATGGATGTCTCCTATCTCCCTGCTGTTGCGTGCTCATTTTTTCTTTAAGACGTAAAAAACACAGAAGCATAACGATAAGGCGATCGATCAGTTACATATCTATAAACAAGTTGTTATTTGCATCTTGACGGGTCTTTGTATCACACATTATCTTCCAATGTATTTTTCCTGAGCGGTAAAAAATCAGTTGGTTGCTTCCATCCACACGTTATATGATTCATCATATCGCAATCATTTGGATTCTCTTCTGCATTATGGTTCCTGCCAAACCATATCTTTTGGCAGTTCTAATTCCTATAAATGACTTGTAAAGTTGGGATTTTTCATTTTTTATGGGGTATGCTTCATCAACTATGACAATTTCCCATTGAATACCATAGAGCACCTCATTGTGGATTCGAAAAGTATGGACATTTGTTATAACAATCTCAGTTTCACATGCTTCAACTTTGTCAGAATCAAACTACGGTTTTGGCCATGATACACAGAGACTTTGAAGGTTCCCCACTCAGAAAATTCTTTCTTCTAATTTTGTATAACTAAAGTAGGACAAATAATAAGTATATGACCCACATTACTGGTCTTCGCGATGTTAGCATTCTCATATTCTCCTTCCTTTCCCGAACCAGCAGCCAAGAAAGTCATTGTTTGGATGGTCTTACCAAGGCCCCTGTTCGATTGTATTAAAATGCAGATTCTAGTACAGAAAGAGATATTTTAAGACTCACAGGCATTTGATATTTAGAAAGTAAGAGACCTAAAGAACAAGTTAGGATATTCTTTTCTAAAGGTCTGCCCCTGGTCTTAATTTTTTTTGCTTTTGTACTTCTCTTAATGATGCCTACAATTGACTTCTAATATATATATGAGTCCCGTTTATATAAGCCCGGGCTCATATACGCCTACGTGAGCCCGGGCTCTATGGGCTGTCAGATTTACATCCGGCGGCCCATAATACCCATGGGTTTAAATGCTCATGAGTATTATGGGCTGCCGGATGTAAATCTGACAACCCATAGATTCCGGGCTCGTATGCGTATATGAGCCCGGGCTCATATAAACTTTTCCCTATATATATGTGTGTGTCTGTGTGTGTATGTGCGCGTGTGCCCCTTTAATGCAAGTAAACTTGTTTCATAGACACGTGTATCTATGTTTGTGTCAGTGTAATGGTTTTTTTCTAGGGTTGATGTACATAGTTAAAATCATTCCTAAATCTTAACATACTTAGCTTTTATTAGAAGTAGTAACTAACATGGTATTAAAGCAAGGGTTTCTTAAATTTATCTTAAAGAATTTTTTTATTGATTTTATTTGTGTCTTGTGTTTGATCATATTACTCTAGACCCTTGCTCTACTTGTTTCTTTTTTACTCAGTTTTTTTTTTCAATTTATGATCTCATTTCTATAATTTGGTTTCAACAATATTTTGGTATTTCATTTGATTATATATTTCTTTGATATAATTTGTTTTCCCGGCAAAGGTAGGCCACAAAAAGCATTTTGAAGCAGCATCGCATAGGCTTCATGGGAAGGATGCAGACATCTTGCAAGAAGCAATTTAGATTAGGGTACTTCACAAAATTAATCCACAACTAATATTGTGTGCTACCCACCCTTTAGCAATGTCTATCTTGATTGTGAGCTTTATGAAATTCAATGTGTCATGCCCCGGCACTGCTTGACCAGAGCCGAACCTGGTCCAAGGGCTGGTCAAGCACACGGGGGTGACAAAATTAAAAATGATTAATAAATATTGGAAGACTTATGCCCTTACTATGGGCGGTTTAACTAGCGAAGTCAAGCACCATATAACCTTTGATCAAAAGTAAATAAGGATTAAATTATCCTCATCACACACAACTCCCACATAAACATTTGTGAAGCCCAAACATGACTTAGAGTCTAAAAAGGTCAAAGGTATCTAGCCACAACAAATAAACTCTAATAACAAACATAATCTACCAAATAGAGTTTTTAAGGTCTAAAAGATGAAAATAAGGAAATAAAGCGCCACCAGGACATGTCAAAAACTAATCCCATGAAAAGTCATTTCGATCATTGTATAATATATCCTGCGCGATTGCATGTCATGCCACGTAGCCCCAAAACAAAACAAGGAAAGTAGGGTGAGTATAAAAACACTATAATAGTTTGAATACGAGGGCAATAATTAGAAAGCATAATGACATGGCAATATAACAATTCAGATCTATAATTGACGTAATATACTATTTTCTTATCACTCCCTTGCTAAACTACTATTTAGTCATAAACATAAGATCTAGCATGCATATGACATACCTATCAAAATCAAATCATAAATATTCAAATTATAACCTAAGATTCAGCCTGCATAGGTAATAGTTCACATCTACTCAAATTAGGCATGATCCCATAAATCGCATAAGAAGTGTCTTTCACACACTTTTTGATTATGAAACCATATCATATAAACATGGATAACAGTGTCTCATTCACATGATTTCAGATAATGTATTCATATAATATAAACATGTATAATAGTGTCTCATTCACACAATTCAAATTATGCATTCTTATCACATCCTCTTTCACTCTGCATGACAAACGTGTCAAACACATAATACACAATCATGCATAATAACTCATAATAACATGTGTCAAATTGTCCCTACACAATCCATGTAAATCCTGAGCATAACATTCATAATACACATGCATCAACACTAATGGTGAATACCTCTATCAAAGAGTAATTACAAACATTACCACACAGTCAAGGCCACAAAGGAGCGACATGGTCCGACTTTCACACAGGAAGTATAAGAGGTCGGGGTGGTTAGGCCCTAATTCTGCTCGCTAAGGACGATCTTGCCAAGGATGTTCGATTCTCACACAGAGAACCTAGAGTAGGTGTGTTTACTAAGGGATATCTCCTGCAGTGGGGGAGAGCCCACATTCCTACACAGAGAACCCTAGAACATGTGGTAGCCAGTGCACAAGGTGTACCACTCTAGATTCTCAGGGTCCAGATGACAATCATAATAATCTCATCCGCAAAACAAGTACACAACTCGTCCCTACATAACTCAATTTAACTAGACTCAACCCGAGGAGTATACATGTTCCACACAGGAACTTAAATCGAAATCATGTCCTTTTGGACTAACCAAGTTCCAATTAATTTACTGATCGATTAATCTGGCACACAATTTTACATCATTACATAAAATCAATCAATTCCGATTAAACCTCGGTAAAACCTCATTCATGAAGTCTGATTCATGATGCATGTTATCATGGTACATCCATGAGCAAAATCTACGTGGGTTCCAACACATGGAACGTGCTCCCTTCAGTCCCCTCGTGCATCATAAATAATTCATAATTTAACGACAATTTTATAGTAGATTCCCCATACGTGTGTGTGTTCATGCATATCCTAAGCATCTGGCAAATGCTTGACATAAGCTCATAAGGTAATATACGCATGTTTAGACACATTCAAAACATGATTACCAACTAAAATCAAGGTGAAATCTACCATAAAACTTAAATCCATTTATGTGAAATCAAATGTTCAACTCCTACAAGCATGATTATTCTACACATAAAGCTATAACATGATAACATCAATTACCCACAAACCATTCTGATTATAAGATAACACATCTCATTATTTACCATGTAATGTCCCTGCTGGAAATATGCTCTAATCATAAGAATTCTAACATTCAAAGATTTAAGGTAATGAAATGGTAACATGTATAATTAATTCTCAACATATAACACCACATAACAAATACTTAAAACACACTTCATAAGTCTCCATCATCAATTCCACACCCTTCCAGTAACCTAATTTCAGTATAAAACACTATCCATAAACATTGGAAGCATCAATTGGAAGGAAAGCACCGAGATGTGCATAAAAAATAAAAAATAGCAAAACTGATGTGTAACCAATTGATCGGCCTAGCAGACCGTTCGATTTGTTAGCCTAAAAATTGGAAGATATGTTGTATGGCTGATTGATCGGCTTATTGGCCCATTCAATCGCCAACACACAGTTTGAGCCTTTTTTTCCTTTCGAAATTCAAAACCAAAATACTATTGAAGAACCATAAAACTTTCATCCCAAGCCTCATACACCATCAAAATTCAATTAAACATTCCAGAAAGCTAATTAAACCCATTTCAAGGTAAAACCCTAAGAAATAAAGACAAGAAATTAACTTTTCATATATCTACCATTAAAACCCTAATCAAATAAACCTATTTAAGTAAAACCATAAAAATCGAGATTTTTACCACAATAAGGCTGAGATTTGAAAACTCATTACCTCTCCACTAGATTTGAGTCGGATTAATCCTTCAATCACCTCTGAAACCTTTCAAAATCAAGATTTTTATGTTAAAACACACCTAAACTCGATTTAGACTTGAAAATCATAAAGTAAACCCTAGATCTAGAGCTTATGAGATATAAAAATAAAATTTTAAAGGTTAGGGTTTCAAATAGAGAAGTAAAATAATGATTAAATAGTTTGAAATTGGATTGAATAAATGGAGAAAGATAGATTTAAGAGAGGATTAGGAAAACCCTAACGATTAAGTATGAATTAGGGAAGAACATACCTCTAATCACTTCTTCTTTGGGCCTAATTGGGGATTAGGCTCTAAACACCATTTCATAACCTATTCCCAATTTAGAAATAGCTTAGCCCTTTTTTTTTTATAAACAGGGATGAGGTATTCCTAATTAAAACTTTGGGTAAGGATAAAATATTTAACTAAAAATTAGTATTTTGGCCATTTAAACTTTAATTATAGCTAAAAAAAAATTAAATTTTTTTGCAGTGACTTCTTTTGATGTATGGGACACTTTAGACTAAAAACCCCAAATTCGACCGTGGAGCCCACTGGGGGTCCTGCCAAACCCTAATTTTTGAAAATATACGAAAAATTCTAAAAATTTCTAAAAATTTACAAATTGTTTGGATTCACTCAAAGCTTAAGTAACTTCGAAAGAGTCACCAATGATTTTCATTGTGTTGTAGACATTATGTTCCCACTGCAGTTTATAGATGATACTTTTTTACAATCACATACCTCACTGGATTTCTCATAGAGTTTATCTAGAGCATCTTAAGTTTTGGTGCATACTTTTGCTAGGTTGCCTTGTCTAGAAAGTCCCCATATGTTCAGACTGCACATAGAGTAAGATTGTTACTCATACATTTGCCTTTATTGCCTGTATTTGTCCTATGAAAAAAAGTTGAGTGAATTTTGAAATTTTGGTTAATCAGTTTTGCTTTATTCCCTGACAGGTTAGTGGTTTAATGTTGGCAAGTTACACTAGCAGTCGATACCTCTTCAGTATGTGTTTGAGTTAGTATGAGAAGCTGAGAAAGAAACAGGCTTTTCTAGACAACTATCACAAGTTTTCTACATTTGCTAGAAGCAGTTACCTATTTAATACATGTAAATACTTCTATTCTTACAATATTCATAGACTTAACAAGGGATTTTTTTTGTTGTATTTAATTTTCTTCTTTCAAGATAATGAGTTTGATGACTCATGAAAGATCATAGAGAGTTTGGTTGGTGAGTACAAGGCATGCCCGCATTAACACAAGTCTTACTCAAAATAAAATTAACTAAATCTAGTAAGGTGGTTCTAAAATAAGTAGAGCGTACAGTCCTAATTTTACTGGTAGAAAGGCCCATAAAACAGTTTTGCTACTTTCTTCTGTAAAATGAAAGAGGTGTAAATGATGATTTGGCTACTAATTTGAGTATGATATTATATCCTATTTTCATGTTTTCTTTATTTATTGTCTTCTACTTGCAGCTTCATGACTGGTTGGACTTATCTCTTGATCATTACGTGCCATCTTATCTTTTGATTCTTTCCGAGGTAATTGGGTCATAGCCCACTAATAATGTTCAATTTTTCTTGTCCATCACTTTTTTTTGTGACAAGTCCTTTTGAATAGAGCATTTACCGTGTCCAGAAAGTTGAGGCCAGAGCAGGCTATTCAGGCTACATTATCATCTTTACCTAATGAGGTTGTAGATACTATTGGTATCACCTCATTGCCTCACTACAACAAAACTAACTATTAGCAACCTCATTGTGTTGCTAATAATAACCTATATGTCGCTAATAATTATTAGCGATGTATAAAAAACATCGCTAAATACGTTGATAAAATTGTCATCGCTATTACATATTAGCGATGCATACTAAAAAGCATCACTAAAAGTATATATTAGCGACATATAATAAACATCGCTATTAATATATTATTAACGACGCTTAATCATACGCGTCGCTAATAATATACTAATAGCGACGTTTATTATACGTCGCTAATAAAAATAATTTTTTTAATTTTTTAAATATAATTATTTAAATAAATAAATAAATAATACATAAAGATAAAAAATAATTTATCATAATTAGTGATGCTTAGAGATGCGTTGCTAAAAGTATTTAAAAAATAAAAAAATAAAAACTCTATTAGCAACGCTCCTATGGAGCGTCACTAAAATAATTAAATAATTTTTTTTACCAAACCGGGTCACTACCTGAGTGACCCGATTTGGAAGATTAACCTGGGTCAGCACTGACCCGGGTCGCGGGTAATTGCACCCCGCACGGGTGCTGTTGCATCTGCATCGGGAGCGGCCGGGAGTGTATGGGCTGCGGCACTGGCATGGAGCGGAACGCCGGTCGTGGCAGGAAGGTGGGCTCGGAGATGGACGGTGGGCTCGGGACTGGACGGCGGGCTGGGGGCAGGGCAGCGAGCTCATGCGCGGGGTGAAGTGAGGCGCTGCACGGGGCGGGATGAGACTGCAGGCGTGGTGCGGGCCGACATGCATGGGGTTGGACGACAGGCGAGGGCCAGGACGGCGGGGAGCGACGCGACTGCAGCATGGCGTGGGGCCAAGTCGGGACGGTGGCGGAAGGGGCTGCACGGTGCGGTGCGGGCCGGCATGCGCGGGGCTGGACGACTGGCGAGGGCCGAGAAGGCATGCACGGGGCGGGAAAGCGGCAACAGGGCACGGCGGGACTGCGGGGCCAAGTCAGGATGGTGGCGGAAGGGGCTGGAGGTAGGCATGGTGCGGTGCGGGCTAGCATGCACGGAGCTGGACGACGGGCAAGGGCAGGGACGGCATGCTGGGGGGGGACGGGGACGACAGCCGTGCAATTTTATGCGGCTGGGCGCGGCCAGGGACTGCTGTACACGGCGGGACGGTGGGAATGCGGCATGGTGCGGGGCCGAGGTGGGATGGTGGCGGAAGGAGCTAGAGGCAGCGGAGACGGGACGACAGTGGAAGGATGGAGGCATGACGAAGGCGGGGATGGAAAAACTATGGAGGAGGTGGAGATAAATACTGTGTGGGTGAACAAAAATTCCCTGCGCGGTATTTTGTATTAGTAACGTTTCCTTGGGAACGTCGCTAAAACACATGCCTATTGTGACGTTGCTAAGGAAACGTCGCTACAACTCATGCCTATTGCGATGCTTTTGAGGAAATGCCGCTATAATATTTCCTTATTGCGACGTTTGTAAACAAACGTCATAATTGGTGACTATTTGCGACGCATACTATGCATCGCAAATAATTCGGTCTTTTCTCACCCTTTCCCTCTCTCCCCTCTCCCCCTCTCTCCTCTCTCCCCTCTCCCCCTCTCTCCTCTCTCCCCTCTTCTCTCTCTCTTCCCTCCTCTCTCTCTCCTCACTCTCCCTCTCCCTCTCTCACCCTTTCTCCTCTCTCTCCCTTCCCTTCTTCTCTCTCTCCCCCTTCCCCTCTCTTTCTCCTCTCTCTCTCACTTCCCTCCTCTCTCTCCTCCCTCTCTCCTCCCCCTCTCTCTATCCTCCCTCCCCTGTCCCTTCTCTCTCTCTCTTCCCTCCCCTCTCTCTTTCTCTCTCACTCTTAAGATCTCCCATCCTCCTCTCTCTCCTCCCTCTCTCCTCTCTCTCTCCTCCCTCCCTCCTGTCTCCTCCCTCCCCTCTCTCTCTCCACCCTTTCCCTCTACTCTCTCTCTCTTCCCTTTGCTCTCTCTCTTCTCTAATTTCAAATTTTAAGATTTTTATTTTTTAAAATTAATTTTAAAAATAAAAAAATAATTAAATAAAAATACTAATATTGACGAATAACTCTATACATCGCTAATAAGTGTACTAATAGCGACATATAGCTTTATACGTCTCTATTAATATTTTATTTTAATTTAATTTTTATTTAAAAAATAAAAAAATAATTTTTTTAAAAAATCAAAATACAATTCATCTCACCTCCCTCTCTTCCCTCTCCTCTCTCTCTTCCCTCCCCTCTCTCTTCCCTCTCCTCTCTCTCTTCCCTCTCCTCTCTCTCTCCTCCCTCCCCTCTCTCTCTCCTCCCTCTCCTCTCTCTCTCTTCCCTCCCCTCTCTCTCTCCTCCCTCCCCTGTCCCCTCTCTCTCATCCCTCTCTCTCTCCCCTGTCCCCTCTCTCTCATCCCTCTCTCTCTCCCCTCTTCCCTCTCCTCTCTATCTCTCTCTCCTCCCTCCCCTCTCTTTCTCTCTCACTCTTAAGATCTCCCCTCCTCCCTCTCTCTCCCCTCCCTCTCTCCTCTCTCTCCTCCCTCCCTCTCTCTCTCTTCCCTCTCCTCTCTCTCTCTTCCCTCTCCTCTCTCCTCTAATTTCAAATTTTAAGTTTTTTATTTTTTAAAATTAATTTTAAAAATAAAAAATAATTAAATAAAAATACTAATAGCGATGTATAACTCTATATGTCACTATTAGTTAATGTATTAGCGACGTATATAGCTATATGTCGCTAATAAGTGTACTAATAGCGATGTATAGCTTTATACGTCACTATTAGTATTTTATTTTATTTTAATTTTTTATTTAAAAAATAAAAAAATTAATAATTTCTTAAAAAAATTAAAATAAAATTCATCTCACCCTCCCTCTCTTCCCTCCCCTATCTCCTCTCTCTCTCCTCCCTCTCTCTCTCCACTCTTCCCTCTCCTCTCTCTCTCTTCCCTCCCCTCTCTCTCCTCCCTCCCCTCTCTCTTTCTCTCTCAATCTTAAGATCTCCCCTCCTCCCTCTCTCTCTCTCTCTTTCCTCCCCTCTCTCCTCTCTCTCCCTCCCCCCTCTCTTTTTAATTTAATTTTTTTATTAAAACATAGGTAGTAGCGACACATTTTTATGTCCTATGCATTGCTACTACTTATTTTTTAAATTTTTATATTTTTTAAAATATTTTTTTCTCCCTTCCCTCCCTCTCTCTCCTCTCTCCTCTCTCTTTCTCCTCCCTTCGTCTCTCTCTCCTCCTCCTCCTCTCTCTCTTCCCTCCCATCTCTCTCTCCTCCCTCCCTCTACACTCTCTCCCTCTCTCCTCCCCCTCTCTCTCCTTCCTCCCTCTCTCTCACTTTCTCCCCTCCTCACTCTCTCCCCTCCTCCCTCTCTCCCCTTCCTCCCCTCTCTCTCTCCTCCCTCTCCCCTCTCTATCTCTCTCTCACCTCCCTCCCCCTCTCTCTTTGTTATTAATTTTTTTATTTAAAAAATAGGTATTAGCGATGCATGTGATTATGCATCTTTACTACCAAGGGTAATGGCGACGCATAGTTACATACGTCGCTACTACTACCAGGTAGTAGTGACGCATAGCTATGCGTCACTATTAGTTCATAATTTTTTATTTTTTTATTTAAAATTGATAAATAATAGCGACACTTATTTGTAAACATTGCTATTGTTGAAACTATTAGCGACGTTTGAAAAAATGTGTATTTATTAGTTTTAATTTTTTTTTAAAAAATAATAGATATATCTTTTAGTGACGCGTATGTAAGCGTCGCTAAAAACCTAAGTATTAACGACACATGAACTTAAGCGTCGCTAAAAGGTTAGGTATTAGTGACGTTTGTATTTATGCGTCGCTAATATTGGTTTTTTTTTGCGACGCTTTTTGATATGTCGTTATTACCACTTTGTAGCAACGTATTTTATTGCGACACTTATATAAGCATCACTAATACCCAATTTTGTTGTAGTGCCTTTTGAAGATTCCATCTAAGGAAGGAGGAAAAAGTTGGAATAGCTTGAAATGCAAGAAGAGCTTATCAAGGTTTGTAATAGATAAATTCTTGAATGATGTTTGTATCCCACTGTATTATGTCTTCTTCTAAATCTTAAAATATTTAGATATTGTGTGCACTCATGTTGTGTTGAGTTTTCAGTCTTCTTTCCATTTCCATAGACTATTTTTTGTCTTCATGACACTTGTGTTAGAGTTGAGAAAAGACATAAAGGAGAGAGGCATCTATCGGATTTTTTGGTTGTCACAATTGCCTATATAGCTCTGTCAACTTATGGAAACTGCATTTGCATGTCTTCATGTTAGAATCTTTTAAATTTATGCTTTGTCTAGGACAATTTAACTTAATAGGTTTCTTGGATTTGATGCTTACATAATTTGTGTCCCATTTCGTCAACCCCATCTTGTGCTTGCATGAATACAGCTTAGCTGACTTGCTTATGAAAGCACCTTATAGTAAGCACCTTATAGTATTTAGAAAAAATATTTCACGTGTCTTAAGTACATTGAGACACTAATAGAAGGTGTGAGTTTGACAACCATTTGCATGTTTGAGTGTTTGTTTAACAAACCGAAGAAAAATTGGGACTCTATTGTATATATCAATGTACGCCTTCCAAATCAATCCATTTATGGGTTCTTCAAATTTGGTTTATATAAGTGTAGTATAAGAAATTCAATATGCATAACCCTCTACTTGAATTATCTTTATCGTATAGTTGTCAGATCCTGTACTTCTTATTTTTTTGGCATGAATGTTATTTTGTATTTCTAAACTGAAAGGTGGCTGGACTGGATGTTGTTGGAATGATCAAAGGCCAATCTTTATGAGAAAGTAATGCATTCAAGTGGTTCTGTTTCATAAAGAAACATGAACTCCTTGGAATTTCAGCAGCACTAGCATGGAGGGTTCCTAGATGGATTTGGTGGTTCGGGAAAGTGGTTATGAGAATTGATGATGGTCAGCCAGAGTTAGGGTGTTTGGTAAAGAAAATGATGCAGGACAATGTGTAAATATGAGGAAATGGTCAAGTGAGAACCAACAACACTTCGAGCAAACAACAAGCAATTTAGGTACAAGCTCTAACAAAAGGACTTCTTGCATCCAAAGCAGGAATTCGTTTGGGTACACGAACTGGGTTGAGATGAAGACGCCCTAGGGACAACACAACTAATACAGTGGCTGTGAGGGGGCTGCTGCAAGTTGAGGTAAGAACTGGCAGCATTGTGATCAGTGCCATTGTCATTTGAAGAAGGAGAAGCAAAGTGTTGTCATTGGAAGAAGGAGAATCTAATGGTGGTAGTACATCAAACTCTGGCGGATGGTGGAACTTTGATAGTTGCTGCTAGAGAAAGGAGGCAGTGGCAGCAAATTTTGGCGACAGTTAGAATTCCAGTGAATGATGGTCTTAATGGACACTACAAAGGAAAATAACTCGCCGGCAGCAGAATGTGGACACTAGAAAATAACTTGCCGCTAAAGACATTAGTACTTAGACATTGTAAACATTTGGAATTATTGTATTTACAAACTTCATTTTCAACACTTCTTGTATTAGGTACTCAATTTAAATAATTTTTATTATTTTAAGATCTTATATTTTGTTATTATTAATACATCAAATTTTAGTTATATGTAAAGTGCAAATGGATGCAGAATGTATTTGAGAATGCAAGAAAGAACAGGTAATAAAGAAAAATTAAACAAAATTCTAGGAATAGAATCAAACATCTAGCGGCATTTTTAAAAACTGCCGATAATGGCATTAGTGGCGGTTTTAAAAATTGCCGCTCAAGGATTTAGCAGTGGCTATTCTGGCCATTGCTTCTTATTTTTTGCGGTGGTTTTCAGACCACCCTAAGAAAATTTTGGTTTTTGAAACCCATTAGCTGCATCTCTTATAGCTGCCGCTGAAAGTATTTTTTGTAGCGACAATCATAGAAATCGCTGCTATGTCCCCCACATAAATTTTTTGTGAGGTTGTGTAATGACTCAAAAATTCACGGTAAAAATTTTAGTCTTTAATAAAGATAATTTTAGAGTTTTTAATATTTATTTTATTAGTTAAAAAATTTTATGTGGTAATATTTTATAATATTGTGGTAGAGCTCGAAGAAACGGGCGTAATAAGTCAAAAACCGTGTAAATCGGAGGTCGGGAGTTAAAGTTACGACCTCAAGAAGTGTGACTTAACTAGCGGGACTCACTTGGAAAAATATACGTAAACATATTTATAAGTGTCATGGTTTCATAGGGCTTGTCAATACGAGTCCAACGGCACCAAGAACACGTAAAACGGAGATCAGGGTAAATAATTAGACAGTTTTAAGTTTTAAAAGTTTAAATAAAAAAAAAAGAATAACGGCACGTAACGGACGCGCTGGTGTGCGTTCGGTGTGTGACGAACGCGCTGATGCGTTTGTTGTAGAAAGAGTGTTTCAACTTTCAAAATGGGCCTCCACATCTCACTATCTCCATAATTGTTTACTAACTCCCTATTTGCAACTGAGGTTATTGGTGATAGTCTCTTAAACCAACTATGAGGCTTATTTAACATGTCCCCATTGCTTCTAGCTTTCTAGAACATGTAGAAGGCCTATCAACTCAACTTAGATCATATCCATGCTAGAAAATAAGAGGCCTAAGAAACTTGTAACTTATGCGCGTTTGTTGCGGGCGCCGCCATTTTTGGTGGCATGGCACCGCCCACTGGGAGGTGTCGCGCCATATATATAGTGGGAGGACCCCCAAATCTTTATCCCTTTCTTTTTTTTCCTATAAGTGAGCCATATTATGTCCATTTTAACCCATTCAAAATCTGTTTCCTACTAAATCGAGAGTGTTCTTCTCAATGAAAGGGTTATTTTCTTAAACTGATCTCTCTAAAATCGAGAAAACCTTATCTTCCTCCTCGTTTTCCCCACATCCTAATTATATTGTTTCTGGTGGTTTCAAATCCGATTCTACTCGTTCAAAGGGCGTTCTCCACTAAAGTGATCGTGCTGAATGCTGTGGTGGGGTTATTTTTATCGTCTAAAGCCTCTATAATTACGCATCCTTTACCCAAGGTTAAAGTAGGGTGTTTTAAAGTCTAAATAACTACTTTTATGATCAAAGTCAGTTTCTCTCGAAGTGTTTGATTTACATATAAGTATAACATTGATTGGATTTTTGCTACATATATCAATATGAATTGATTTTGTACGCACCACGTAGTGTAGTGTCGTACACTGTTTTGATGCCCACCGAGAAAATAATCTGCTAGTGGTGCGCACAGGGTGGAGCATCATGGGGAAACTCCTTCCCTTAGTGGCCTCTATTGTCCCATGAGCGCGGAGGTAGGCCGTTGGGTATCGCGGCTTGTGGATATGATCGAATTTGTGAATTTGTTTTGATTGATTTTAAAAATATTTTGTTTAGCATTTTTTTTAAAATTTAAATAATCCTACTAAGTATAAATATACTCACGCCCCTCCAGACTTTGCAGGTGAAGCAACAATGGAAGAAGTGAATGAAGAAAATATATTTTAAATAGTTGTGTGTTTGTTATGTCAATGTAAAAATATATGACCGATATGTAAAGGCACGATATGCCAGAATAATTATTTTTGGTATAACTACTAGCTCTATGTATAGTAAACTTTGGTATGTACATTATGTTTCTGTTATACACTTTTGTTAATATATTTTAAAATTATTAGTTGTGCACTTACTCCGACATATTCTATACAAATTTTTGGTTGTTTCTCGTTAACAGCCGTTATGCACGATTACATACTAATTATGCATATTAAATATTATTTTATATTATAAAACAAAAAAAATGGGCAGCCATTACAGGTTGTTTTCAGTGGTGACTTCAAAACCACCACTAAAATTTTTAGCGTCAGTTTTGAGGTCTTTAGCAGGGGTTTTAAAACCTTCACTATTTTTTTTTGTAGTGTTTGGAAATAAGGCTGCTATTTTGGTGGCTAGGGGTGGCTGGTCAGAGCTTTTTAATTAGTTTTTAAAAGAAATGGCACAAATAGAGGATTAAATAAATAAATTAACCAAAGGAGTATGAGAAATTTCTAGCTTATGTGTTATTGAATCCCAAAACCGACAGGAAAAATCTTCAAGAAAACATGAAACTTAAAGTTAGTGGGGCAAACAAGAGAAGGTAGAAAATGAGACTGTCATATTCTTACTTTACCTTTTTGACACTAAAATTATATTTCAACCATTGGACTAGGGCTATAAATGAGCCGAGCTAGCTCATGAGCAAACTCAGCTCGGTTAGGCTCGGCTCGAGTTAAACTCGACTCGAATCAGGCTCGACTAGAACTCGATTCGAGCTCGAATAAGTTCAAGCCGAGTTTGAGCCGACCCCTGCTCGACTCGGCTCGGCTCGAATGAAACTCGAACTCGATGCTACTCGACTTGACCTCAAGCTCGAACTTGAATATAATTTTAAAATTATATATAAATAATGTATATATATACATATTTTATATAAACATAATTATTAATTTAAATACATATTTATAACATACTCCCTCCATTCTTAGATTAATAGCTCTATTTGACTAGTTCATTTTGAAAATTTTAATTGAGTTATTAATCTAAGACGAATGGAATACATAAAACGACATATAATCACATATTTATATACTAATATTATGTATTGTATTGATATATGAGACCCGTTTATATGAGTCAAGGCTCACTCACGACTATGTGAGTATAAATGTCATACATCATCATATTACGATATAAAAACACACATAACTTGGGAGGTAGATTAGTTTATGTCTTCTTGCGCATTTGGATCTCGATCTTGCCTGAATAATTTTTTATTTTTTACATCATTTTTAGTGATTATATGTACATAAAGAGAGAAAAATAATAATGTTGTATTTTTTTAGCATATGTAACTAAAACTTATTTGTCATAGTTTTCTTCTTTCATAGTGACTATAATCAAATATTCACGGTGTAGTCGTAATACTTGTTGAAGTATATTAATTAATATTTAATACTAAAAATATATTAATATATGTGATACTCATATACTTTATATTTATATATATATTATTTTTATTTTTTTAGTTCGAGCCCAGTTTGAGCCAAGGCTTATGATTCACTTATTCAAGTTCGAGCTCGAGCTCGAGCCAAGCTTTGGATTTCTAAATCGAGCCGAGCTCGAGCTGAAAAGTTCGAGTTTATTCGAGCTTCGAGCCGAGCTTCAGTAGTTCGAGCTCGAGCCGAAATAGCCTAATACTCGGCTTAGCTCGGCTCGTTAACACCCCTACATTGGACATAGAAAAGTGGGTTTTATTTTCTCAATCTAATGGTTAAAATAATATTATATATAAAAAAAATAAAATAAGAATATCGTTTTCGCACTGAGTGAGAGCGACTAACTATCCAACTCAAAGTTATCTTACAAGCAATTAATTGCCAGTGCACGCCCAACCGGCTCGGGAATCTAGAAATCTACAATACAAGTTATTTTGTTAATACACATCAAGGCACCTTTAAGGGTGCCACATGATAAATTATTGAACGCCCCTATGCTTCTCTTAGTTTTTACTTGGGTCCTCTTATGTTTTACATACCTTAAAAAAATTAAATAAAATATTAAATACCTCTTATTTTTTTATTTTTTATTTTAATTTTATTTTTACTCTTTTAATGCCACAATCTTAATCTACCCCCTCTAGCCTAAGATCTTTTCTCCTTAACTTGTGTTTCTTATTCCTTGATTATTTTCCTTCTTCTCCTTTACTTGTAGTTCTTTCTTTATTATCTTTTTTCCTCTTCTCCTTGTCTTACTAATTTAGAAAAATTTTAACTAATTTTTCACGTGGGTAGTTATTGTCAAAATATACAAAATTTGACATAGAACTATGACCTCCATAAAAATAAATTTTATTTAACATATAGTATCTCTTGCTAAGATACCTTTTCAAATTTTTTAAACTTCGAAATTATAATGCAATTTTATTTATCTAGGGGTACCCCCCACTACAAAACTTAAAAATTACTTAAAAAAAACTCTATACACGAGGTGGCCAGATTTTTTTCAAAAGTCATTATATTTATCGGGGGAGTACCCCCTGTCACAATCCGTGTGTTCTAAATTAAGCACCCCGAGTACCTTGAGGGGCTACTTCTAATTTTCGTCGATTTTCAAGATTTATGAAATAAACATTAACACATATTAGTCCCACTTGATTTGACATGTGCTAATACATGCGATCTTGCATATCAACGTTTCATATAAAGCAAGAGTAAACCACACTGGAACTCCAATAGTACCCAATAATTTATCAAGCCACAAGGATTCAACTCGATGAGACTTCTCCCTCAAGTGCAAAGGACTTACCTCGCACGGATTGGCGACAATAACATCTCCCTTGACAAGGAGGTCCTGCCCAGCACGGATTGCTACAATTAATATTTGGATCCGACGTAGGAGTTGGGAGTAGGATCTATTTCTCCCTTAAATAAAGATAGGACCCATCTCATTCTCACGTAACATTGTCACAATAATTGTCTAAAGTTTGTCTAATAGCTTTCAAAATTTATGAATTGCGACTCAAATGAATACTCAGGTCAATATTCTTCCAATTATCCAAATTCACAAATTTAATGCTTTTTTATGTAGAACTTATTTGAATATTTAATTTTTTGTTGCCTATACATAAGAGAAGAAATAGGAACTACCTTGGTTTGTGGGCTAGTTCCAATAGGCCCACCTTCATGGTTGTCTTGTCCCACATGAGTTATATATTCTAAGGTGACTGTTCCCTCTGTCCTAAAGTAAGTGTTTTATTTAGTTTTTTAAAATAAATTTATTTTACTTTATTTTAAAAAATAAAATAAAATACTTATTTTAGGACAAATGGAGTAAAAAATGTGACCTTTATTTCAAGTTTGATTTTTTGTTTGGTGTGGCAAGGTCAAATACTTCTAAAGTTTTTTTTTCTTTTTCAAGTTTGATTAATCAAATAGTTAATGACTCATGTGGGTATTTTAAAATTATAATTAAATAATCTTACCCATAGAATATTGAGAGACAAGTGAGTTAGCTGAGATTATGAGCTTTCTACTAATGAAAGTTTATGCTTAATCGATGGTAAAACTTACAATTAGGGGTACCAATGTTGTAGATTGATGGATCTATAGGTGAATAATTGGGGAAATATCAGAATAATAGGAGATTGAGAATGAATGATAGGGAAGGTTTGACGAATGGGGGAAGGAATTAGAGTCTTAGAGGAGAAGATAGACGAAAGGGGAAGAATCAAGACGATAGATTAGGTCAAATGATGGGAAAAAAGATAATCAAACTAAGAGACTTTTAATTCATTCCTTTACTAATTGGAATTAGGGTATAACCCTTACATTAAATAGAACTCCTAATGGGCCTAAACATTACCCTAAATACCCATTAAAACTAATTAAATAAAAATTATAAATAACTCCATAATCACGTAGCTTAATTCTTAAGGAAGTAAACTATTCCTAATGAGCCTCTAAATTGGGTCTAACTATTTAATTAGCATGTAGGTATGACCATAAAATATAGAAATCTACTGTTCATCGTGTTAGTTTTGAATCCCAAACTTTAACTTGTCTAAGCTTTACCTGAATTTTTTCAATATAACACCCATAAATTTCTAACCAAATTGAATTGACCCTTGCCGAATTGAACCTGAATTTTGATTTTGTACCAATAAAAATTACATGTCTATAAGCACCCTAAAAACCCGTACTTGTTTCTTATTTACCGCACATAAAACTCTTCAAAATTTCCCATAAATACCCCATTACAAGAATATTTTATTTCTTAGACTATATCCTTAACTCCCTTCTTTCTTCTCCGGCTCCAACGCCCCTTCCTCCATCCATTTGCGGCCGCATCTAGCCACTAAGCCTAATAGTCCTCTACCCATCCCAGTCTTGATCTAGCTATCGACTAGATCTACCTCTGACCCCAAAATTATATGGCCACCAGACCTATGGCTAGCGTCCAGATTTGCCTCTGGCTACTAGAGGCCTCTAGAAGTTGCCTTTGGATCTCTTGCTGCAAGAGGCTTTTGGACCTCAACTCCACACCTCTGGTTGACCATAGGCCTCCAAACCTCTAGTCAACTAGAGACCTCTGGCCACTAGAGGTGTAATGACTCAAAAATTCACGGTAAAAATTTTAGACTTTAATAAAGATGATTTTAGAGCTTTTAATAATTTTTTATTAGTTAAAGATTTTTATGTTGTAATATTTTATAATATTATGGTAGAGCTCGAAGAAACAAACGTAATGAGTCAAAAATCGTGTAAATTGGAGGTCGGGAGTGAAAATTATGAACCTGAGAAGCGTGACTTAACTAACGGAACTCACTTATAAAATATGGGTAAACATATTCATAAATGTCGTAGTTTCGTAGGGTTCGTCAATACGAGTCCAACGACACCAAGAATGCGTAAAACAAAAATTCGGGTAAATAGTTATGACAGTTTTAAGTTTTATGTTAAAAAAAGAGAGAGAGAAGAGCATGCGCGCAATCGTGCATGTGCGGCGTGTAACGAATGCACTGATTCGCGTTTGCGCCGCCATTTTTGGCAGTACCGCCAAATTTGGCAGCGAGCACCGCCAATTCTTCATTTTCTCCTTATTTTCTTCACTTGTGAGCCATCTTATGTCCATTTGAACCCATTCAAAAACTGTTCCCTACTAAATCGAGGGTGTTCTTCACAATAGAAGAGCTATTTTTTAAAACCAACCTCTCTAAGATCGAGAAAACCTTATCTTCCTTCTCGTTTTCTCCATATCTTATTTATAGTGTTTATGGGTCGTTTCAAGTCCAATTCTACTCATTCAAAAGGCATTCTCCACTAAAGTGATCGTGCTGAACGCTGTGGTGGGGTTAATTTTATCGTCTGAAGCCTCTATAGTTATGCATCTTATACCCAAGGTTAAAGTAGGGTGTTTTAAACTCTAAATAACTGCTTTGCTAATCAGAATCAGTTTCTCTTGAAGTGTTTGATTTAAATATGAATAGAACGTTGGTTGGATTTTTTGCTTAAATTATGTGATCATTTTGCTACATATATTGATACGAATTGATTTTGTACACACCACGTAGTGTAGTGGTTTTGTACACTATTTTAATGTCCGCAGAGAAAATAATCGGCTAATGGCGCGCATAGGGTGAAGCATCATGGGGAAATTCCTTCCCTTAGTGGCCTCCGTTGTCCCATGAGCACGGAGGTAGGCCGTTGGTATCGCGGGTTGTGGATCTGACCAAATTTGTGAATTTCTTTTGATTGATTTTAACGATATTTTGTTTAGCATTTTTTTAGATTTTAAATAATCCTACTAAGTATAAATATACTTATGTACCTCCAGAATTTGCAGGTGATGCAACAATGGGAGAAGTGAATGAAAAAAACATTTTCAAATAGTTGTGTATCTGTTACGTTAATGTAAAAAAATATATATGACCGATATGTAACGGCACGATGTGCCAGGACAATTATATCTTGGTATAACTACTAGCTCTATGCAGTAAACTTTGGTATGTACATTAAGCCTATGTTATAAACTTTTGTTAATATGTTTTAAAATTCTTTACAGTGCAATTACTTTGACATATTCTACATTGTGCATAAAATGATAAAAAAAGAAAAAAATTTGGGTTGTTTCTCGTTAACGACCGTCATGCTCGATTACATATTAATTATGCATATTAGATATTATTTTTATATTATTTAAAAATGGGTGGCCGTTACAAGAGGCCTCTTGCGGTTCGGTCAACCATAGGCCCTCTAGTGGTATAGTTGACCAGAGGCCTCTCCTCTGGTGGTGAGAGGCCTCTATCCCTGTCCTCCGTCATCGGGCCACACTAAGAGAAGTGTGTGGCCCAGAGTAAAAGGAGGTTTCATCCTTCACCGACTTGCCATATAGTATGAGAAAACCCTGAAGTTTTGTCTATTGCCTACGGGCGTTGAGAGAGAACTGTCTCATGGTAAGGGGCAGGTTTGTATGTCACCTACATGTGCATAGAGAAAAAGGTCTCTCATGGTAAGTGGAGGTTTTGTCTGCTGCTTACGAGCACGAAAAGTGAGAAGCATCTTGAGATAAGGGGAGGTTTTGTTCATTGCCTTCAAGTATAAAAAGAGCATTTCTAGGAAAAGGGAGCTTTTGTTCGTCACCTTTGGGCACAATAAGAAAAGCGTTCCAAAGAAAGGCGAGGCTATGTCTGCCTTCTCTGAACCTGAAGGGGAGCACACCCTGAAGGAAGGAACAACTTCGAACGCCACTACTTCCAAAATTTTAGGGGAGTAGGCATTTTTGAACTTCTGATTTAATATATGATTATATGAATGTATATGCTAATTAAGATATATACTATGCTCTAATCTGATATGTTCTGATCTATTTTGCTATGATTCGATTTGCTCTGAAATGCTCTATTTAGATCTTATATGTACTAATCTTGTCTGATATGGTCAGATGAGATCTAATATGATTTGGTGTGTTTTGATATAATCTAATATGCTCTGTTGTATTTTTATCCACTTTGTAATAGAGTGAGATGTGTGATTCTAGTGATTTTTTAGCTTCTATTTAACTTTGATGAATTATGAGATTTTTGTAATAATTTATTTAGATATAAGAATATAAGTATTTTAGCATATATGATTTGTGATGTCTTATGCATGTAATAACTATTGGAATAAAGATGTTATTCAATATGTACATGGGTAACTAACAAAATAGCAATATTAGCCCTATCCAAATTAAAATAAAATATAATTTTATTCTAGCCTATGCATGATGAAGCGCTTGGGTTCTATAGCGGATAGAAGAACGTTACGCTCTTGCTCATAGATATTACTGCTCCTGGTTTATTTGGAGAAAATTATTACTTTGATTTTGTGTTTCAAATCCCCAGCTCGGGTCGAGGTGTTACACTGGGGGATTGATTCATGTATTCAAAAATTCTATGAGGGTAAATTGAGAGCTCTAGGAGTGTTACATTGGGGGATTGATTCATGCATTCAAAAATTTTATGAGGGTAAATTAAGAGCTCTAAGGAACAGTTTTGGAGAACTGTTAGATTGTGAACAATTTATTAATGACTTGAACAAGCTGTTGTGGTGTGAGGGTGAACCAAGTGGACTCAGCCAAGGACAAGATTATTCAACAAGAGCTGAGAGGGGCAAGTTTGAAAACAAAGTCATTACCTTGTTATTATAATTAGATTATTATAACTTGTCCCTTTTTCTCTATATATTTTTCTCATGTTGTGTTTGTGTGAAGGGGGTAAAAGGGGAGAAAATTTTCGTGTAAAAGGGTAGAGTAGCCGCTGGTTACGGTGGGAGTCAAGCCGTCGGGTGCACAAATACTAAACTCAGCTTCGCGTTCATGACACACTCCAAACATGACGCTCCTCGAACTCGAGGTGCTTCTCTTTGCTGAACAGTCCCGCCCTTCTGCTTTTTCCTCCGCTCCGGCCAGCTGTTGCCGTCCTCCACTCGACTGGAAAGGAAGCCAGCAAAGATTTGATTGAATATTTTTTGTCCTCCTCGCCAGGGTCTCAGTCCGCCTCCCGGTTGTCGTCAGGATCTCTGGACAGTCCTTTCGCCAACTCCTAGTAGTCCTGATCGTCAGCCCCGGCTTCGTCTTCCTCGTCGGCAACGCCATCGTTATCATCCTCTTCGCCAAGTCAGGCCAGTTTTCCTCTCGGGCCTTGTCTGCTTCTGGAGACCGTGCCGATGACGTGTAAGACGAGTTCCTCAAGTACAGACAATCGTGGCATGGCCAGAACAAGCTCGTGTGTGTAGAGAAGAAAATTGTGCACAAGGGCTCCATTACCGGAGAAGAAGGTGCAGCAGCGGTGGACATGGCTGCGAATGAGTTACGGAGGAGCCCGTCGGAGGTGACGGCTGTGCCAATAGAGACAATGTCGCAGCTTCAGCGGTCAGATGCGGACGCGGGCCAGAAGGCCGAAGAAGAGGCGGAGCTCCTCTTACTCGGAGTCGCAACGAAGAGGAATTCCACCCGCATATTTGATTAGCTAGTTTTCCAAGGGATATCTGATTCATTACAATTCAAACATCTGTTGATGCCCTCCAGGAGATTCTAGTTGTTCTGCTCGGTGGTGGCGAGGGCCTCCTTGACGTGGACGGTCGAGCTCAATCGCGGATGTCAATGGTCTCAGTAATGACATGTCGGCCGTCGTTCCTTGAGGAGGTCCTCTTGAGGATGGCAAGGAAGGAAGCCTCTCAATGGCAGCCCACCAGAGCTCCTCCTCGTCCTCCTCCACTGACTCCGCATTGGAATGAGTCGCGATCAGCTGGTGAATGAAGGTTCACCAGCTAATTACAACTCCGACTTGGTCGCTCTGACTGTGTAAATCAATCGTCGCTCCTACCAAAACATTAGAGAGTCGGTGGAGACCATCCAATTCCGGAGACCATGCTGGAGGAGCTCCGGTGGGCCGCCATTGAGAGGCTTCCCACCTAGCAGAGGGCTAACTTCACCATCCTCAAGAGGGCCGCCTCAAGGAACGACGGCCGACATGCCGTAACTGAGATCAACTGCACCGGCCGGGAACTCCTCGTCGAGCAGGCCCTCACTGCCTACCACCGAACGGGACAACGACAATCTCCAGGAGGGCATCACACAACGGCCATTGAACACCTTAATCCCAAGAAAATTTTAAAAAACAAAGACAGGCCAAGATCATGTGACGAACTAGAAAAGGCCAAGGGCAATGTTTCGTGCCGGTTTAAAGCTCGTACAGCGGGGTGGGACCCACGGGAGAAGAACATGGTTTTCTTCCACCCGGGGGTCGCCCGGGATCGGGAACCAGGTATTTGGCGTGAAGTTTCAACTACGCAATCGCGTCCGTACACGTGTACCCCAACTTCTCCCCGATCGATCCTCTACGACGCTGTGGTCGGTTTGTTCGGTTGCTAACCAATTCCACTTTTCCGGTCCCCGCCTGCCCGGCTTTTCACGTTTCCGCAAAACTCTCCCCGGAAATCCCCAAACTGTCCCTCGACAGTTGGCCACTTTCTAACCCTCCGCAGCCATACCACCGAGGGTGTCCTCGGAATACAAAAAAATTAATCGTTAAGTCTTATGTGACATCTCAATTAATTAAAAGATTAATGCCGTAATCCCCTGCAATTAGACGCAAAAGAGCGGCTCCCCACGGCCAGCTGCCGGTGGACCCAGCGAATCTGACCGGGGATCGGCCGCGGCTTTTAAATATTTAATTATACTAATTACTGGAATCAAATAAAATAAATGGAAACAAAGGGAACGGATATCGAGATGCCTCTCTCTCGCACTCCCCTCATGAAATGGAATGAAAGATCGCGACCCCTGCAAAGGCCGGACCTTTTTCCTCAGCCTGCTCCGCCGATGATCGCCCGCCGCTGAATTGGCCTTTGAAGCTGCGATCATGTCCTGGCCCTTCTCCTCCCCCCGGACAATGGCCGGCTACGCGGGCAGCGGAGGAGATTTCTGCGACTCTGCTGGTGCGGGGCCCGGATCGCCGATCAACGGACCGGCTCGGTTCCAGTACAGAAGCCAGCAGTTTGCGGTGGACCCGGTTGCGGTGGCTGCTTCTCAGCGGGTGGACTCGGCGGGGTCGAAGCGGTCGCTCGCCGAGCTGCAGCAGCAGCAGGCGGCGTTTCTCCGGTCGGTGAAACAGCGGGTCCCTGTTCCCCACCACCGACAACAGTACTACCAACAGGCCTTCCCAATCTCCCCGCTCTCCCCTGTCTCGTCTGACATTTCCACGGCTTCGTCCATCTCCTCCGTCCGGGCTGCCGGGGGGTACTTCCCGCCTCCGCTGGTACCGAGGATGCGGCCGGGGAATATCGTTGGTCCGCCCTGTAAAGTCTCTTTCTCCGTTGCCGCTGCCAGTTTTCGAGCTGGCCCTGAAAGAGAGGTGCCGGACCCGGACAAGAAGATAAGGAGCCAGCTACAAGAGCTGGAAAAGCAGCTTCTTGATGACGACGAGGAGGATCCCGGGGCCGGACCAGAGGTAGACGATGGCTCCGCCGCTTCCGCTTTAACAAACAGCGAGTGGAGCGAGACCATGCAGAGCATCCTGTCACCGCCACCACCTCCTCCGGCGCAAACTATGGCGGGAACAGCGGCGCAGCTCTCTTCCTCCCCAACTTGCTCCTCCTCCTCCTCCTCCTCCTGCACCACTGCTAGCTCGTCATCCAACCAGCAACTCGTCGAAGCCGCGACCGCCATCTCCGAGGGGCAGATCGACCAGGCTGCTGCAATTCTCGTCAACCTGAAGCAGGCCTCCAGCCCCCGCGCCGGCAACCCGGACCAGCGCCTCGTCGCCTATCTTGTCTCCGGGCTTCATTCCCGGATCGCCCCTTCTGAGTCCGACGACACGGTGGCGGAGCTCTTCAGCGGGGATCACCTGGCGGCGACCCAGATACTCTACGAAGCCTCCCCCTGCTTCAAGTTAGGGTTTACGGCGGCCAGCCTTGCGATCCTCGAGGCTACCCAGAACCATTCCAAGCTCCACATCCTAGACTTCAACATCGGCCACGGCCGCCACGCCGCCGATCTTCTCGAAGCCCTTGCCGAGCGCCGCCGTCCCGCTGTCCGAATCACGGCCGTCACCGCCCCCAGCGACTCCCTTCGCGCCGTCGCGGACCGCCTTACAAAGATCGCTACCCGCCTCGGCCTCACTCTCCAGTTCGGCTCGGTGGCGACGAACCCCCAGGGTCTACTCGACACCAACGACCTGGCGGCGCGCGGGCCGGACGAGGCACTCGCCGTGAATTTTGCGTTCAACCTGCACCGTCTCCCGGACGAGAGCGTCTCAACAGCAAACCCTCGCGACGAGCTCCTCCGCCAGGTCCGCGCGCTGGGCCCCGTGGTGGTGGTCCTGGCGGAGCAGGACACGAGCGCCAACACATCCCCCTTCCTGGCCCGGTTCGGCGAGGCCAGGGCCCACTACGGCGCGCTGTTCGACTCGCTCGACGCGACGCTAGCCCGGGACGGCGCGAAGCGGTGGCGGGTGGAGGAGTGCCTGGGGCGGAAGGCGGCCAACGCAGTGGCTCGCGAGGGGGCCGACCGGGTGGAGCGGTGCGAGGTGTCCGGGAAGTGGCGGGCGCGGATGGGCATGGCGGGGTTCCAGCCCAGCCCGCTCCCGCCGCAAATTTGCGACTCGGTGCGAGCCGAGCTCGGCTCGGCCAACCCGGGGTTCCTCGCACAGGAAGACGCTGGTGGGCTGGGCCTGGGCCTGGGCTGGAACGGCCGGATTCTGACATTCATCTCTGCCTGGCGTTAGCCTGTCCTTTTCTCCTCTTAACAACGTTATATTACTTGCTATTATTATGAATTTGGTCATGATTGTAAAGGAATTGGGAGGTTGGACGCATCATGAATGTGTTTACTGTTACGGGTACGGCTGCCCCAATTTCATCATGTTTTGGGAATTGTCATCTTTGTGTTTAATTAATCTAATCTCCAGCAAGCTCTACTAATCTCATTAGCCTCGCAGTGTCTCCTAATATTGCTTGGTAATTTTTTTGGGTATTTTGGACAAGCGTGGTTGGGAAAGTGGTTAGGAACTTGGGCTAAGTAAGTGTTTTTTATGTTCTCTGTTCATTGTGAGTAACACCCGCGAAATGTTCATTTTCTAAATTGACGGTATGTATATTAACATATATTAATATAAATATTATTTACATTAATATATATTAGCGTGTGTGCCGTTGATATAGATACTTTATTATGTTTTTTTACGCAGAGCATATAAAAATACTTCGCTTGGGCTAAGGGCTTAAAATAAACCTAGCCACCCACCCTGATTATCCAATTTAGCTGTTAAATAACCCGACTTGGCTTTAGATCCAAGTTGTGCCTTAAATTAGCAATTTTGGCTTTTGCGACTTGTCGTTAAGATTGATGTATTTTGCTCTTTTCGTTGTATGCTGGTTTGCAAGCCAAATTGAGCTTGGTAGCCGCACGTGGGGTGGCTGTTTGTTTATGATTGGTGGGGTCTTAGGGTTTCTATGTAATGTCCTCTATCATCCATCCTCATCCAATTGGTTGGTTAGGTGGGCCACATATTCTAAGCTTGCAATGTGATTGGCATATGGTTAAGGGCATTATTACAACATAAATATGGTAGGCTTTTGGTCATAAGGGCGCCGGTGGATGAAAGGGACGTTGGGGGAAAAAGCGCGTTCACAGATGTAAGAAAGACGGCGTCCAACTGTGAAGTGTATTGATTGCTCTATACCCAGTCTGTCCAATCTGCCAAGGTTTTTGATTGGATAATGAAAAGTATGATTTATATGTTAACTAAATGTTTATTTTTTTGTTTAATTAAAATTTAGTTACAAGATTTTGTTGAGAAATTATGTTCTATTGTGAATTGTTCCCTAATCAGACGAAATTTCAAACTATAGTAGATCATTTGGGAAATGGCGTGTTGGCCATGCTTGCATCAAAATGGCCATGAATCACAATCTTGTTCTAAAGACACGGCCCCATGGATCAACGGTTGTGCACAAGCCGGTTGTTTTATCGTGTGGATAAAACTACTTCGGTGTAGCATTACCAAAAGTTGATAAATGTGAAGGATTTGGTAAGTTGGTAATAGGGATGTAACTTTTATGGGTCGGCCTACCCTGCTCCAAAAAATGTGGGTTATGAGACTTGGAAGTTTCATGTGCATCTTAAATAGGGTCGGGCTTGGTCCGTGACAAAAAGCTTGTAGGCCCATAAGGCCCAGCCACTTGTAAAAAAAAAACCGCATTTCCACCTATTTAGATAGTGCCACATGTAAAAATGAGGGAGGACTTAAAGAACTTATGATGTATTTTAAGGAAGTTTAAGGAATTATTTGGGTGTTAATTTTTTTTAAAATAAAAATAGTATATTTTAAAAGTAATTTCTTCACTGATGAATGTGAATTATGATTGATAAAAATAATTTAGAATAAATTTAAACATTATGTTAAACTTAATTTTAAAATTTTAAATTAATATAATTCTCTCCCGATATATAAAAAGGCCCAAAATTTTAAACTTGCTAGCTATTATAGTTAATTACTAAAGACCTTTATGAAATAAACTTATGGAACCCACTTAAAAATAATAATTTTTTCTATTAAAAGGTTAATTTTTATCAATAAAATAACAAATAATTTTTTTGAATAAAAAGGAAAAAATCAAAGCCATGGACTGGCCTTCGATAAGCTTGCTTAGGGCCAGGTTAAAGCCCGCCTAAATATAAAATTTAGGGCTAGGCCCAATTTTGACCGCTTTCAACTCTAATTGGTAGGGTCGTTGCTTGGTCTGGTTGTTGGTGGTCCAGTCAAGAGCGGTGGGCCTGGTTCTTGGTGGATGTATATGTGTCATATATAGGGGTGTTAACAAGCCAAGCAGATAGGCTGTTTCGGCTCGAGCTCGAACTGCTGAAGCTTGGCTTGAGCTCAACTCGAAGCTCAAATAAACTCGAATTTTTTAGCTCAAGCTCAGCTCGATTTAGAAATCCAAAGCTTGGCTCGAACTCAAGCTCGAACTTGAATAAGTGAATCATAAGTCTTGGCTCGAACTGGGCTCAAATTGGGCTCAAACTAAAAAAATAAAAATAATTAATATATAAATATAAAGTATATGAAGTATCACATATACTAATATATTTTTAGTATTAAATATTAATTAATATACTTCAACAAGTATTACAACTACACCATGAATATTTGATTATAGTCACTATGAAAGAAGAAAACTATGACAAATAAGTTTTAGTTACATATGCTAAAAAAATGCAACATTATTATTTTTCTCTCTTTATGTACATATAATCACTAAAAAAGATGTAAAAAATAAAAAATTATTTAGGTAAGATCGAGATCCAAATGCGCAATAAGACATAAACTAATCTACCTCCCAATTTATGTGTGTTCTTATATCGTAATATGATGATGTATGACATCTATATTCACGTAGTCGTGAGTGAGCCTTTACTCATATAAACGGGTCTCATATATCAATACGATACATAGTATTAGTATATAAATATGTGATTATATGTCATTTTATATATTCTATTCGTCTTAGATTAATAACTCAATTAAAATTTTCAAAATGAACTAATCAAATAGAGCTATTAATCTAAGAATGGAGGGAGTATGGTATAAATATGTATTAAATTAACAATTATGTTTATATAAAATATGCATATATATATATATTATTTATATATAATTTTAAAATTATATTCGAGTTCAAGCTCGAGGTCGAGTCAAGTAGCATCGAGTTCAAGTTTCATTCGAGCCAAGCCGAGTCGAGTAGGGGTCGGCTCAAACTCGGCTTGAACTTATTCGAGCTCGAATCGAGTTCGAGTCGAGCCTGATTCGAGTCGAGTTTAACTCGAGCCGAGCCTAACCGAGCCGAGCTTGTTCACGAGCTAGCTCGGCTCATTTACAGCGCTAGTCATATATGCAGGGTGCATAAATAAAAAAATATATATGAAGGGTGCAGGAAGACAATATCCAATTACATCTGTGGCTGGATAAAGCCCAATCAGCTCAGCTTAATGACGTTGGGGTGGTCACTGGTCAGTAGCTAACCCATCACAGCGACCCCTGCATCTATCCAAATTTGTTGGCTTGATTCATCTCATGAGATGAATGAATTGTGGAGTCATAAAAATGATTTATAAATCATTTTTTTGTGAATAAATTGTGTTTAGGCCACATAACCGGTGGTTCTCATGCATATTAAAGAAAAAAATAGGTTTCCCATAGATGTAATTGAGCTTATTTTAGATGAATAATTGATGAGATATAAGATACAATAGTTTGTTTCCTAACAACTTAAGTTATTGATAAATAACATTTATTTTACATTGTAAATTTTGTAGGGTGCACATTTTCCCCACTTCATAATGTCCACGTCTTAATTGAAGCATACTTACAGGGAATCTTGAGATATAAAATATAATTGTATATTTTCTAACAACCTAAGTTATTGGAAAACAATAATTATTTCACATTTATCAAGTCACACTAACGTTAAGTTTCCTTTGAGATGGATTGATGGGTTTCTACACCACCGTTGATACAGAAAATAAGCCCGATGTAGGTTATTCATGGGAGCTGTTTATCTATGAGATGGATAGCGCACATTAGCATAAATATATATTTACACTAATGATTCCTATGCATAGCTCACACTGTACTCATTGTCAGAGGCAAATATAGATAACGCTTCCACTGCGGGGCTCCACGTGCAAAACAAGGTCGTGATCATGTTAATACACGGGCCACATGATACATTGGACACTCCTTCCGTCCCATAAAAAGTGTGAGAATTATAAAATAAGTAAATATGGCAAAAGGCACAAGTTTTACTTCCTAAAGTCTGCCTATTAGGAACAATGCATTGTACAAAGTCCATGAGACACATGTTTCTCCAAATCCAAACACTCTTTATGGGACCCGAGGAGTATAATTTTTCTCCACATTAGGTGAACAGCCTCCGTTTTTGTGCATCTGATTATTCACCACGTTAATGCAGTGTTCAGAAATCTATTACTCTAGTGATCAACTATTTGTTGCACGTCGATGGGACTAACTTGGTTATCTAATGGTAACAAAAACTTCATTAGCTCAAGAGTCTGTAGTTTTCATCAATAAGACATCCGTAACGAGTAACAAAGGCCTAGTGAAATTAAAATTAAAGAAATTTTCTTTCTAGAGAAGTTGATGATATCCCCATGAATCATGAGTGGAGGGGAGTGTTTGGATCCATTCCAAATCTCAAGTGATCCATAGAGATGTCCCCCTGATGTTTGTTCGCATGCTCACTCCAAATAGAGGATTCCATCTAATTCTCTAATAAGAGTAATACTACTTACACTCGCGCTCCCAACCGCTCTCCATATGCTCTTCGTGCCTTATGCTCATGCACATGTTAAAAGAAAATGCTATTCATACTCCATTATTTTTACACCATAGATCCTAAATCACTTTTGATTGGATAAGGAAGGTAAGTCCTACCTTACAACTTGATATTCACTATTTGTATCTAGTGTAAGACCTATAATATAAAGAAAGTAGAGTAAGAATATCAACTTTCTATGCCAAAACATAGGCCTATGTTGTCACGCCCCGGCACACGCCCGACCCGAGCCAAACCCGATCCAAGGGACGGTCGAACTGCATGGGGGCGATAAGGTATTAAAATTGTAGAAGATTGACCCCTCTAACAGGTATGATACACACACAGTGTTACACACCACTTTATCTTTATACAAGAGAAATACGTAAGAGTATAAAGGACATTAGATCTGAAATAGTCTTTAAGTCTCAACCCACAAACTTACAACCACTAAGCCATTTAACATGGCTAATGTCATAACATCTGAAAACAAGTCAAAGCCACAACGGCTAATAGAATACGAGTGTGGTACCCCGTGTTTCGATTACGCTTAACCTCAAAGGGTTAGGGGTAATTATATAATTTTAGTTAATTCTTCAAGGGTTTTAAGAGTTGAAACTTCTATATTTGGTTAGAGCTCGAAATAACGAGCACAACACATCCAAGAACACTCAAAACAGAGGTTGGGAAAGAAAGTTATAACCTCAGGAAGCGAGCCACATGGGCAGGACCCACTTTAAAAGTTCAAGATAAGCTACCCATGTGGGGTCTAGTTTTGAAGGGCTCATCGATACGAGTCCATTGGTACCAAGATCGTGCAATTCCGACTTCGGGATAAAAAGTTATCGCGTTTTGAAAATATTCAAGAAAAGATGAAATAGTTGATGTCAGCAAGCCAAGCCAAGCCGAGCCAGAGATGGAGCCAAGCCGCCACACCGTAGAAACGGCGCACAAATGCGGCCGTCCGCTTGTCCCCTGCGTGTCTCGCGCGCGTCGCGTGGCGGTTATGCTTAACCTGGGGGGGTTAAGGGTAATTTGGTAATTTATGACTAGTGTTAGGGGGTTTTTAGGTGAAATCCCCTACCCGGGTAGAGCTCATAGTAACGAATGTAACGAATCAAAGAACGCACAAAATGGAAGTCGGGAGCGAAAGCTACAACCCTGGGAAGCGTGCTATATGGGCGGGACCTACACAAAAGTGCGGGATAACATACCCATGGGTGTTCTTATTTTGAAGGGCTTGTCAACACAAGTCCATCGGCAACAAGAACGTGCGATTCCAATGTCAAGGTTGGAAGTTATCGCATTTTGAGGTTAAGATATTATTTCAATAAAATAATATTATTCTAGATAGGATCGACGACGCAATGGATAAGACTGACGACAAAGCGGATAAGATAGCTGACAAAGTGGATAGGATTTATGACGTAAAGTGGATAGGATTGCTGACAAAGCGGATAAGAATGATGACGTAAGTGGATAGGATAGCTAAAAAAGCGGATATGATTAATGATGTAAGTGGATAGGATTGCTGACGAAGTAGATAGGATTGATGATGGAAGTGGATAGGATTGACACGTATCAACCTCACATCCATCCAATTTTTCTATAAATAGCATCCATAGCATCCAGAGAAGGAAAGAAGAGACTCTCCCACGTTTCTGTATTCTCTCCCATATTCAGAAACTTCTGTTCTTCGTTTCTCACTCATTTTAAGTCTAATTCAAGTCGTTCTTGAGGCATTCCTAGCTAATTCGAGGGTGATCTACGCAATGGAAGCGTCCATCCCTCACGTTAGCAACCCTATCTAAGGAAAATATCTCGAGGCATGGGGAGGTTCTGCCCACCGCCTACAGTCGTGAGAGGGGAAAAGTGTCTCCGGGTAAGGGGAGGTTCCGTTTGTCGCCTACGGGAGCAAGAAGGGTAAAGTATTCCGAAGTTAGTGGAGATCCTGACCACCATCTCTGGATCAGATAGGGTGGACGCCTTGAGGAAACGAGCAACTCCGAACATCACCACTTCTGGAATTGGAAGGAAGTACACTTTTCTGACCTTTTAGTTTAATATGATTTATATGAATGCACATCTTAATTAGTAATATACTAATCAAGATATATTATTTGCTATGATGTGATAAATGCTGATATGTTTCTATTTAATCTACTTTGATTTATTTTGTTGTGATCTAAAATGCACTGCTATGACTTGACATACTCTGATCTGATATGACCAGTATGGTCAGATAAAATTCGATAGGATTTGATAGGATTTGATATGATCCAAAATGCTCTGTAGTGTGTTCTGCTCCGCTCTATGATAGAGTGGGATGTGTGTTTGTTAATGTTCTTCGCACCTATGTGAGAAGTATATTTTACTGATTTATTGGCTTTCGTTTGACTCCGATGAGTTATAAGATTTTCGTCGGATTTCGAATAAATTATTTGGATATAAAGTATACGTATTTTATCGTATATAATTTTTTGATGTCTGGTGAATGTATTAGCCGTTAGGCAAAACTACGTTCGGATCCGATCGTATTGGAATAACGTCAGAGATGGTATCCAATATGTACGTAGGCAACCAACGATAAAATAACGTTGGCCCGATCCAAATTAGTTATAAAATTAGGTTTGTTTTGATCTACGCACAACAGAACCTTAAAGCTCTGCAGTGCGCAAATGAACGTTATGACTCTCGCACTCAGAGTCTGCAGCTCCTGGTCAGTCGGTTTTAATTTTTCCGCTAATTTTGACACTCCGATTCTGTCTTCCGAACTAACCCCCGGTCCGGGTCGGGTGGTACGGGTCGGGGTGTTACAACGAGACAAAGTCATCTAAACATGAAGTTCTAATAAAATAGCAGATATAATTAGAAAAGATCGTAAGATCTCTAAGCTCCCACGCCTACACCCGATCATCATCCACATGCGCTTCATAAAGAGGGATCTGATCGTCTGCATATAGCATCATGTAGCCCCAAAATAAAACACAGAGAAAATATGGTGAGTATAAAACTCAGTAAGGTTTTGAATGCTAAAATGGTAAATCAGAAAACAACCATGACATCACATCAACATATCATATAATGCCTCATTTCATATCACATTCTCATTTATAATTCATACTCACCCATAAGTAATTATCCTGCATGAAAGTATCTCAACATATTACCTATCGTATAAATAATTACATTAAGACATGAACATCTATCTTACACAAAAAGTGTCTCAATCACACCATACATATCCATGTATGTTCATAAACAACCATCTTGCATGAAGAATGTCTCAATTATACTATACATATCCATAAACATTTAACCTGCATGTAAGTGTCTTAAACACACTATCATAATCGTGCCTATCAATAAACATCAACTCTGCTTAATCAGCTGAAGCTTAAGAAGTCCTTTCTCACTTTAGACAATCCCCAATTGGAAAGTCTAAAGGAATTATGCAGATTGGGTAAATTCCCTAATAGGGAAGATTGCCCCCCAGTAAGCCAGTGCACTTGGCTACACTAGTATAGATTCTCAGGGTCCAGATGGTCCCAATAGTTTTGTCTCCTTATAGCATTGCTAATCTTCTCAACTCAGAGAGGAAAACCCGTCTTTGAGAGACATAAAACCCCATCTATTTGGACCTAAAACCCTTTCCTTTTGGACAGTAAACTAGGCAAGCAATATTACACAATTGCATCCAATCGATCAATATGGCTAATCTTGATAAAATCTCATTCGTAAATCTATTTAATGATGCATGCAACATAGTACATACATGAGCAATACCTACATGAATCCTAATTCATGAAATGTGCTCCCATCAGCTACACATGCATCATATCTAATCATAATGGTCAACCAATCACAATAGTTGACCCCCCCACATGTGTGTACATGGTTAAAATATTAAATTCTAAGCATATGGACATGCATTGTGAACCACCCATCAACATACTACACACATTCCATTTAACATTTAATCATGGCTCCTTATTGAAATAATGAGTGAAAACCATCGAAAAATACAATTCGAGCCAAATACAACCTCACGAAAGACTTATATGAGTATATTCATTACTACACTTAAAGCTAGATATGACACCACCATTCACGCATAATTTAATCATTATATGTGAAGGCATACAAATCCATTATCATGCTGTAAACTTGTTAGAATCATGATTGAGATATGAAAAATCATTCATCCATGGATTTAGGATAAGAAATCACAACATGCTTAATCGAATAATATGTAATCCACATAATACCTAAACATTCATCATAGCTTCTAACATCAAATTCATGCTCTTCTAGTAGCTTTTCCTAGCATAAATTATTCATCATAATCATAAAAAATGGTACTTAAAGAAGAAAAACTCAAAAATGAGTAAAATGAACAAAATGACCAAACTGCAGTATTGTCGTTCGAATGCCATAACTGCAGTATTGGTTCGTCTTCTTCCTTTCAAACCTAAAACCAAAAATACACATATATATCTTAAACTTTAAAATCTCACTCCCAAACATTACTATAATAAAATATAAGCCTAATAAATAATAAATCTAATCATTAATCAACAAAAGCATGAAGAAATCGAAAGAAAGATTAAGTTTTTTTTGATCCGTCATTAAAACTCAACTTCATGCAAACCCACTTGAAGTTTCACCAAACTCAAATCCAAAAACACATACCTTTTTAGGAAGAAATCTTTTACCTTCAATGACTTTATTGACTTGAAATTGATGCTCCAACTCCTTTAAAATCCTACCCACTTTGTTAATACTTGCATAAATCTGCTTAAAAATGCCTAAATCACTTGAAGACCTATAGATCTAAGGTTTATTGAGTTCAAAAACGAAATTCCATCAATAGAGGTTTGAAATAGAAATCAAAATCAGAAGCTTTAAGGGTAAAAAGTGAGATTAATCCTGGGTAAAAGAAGGGATTTAAAAAGTTTAGGAGAAACCCTAGGTGATTAATGAAAAATTAAGCTAATATTTACCTTAATCATCTTTTATTTTTTAGAAATGGGGATTAGGGCCTCCTAAGGCTCTAGATTCTAGCCCTTCCCAAATAAGAATGAGGTTGTGTTATTCTATTTATAGTAGGTATTGGGGTAGACCTAACAAGAATATGGGTTTAAAATAAAATTTAGCACTAAAAATAGAAAATTTATTTATTTTAAACCCAAAATGAAGTCAAAATTTTTTGAAACCCTTAATTAATTTTATAAGATGTTTTAAGGGTATTGTGGGACCCATCAACCCAATTTATGAATGTGGGGCCCATGACAAGTCCTGCCCCCTAACTTTTCAAAAAAAATAAAAAATTCTAGAAAAATTTAAATTGATTTATCTTAACATAAAAACTATCAAAGTGAAGAAAATTTGATTAAAACCATTGTTAACTACGTTAAATTTGAAAATAAATCATAACTGACCAAATTTAACATTAAATCACACAATGACAATGAAAATAAATTAAATAAATCAATTTAGGATTTAGAGATCTCACATATGTTGTTGTAGACACTCAAAACTAGAAGAGAAATGGGGAGGAGAGGGGAAATAGAGGTTGAGACGAAATATAAAGAAGAAAAAAGGAGCAAGGTATGAACTGCTAATCTAAATAATTTCTATCACTTAGTAATCTTATAGTTTAGATGTTGTTATCTACCAAGCCTACTTGAAATAGGATAACCTAACAAGGGGATCTAACAAGAAATCTAATTCCTAATTAACTTAGGAAACATTAAAAGTAAGTAATTAATTAAACTACTCTTAATTTGTAATTAAGATTTAAGGAAAAGAGCCTGCTCAATTGGTCCATTACATATGACTTCATTGTGATAAACATCGATAGGAGCAACAACGAGAAAATTTTAAGTGTGCATCGCCAAACGACCCGCGGACATAATGTGTGAAACTTTACAATTATATAATGCTGATGAGTCATGTTTTGATTGGTGGAATATAATACCAACACTGTGTAAGATGCACACCTAATAATTTCTCAGCAACAACACAACATTTTTATTCCGATAAACCAATATCGTTCTAACAAAAACTCCTCGTTTACTTCAATCACGAATCAGGTACAATTGATCTAAAATTGTGGCCACCCCATCTAGTGGAAGATCTGGTTGGCTACAACACTTGCTGAATTTTACGTAAATGGAGTTGGATTCATCTAACACGTTTGCCATAGAATTGACAATCAAACTGCATTTTGAGGCGAGCAACATGTGGGCAACATTTCACCCACTGTCTAACTTGCTGCCTTTTAGACATCCTGATCCACACGCAGTCTACGCCTTGCATACTTAGAGCTGTAGTGGACAGAGACTTTCGACAATGGTCATGTTTATACACAAAAGTGTACGCTGATTTAGGATTGTTACCATTTATCTGTTTATCTATCTCTCTCTCTATATATTATAAGTTAATAAAAGATTCATTTGTATGAGTCAAATTTTAATCCACAATAAACTTTTTCTATAACACTTTGATATGCGTAATAAGTAATTATTTTTAGCAACATTTAATATTACGTTACTAATAAAAACATTACTAATAATCATTTTTGTTATAGTAAAGGTCCCTGGAGCTGAACTAAACTATCAATAATGAGGGCACACTCTGCCTTATAGAGATTACAATGTTTTTATATACAATGAGGATATCTCACTAAAGGTGGAAAACAAAAAAGAGAGATGGGAAAATAGTTACCAAAGTGGGTTAAGTGATGAGTTCGAGAATGAGAAGCCCAACAATGGGCCCTACATAGGGAAGAGGCCCAACACAAACAACTAGCCGTACTTTTCTTTTCCCAATCTTAGTAAGCTATATTAGCCACGGTTAACAAAATCATAGATATAGTTATTGCATAAAATCTGATGTTAACTAAGACATATCTGGGACTCAGCAAATAAATTGTTAAGCATTAAGTCTAGAATGCATCAATCGGTTTTGTTTTTCGGGAGATAAAGTGGCTTTGTTCTTGGTGAGATGGTTTTACTCATCCAAACTACAAAGGGCTCAAAAGCCTCACTTATAGTCTAGACCTAATTAAGATCAACCTTCGATTCTTCCTATATTAGTCACCTCGTGCACCTTTTCCATCCTTGTATGAGATATCCTGCATAAATATATCCGGTACATAATTGCCCTTTTGTCATAGAACAGCCGAAGTATAACATTAGTTAGCATAGGCATCGTGAATTATATGAGAGGCCACTATGATCAGCCATGAACCTTTGGCCAGAATTGGCCGAATGTGCTTACCTAGGTGAAGATGGCCCGTTTGAATAGTCCAAACTTTGCACTATAGAGCTGCCAACAAACATTATGTTATCAAACCGTGTCTGAGGTCTCTACTATTGAAACATGGACGTTCATATGCAGCTTTCTAACAGCATATGTTATTAATAAGCAACAGTTATCTAACATGGTATTAGGTTTCAAATATTTAAACTATTCGGAAACAATGGAAACAATGGCATGACAAATCTCATTCACGGCTGCATCCCTTAGATGTAGCTTATTTTTTTCCTATTTAAATCTAAATATAAGAAATATAACTAAAAAGCGTCGCTAATATTCCTACTATTAGCAATGCTTATATCGAAGCTTATCTAATATTAACACAATTAGCGATGCTTAAATCAAAATGTCACTAATATTAATAGTATTTGAGATGCCTTAAATAAAGTATCGCTAATAGTTATAATTTTTTTAATAAAATATAAAATTTACAATTATTAGTGACACTTATTCAGAAACATTGCTAATAGTACAACTATTAGCGATGTTTGGATATAAGCGCCACTAATATCAAGGCTATTAGCGATCCTTTTTAATAAGTGTCACTAATAGTTCTAAATTAAAAAAAAAACTATTAGCAATGCTTTCTAGAAAGCATCGCCAATAGTACAACTATCATATATACTTTTTAAAAAGCGTCTCTAATACTAATACTAATACTACTAATGACACTTTTAAACAAATGTCACTAATAGTTATAAATTTTAAAAAAATAAAAAATTTAGAACTATTTGCAACGCATTTATGAAAACGTTGCAAATAGTATTTGTATTAGCAATGCCTACACTAAAGTGTCCCTAATCGTTGTACTATTAGCGACGCTTTATAGTAATCATCACTAATAGTTTTATTATTTTATATTTATTATTTAAATATATAATAAATAAAAATTAATGTTAAAAAAACTTTACTAATATAATATATTTTATTTAATATTTATTATTTATATATAATAAGTAAATAAATAAAAATAATAATATTTTCTTACTTTATCCCTACTCGTCAGACCTCAGGCTCACGTTGACGTGTGTAAGAAAGAGAAGAGTGAAGAGAGAGAGAGGAGTGAGAGGAGTGAAGAGAGAGAGAAATGAGAAAGGGACACTACAAGAAAATATATCATTAACGACTCTTTTATTAACGACCAAATAGAAGAGTCGCTAAAAACTGCCAATTGCAATGCATAACTAAGCATCGCAGAAAAACTAAATATTCGCAACGCTTTTTATTTTATGTCGCTACTAGTTGCATAATAGCAAAGTTTATTATAAAGTGTCGCTATTACTACAATTATTAGGGACACTTATTACAAAGTGTCGCTAATATGTTACTATCAACGACACATAAAATAAGCATCGCTAAAAGATATTTGTTAAAAAAAAATCATAACTATTAGCTACGCTTATTTTAAAGCATCACTAATATGTTTACTAATAGCGACGTTTATCAGATAGCATCGCTAATAGTTATGCTATGAGCGACGCTTAATAAAAACATCACTAATAGTAATGAATTTAAAATAAAAAATTAGAATTATTAGCGATATTTTTGACCAAGCGTCGCTATTAGTTTTATTAATTAATTTTATTTAATAAATAATTATATAATAAATAAATATGAAAAAATTTAAAATAAACTTCTTAAATATAATATATTTTATTCAATATTTATTATTTGTATATATAATAAATAAATATTAAATTTTCAAAAAAATGTAGTGTCAATAATAGATTAAACTTTCACTATTTATATATAATATATTTTATTTCTTAAATTTTTTTTATTAATTTTAAAATATAATTTATAATAAAAGATAAGAGTGAAGAGAACAAGAGAACAAGAGAGAGGGGAGAGAGAAGAGAGGAGGAGAGAGGGTAGAGAGAGAGGATGAGGAGAGAGAGAAAGAGAAGAGAGGGGGTGAGGAGAGAGGGGGGAGATAGAAAGAGAGGAGAGAGAGAAAGAGAGGAGAGAGATAAGAGAGAGGAGAGAGAGAAGAGGGAAGAGAGAGGATGAGGAGAGGGAGAGAGAAGAGAGAAGAGAGGGGGTGAGGAGTGAGAGAGAAGAGAGGGGATAGAGGGTAGAGAGAGAGTTGAAGGGGGAGAGAAAAAGGGAGGAAAAAATTGTCATTATAAATTATTTTTAAAATTTTTAAAAAATAAAAAAAGTATAGTAGAAACGCATATTAATATGTGTCACTACTATACTTGGGTAGTAGCAACGCATGCGTTGCTACTACAAAAAACTTTATTATATTAGCAACGCTTAACAAAGCGTCCCTAAAAGGACTTATTAACGATCCTTATAATTATGCGTCACTAATAAGTTATTTTAATTTTTTTAAAATTATTTTTTGTATTAGCGAAGTATAGGATAATGTCGTTAATAACTGATCATTAGTGACGCTTAGACTTATGCATTGCTAATAATTTACTATTAGCGACTGATTTGTATGCGTCGTTAAAGGAATCTTATTAGCGACACATAAATAAGCGTCGCTAATGTGACATTATTAGCGATGCTTTGTGTTAAGTATTGCTAATATGCAATAGCATCTAGATTTTATGGATGCATTTAGAGATGCTTTTGTAAGCGATGCTAATAGTCCTATTTGTTGTAGTGGGAGTGAAGATAGAGATCTAGAGAGGAGAGACAAATGAGAGAAGAGAGAGAAATAGGGTAGAGAGAGAGGAGAGAGAGAGAAGAGAGAGTAGAGAGAGTGAAGAGAGAGAGAGGATAGAGAGAGAAGAGAGGAAGAGAGAGGGGGGGAAGAAATTAATTTAATATTTTTGGTATTTTTAATTATATTATTATATCTTAAAATAAAATATATTACCAACTGTTGTGAAATTGCATCGCTAGGACTCCAATTAGTAGCAACGTATATGCATATGCATCGCTACTATAGAGGACACTAGCGACGTAATTTGTAAGCGTCACTTATAATTTTATTAATATTTTTTTAATTTAAAAATATAATATATAATAAAATAGAGAGAGTGTAGAGAGATAGAGTAAGAGAAGAGAGGAAGAGAGAGGATAGAGGATAGAGAGAGAGTGAAGAGAGATGGGGTAGAGGGAGAGGAGAGAGGGTAGAGATAATATAGGAAGATAGAGGAGAGAGACAAGTAGAGAGAGTGAATAGAGATAGAAAGAGGAAGAGAGGGAGGAAGAAATTAATTTAGATTTTTTTAGAATTTTTAATTATATTATTATATTTTAAAATTAATAAAATAAAATAAAATATATTAGCGACGTTTGTGAAATTATGTCGTTAGTACTCTAGTTAGTAGCAATGTATATGCATCGCTACTATAGAGGGTACTCGCGACGCAATTTTGTAAGCATCGCTAATAAATTTTTTTTAATATTTTATTAATTTAAAAATATAATAAATAATAAAAGAGAGAGAGGGTAGAAAGAGAGTGAAGAGAGATCGGGTAGAGGGAGAGAAGAGAGAGGGTAGAAAGAGAAGACAAAGAGGAGAGAGAAGAGATAGAAGATAAAGAGAGAAAGAAGAAGAGAAAGAGAGAAAGAAGAAGAGAGGAGAGAGTGTAGAGAGAGTAGAAAGAGAGGAATTTAATTTTAATTTTTTCTAAAAAAATTATTATATATTATATTTTAAAATTAATAAATAAAATATATTTGAGACACATAAAAATATGCATCACTAATACTCTTGGTATTAGTGATGCATATTTTTAGTATTAGCTACAAATATTACTATGTGTTACTAATACCTAATGTAGTAGCCACTCATTTTCTTATATGTATCTATTACATTTTAATTTATTTATTATCAATTTTAAAATATAGAGAGAGATAGTAAAAGGAGAAAGATGATATGGAGAGAGAGGAGAAAGAGAAAGATGATGAGTGAGAAGAGGAGAGAGAGAGAAGAGAGAGGGAGGGAGTAGGAGGAGAGAGAGAAAAGAGAGAAGAGAGGATTTTAATTTTAATTTTTTTAGATTTTTTTATTATATATTATATTTAAAAATTAATAAAAAATGTATTAGGGAATATGTATAACTAATACTAAAGGTATTAGCGACACATATTCCTATATGTCACTAATACCATATTCCTATGCCTTGCTATTATATTTTTAATTTATTTTTATTAATTTTAAAATATAGAGAAATAGTGAAAGGAGAGAATGGATATAAAGACAAAGAGAGGAGAGAGAGAAAGAGGATGAAAGTGAGAGAAAGGAGAGGGAAATGAGAGATAGAGAGAGGGAGAGGAAAGAGAGAAGAGAAAGTGTAGAGAGAGAGGAGAGAAGGAAAAGAGAGGATTTTAATTTTAATTTTTTATTTTTTTTATTATATATCATTTATAAAAATTAATAAAAATATATGCATTACTAATACTAGAATATTAGCAACATATATACCTATACGTCACTAATATCTAAAGTACTAGCAACACATTTCCAATGCATCACTATTACCTTTTAATTTATTTTTTATTAATTTTAAAATATAAAAAGAGATAGTGAGAGAAGAGAGAAGATATAGAGTGAGAGAGGAGAGAGAGAAAGTGGAGGAGAGAGAAAAAGTGAGAGGAGAGAGAGGAGGATGAGAGAGAGGGAGAGGAAAGGTAGGAGGAGAGAGAGGAAAAAGAAGAGAGAGTGTAGAGAGAACAAAGGATTTTAATTTAATTTTTTAAGATTTTTTTATTATATATTATATTTAAAAATTAATAATAAAATAAAATAAAATATATTAGTGATGCATAGGTATATGTGTCATTAATATTCTTAGTATTAGTGACACATATCATTATATGTTAGTATTAGTGATGTATATGCGTTACTAATACTTAAGGTATTAGCGACATATTTTTTTAGACATTATTATCTTTTAATTTATTTTTTATTAATTTTAAAATATATAGAGAAATAGTAAAGAAGAGAGAGTGAGGATGAGAGAGAGGAAAAGGAGAGGGAGTAGGAGGAGAGAGAGAGAGGAAGAGGAGAGTGAGTAGGAGGAGAAAGAGGAAGAGGAAAGGGAGTAAGAGAGAGATCTAGAGAGAGGATAGATGATTTTAATTATGAAGTTTTAAGATTTTTTAATATATATTATATTTAAAAATTAATATAAAAATAAAATAAAATGTATTAGTGACTCATAGGTATATGCGTTACTAAGTATTAGTTACGTTGCTATTACTTTCTAATTTAATTTTTATTAATTTTAAAATATAGAAAGAGATAATGAAAGGAGAGAGAAGATATAGAGAGTGAGGAGAGAGAAAAAGTGGATGAAGTGAGTGAGAGAGGAGGAGAGAGAGGAGAGGGAATAGGAGGAAAGAGAGAAGAGTGAGTGTCAAGAAAGAGGAGAGAGAAGAGAGGATTTTAATTTTGAATTTTTTAGATTTTAAAAATCTCGTACTTCTTTCTCTCTCCTCTCTCTTCTCTTTTCTATGTTTTCTCTCTCTCCCCTCTCTCCTCTCCTTCTCCTCACTTTCTACCTCTCTCTCTTCACTCTCTAACTCTAGCAACACACAAACAAGCATATCTAATATGTTTTTTTATATTAGCATTATTTTATAATCCATCACTAATAATTTATTATTAATGATACTTTATACAAAAAAATTATATTAACAACTAAAAAAAGTTGATAATAGCAGTATTAGTAGTGACACTTTTCATATGTGTCTCTGTAACGACTCGTTTTTCGATTATGTCTAACTTGAAAGGTTAGGCCTAATTGGATAATTTTGGGATAAATTTTAGAGGTTTTTAATGGTTTAAACCTCTATATTTGAGTAGAGCTCGAAGAAACGAGTGTAATAAATCAAAGAACGGGCGAAATAGAGGTCGGGACCGGAAGTTACGATATTTGAGAAACGTGTAATATAGGTGGGGCCCACTTAAAAAAGCACGATTTATTACTTTAAGTGGGTTGGTATCAAAAGGCTCGTCGATACGAGTCCAACGGTACCAAGAACGCATAAATCCGAATCCAGGGTAAGAAGTTATGCGCGTTTGAAGGATTTCTTTGAAAAAAAAAGGAAAATAAAAAGAAATGCGCGACGCGCGCGATCGCGGCGCGCGAAACGCACTGCTGCGATGCGCAATCGCCGCGTGCATCACGCATGGGCACGTGGCGCGGGAAAACGGTGGGCGCCGCCGTTTCTGGCGGCGCCGTAGTTTCGCGGCGCCGTGGTTTGAATTTGCGGCGCGCCAGGGCTTATATAAACCCCATTTGAGCTCATTTTTCAAGCAGAACTTCCTTTCCTCCGTTTTTTACCGTTTTGAGGCCGATTAAGGCCATTGAAGACTCGTTTGCTACTAAATTAAGTACGCTCTACGCAATGGAGTTGTCCGTTCTTTGAGTTGGAGACCGTATGATGAGGAAACGTCCCAAGACAAGAGGAGGTCCTGCCCGTTATCTTCATGCACCGACCAACTTCGTTTTCTCTGTTTTTGGCCATTCTAACTCCGATTTAGTCGATTCAAGAGGCGTTCTTGACTAAATCGAGTATGTTCTACGCGATGGAGAGGTCCATTCTCTGATTCAGCAACTGTATAAGGAGGAAATGCCCCGAGACAAGGAGAGGCTCCACCCGTCATCCTTGAGCAACGAACAAGAAATATGGGCCCAGAGCAAGACGGGATTCTGTCCGAAGTTGCCAAGCTACATCAAGAGAAGTAATCCAGACTAGGGGAGGTTCTATCCGCCGCTCACTGGCACAGAAAATGAGAGGAGTCTCCGGTAAGGAGAACATTTATACATAGTCTTTCGGTACAAAACGGGAACATATGGAGGCTAGAGGAAGCTCCGTCTAATATCTTTGGATCTAAAGGGGAGGATGCTCGTGTGAGCAACTCCGTATACCACTACTATACGAGACATGAGGGCAGTAAGCTTTTCTGATCTCCCGTTTTTATTATAGAATGGCGTGTGTGCTATGCTATGTGCCTATATGTCATGCTATGTGCCTATATACTATGCTATGTGCCTATATGCCATGCTATGTGCCTATATACTATACTATGTGCCTATATGCCATGATGTGTACTTATATGCCATAATGTGTGTTGTCTCGCTCTAGGGTAGAGCGAGACACGTGATGTGTGTGTCCGGTCTCGGCTCAGTGATAGAGCGAGCCGAGTGATGTGCTCAGTCTCGATTCAGTAATGAAGCGAGATATATGTATAAGATTTTGATCCCGCTCTGTGGTAGAGCGAGATGTACGATTCCGTTAATTTATTAACTTCCGCTTGACTTCGATATATGATGAGTGTTTGTATACTCTGATTAAATATTCGGAGATATATATTTTATACGTATGATTTTGTGATGTTTGTTGTATGTAGTAGCCATTAGGCAGAACTACGTTTGGATTTGATCGTATTGGAATAATATCCAATACGCACGTAGGCAACCAAAGGCAAGGCAACGTTGGCCCGATCTAAATCATTATAATAATATATTTTATTCTGTTTTACACGCGACGAACTATGAAGCTTCGTTGTGTGTACGTGTTCGTTACAACCTAAGTCTACGTATGAGGAAGCCTTAAAGCTTCGTAGTGCATAGATGAACGTTGTACCTCTCGCACTCAGACAAGGATTCCTGACTCAAGGAAAGAGAAAATTTCCTATTAGTGATTTTGTGGGCCCGGCTCGGGTCGGGTCGTTACAGTCTCACTAATGAGCAGTACCAAAAGGAATTTTTTTGTCTCATTTAACATATTTTTTTGTAGTAACTATTGAATCCATTCAACAATATTGTTAAATTAATTTAAAGTTAATGTTAAATCAATTCAATAATTATGCAAAAAGACCAAAAGTTTCACTTGTCAGTTCCTCTCTCTTGTCTACAATGTGTCTAAAACCAAATTAAAAGTTTCACTCTTAAATTTGAGACCTCAATTAAGCTTCTTCATGACCACCTAGGCATCTTGCCCTGTAACAAAGTTGATAAATATTCGTCGAATTGGTTCCTCACAAAACTATTCATAGCTTAATTTGGTGGTTTGGTGATTTTTTAAAGTATTTACAAATTTGACGTATTTTTGTTAATATTCAGAAAAATTGTCTCTTAGGAAACTCTTTTCGCCCTTATTTGTGGCTATGCCACATCCTATCCAACTCCCCACCTATCCCCCACCTTCCCTAATTTGTTATGGTTATTATTCTAGACTATAATCAAAACATCGATTACGGATCTTTGTGAGGAACAACAACATACAAATCTAACAAAAGAACACAAAGAATTTATGTAGTTTGGCGGTCATGGATGCTGACATCCATGAGATCATACCAGTTCATTATTTCAAAGATGATTAAAAAGACAATTAAAAAGCTCAAACTCTCATAAAAGCATGACTTCCAAGCACCGAAGCCACAAGCCTCCCTCAAACTCTCTTAATTCTCTTAGATCTCATTGGGTAGGATACATGGGATAAGCATAATCTTTTTCGGGTCTCTTATATAGGAGAAAGTATTTAATAAAACCACTCTACCATGTGGCCCTACATACTTCAATTATCTTTAAACACGTAAACAGAAATTTATACCTCAATTTACTCACTTGTAAATACGTATAAATTGGTTAAACTTGTGGCCCATAACAAGACAAATCTACCATGTGGCCCCATAACGGTTCTAGTAGATAATTTTTCCTTAGACACATTAGAGTCCCATGTGGTTAATAGTCTTCACTCCGATAATCCCACTCCGCACCTTCTAGTGTTTTAGCCGCCAATTTTTTCCCAAATTTAACCAAAATGTCCGAACCCAAGCAAATTGATCCGGGTGCATTATGGCTCGACAGCCGGAATATTGTTGCTGATAATGCATTGGCCGACAACGACTGGGACAAGCTTATATTTTTACCAGGCAATTGGGAAAGCAGATGCAGCGTCTCTGCATCTCTGACTAGCCGTCATGCAGCTCCGGAAGGCAGAACACTAGTGGGAGAGTGTGAAGCCAATAAAGTAATTGGGCAAAAGCTTGGAAGTGGAAGCTTTAAATCAAATCAGAGTCATGGATGGATAATATATGCGCATTGAACATATTTATTCACGAGAATGTGCTCACGGTTAAAAACTCACGGGTCCTTCATTCATAAAATGGATGGTGCATATATTAGCATCAATATTAGCAGCACTAATATGTGCTTGGTATATATGTTATTACTATTAACGCTAATGTACATTAATATATTCACCATATTTAAATATCAAGGGTTTTTAATATTACTTACGCTAAACTCACGTAAAATTGAATCCCTTAATAATAGGTGAAGAGAGCTTGTATATGCTTTGGATTTCCTTTTGATTCTCATCAAAAGAGAGGGGGTGAGAGGAGAGAGAAGAGAGAGGGTGAGGAGACAGAGAGAAAGAGGGGAGAGAGGGTAGATAGAGAGATGAGGGGTAGATAGAGAGATGAGGGGCAGATAGAGAAGAAAGAGGGGAAGAAAAAATTATTATTATAAATTATTTTTAAAAATAAAAAAAATATAGTAGAAACGCATACTAATATGATTATGCATCGCTACTACAAAAAACTTTATTATATTAGCGATGCTTAACAAAGCGTCGTTAATAAGGACTTATTAGCGATGTTTATAATTATGTGTCACTAATAAGTAATTTTAATTTTTTTAAAATTATTTTTTATATTAGCGATGTATACAATATTGTTGCTAATAACTAATCATTAGTGACACTTAAAATTATGCATTGCTAATAATTTACTATTAGCGACGGATTTGTATGCGTTGGTAAAGGAATCTTATTAGTGACGCATAAATAAGCATCACTAATGTGACATTATTAGTGACACTTTGTGTTAAGTGTCGCTAATATACAATAACGTCTAGAGTTTTATCAATGCATTTAGAGACACTTTGTAAGCGACACTAATAGTCCTATTTGTTGTAGTGGGAGTGAAGATAGAGATCTAGAGAGGAGAGGGAGTGAATAGAGAGACAAGAGGAGAGGAGAGAGAAATAGGGTAGAGAGAGGAGAGAGAATGAGATGAGAAAGAGAGAGAGAAGAGAGAGCTGATAGAGAGAGAAGAGAGGGGGAAGAAATTGATTTAATTTTTTGGGATTTTTAATTATATTATTATATTTTAAAATTAATAAAATAACAAAATATATTATCGACGCTTGTGAAATTGCATCGCTAGGACTCCAATTAGTAGCGACATATATGCATATCAGTCACTACATAGAGGACACTAGCGACGTAATTTGTAAGCGTCGCTAATAAATGTTCTTTTAATATTTTTATTAATTTTAAAATATAATATATAATAAAAGAAAAAGAGTGTGTAGAGAGATAGAGTAGAGAGAAGAGAGGAATAGAGAGAATAGAGAGAGAGTGAAGAGGGATAGGGTAGAGGGAGAGGAGAGAGCGTAGAGAGATTTTAGGAAGAGAGAGGGGAGAGAGGTAGAGAGAGTGAACAAAGATAGACAGAGGAAGAGATATATTGAAGAGAGGGAGGAAGAAATTAATTTAGATTTTTTTAGAATTTTTAATTTTATTATTATATTTTAAAATAGATAAAATAAAATATATTAGCAACATTTGTAAAATTATGTCGTTAGTATTCTAGTTAGTAGCAACGTATATGCGTCGCTACTATAGTTGGTACTCGAGACGCAATTTTGTAAGCATCGCTAATAAATTTTCTTTTAATATTTTTATTTATTTGAAAATACAATATATATAATAAAAGAGAGATTGGGTAGAGAGAGAGTGAAGAGAGAGAGGGAAGAGAGAGAAGACAAAGAGGAGAGAGAAGAGGTAGAAGAGAGAGAGAGAGAAGAAGAGAGGATAGAGTATAGAAAGAGTAGAAAGAGAGAATTTTAATTTTAATTTTTCTAAAAAAATTATTAAATATTATATTTTAAAATTAATAAATAAAATATATTTGAGATACAAAAAAATATGCATCACTAATACTCTTGGTATTAGTGGCATATATTTCTTACTATTAGTGATAAATATTACTATGTGTTACTAATACCTAATGTATTAGTGACACATTTTCTTATGCATCTCTATTATCTTTTAATTAATTTATTATTAATTTTAAAATATAGAGAGTGAGTGAAAGGAGACATAGGATATAGAGAGAGAGGAGAAAGAGAAAGATGATGAGTGAGAAAAGGAGAGGAGAGAGAGAAGAGGATGAGAGAGAGAGGAGAGAGAGGGAGAGAATAGGAGGAGAGAGAGAAAAAAGAAGATTTTAAATTTTTTAGATTTTTTATTATATATTATATTTAAAAATTAATAAATAAAATAAAATGCATTAACAATACATAGAAATATGCGAATTAGTGACATATATTCCTTGGTATTGGCAACGAATATTACTGTGCATCACTAATACCAAAAGTATTAACAATGCATATTCATGTGCCTTACTATTACCTTTTAATTTATTCTTATTAATTTTAAAATATAGAAAGATAGTGAAATGAGAGAAAGGATATAGAGACAAAGAGAGGAGAGAAAGAGGATGAGAGTGGGAGAAAGGAGAGAGAGAGAGGGAGAAAAGAAAGTGTAGAGAGAGAAGAGAGAAGGAGAAGGAGGATTATAATTTTGGTTTTTTATATTTTATATTATATATAAAAAATATGTGTCACTAATACTATAGTATTAATAACGTATATTCCTATGTGTCACTAATACCTAAAGTATTAGCAACACATTTCCTATGCATCACTATTACTTTTTAATTTATTTTTTATCAATTTTAAAAAATAAAAAAAATTTAAAAAATAGAGAGAGATAGTGAGAGAATAGAGAAGATATAGAGTAAGAGAGGAGAGAGAGAAAGTGAAGGAGAGAGAAAAAGTGAGAGGAGAGATAGGAGCATGAGAGAGAGGGAGAGGAGAGGTAGGAGGAGAGAGAGGAAAGAGAGAAGAGAGAATGTAGAGAGATAACAAAGGATTTTAATTTATTTTTTTTAGATTTTTTTATTATATATTATATTTAAAAATTAATAATAAAAAATAAAATAAAATATATTAGTGATGCATAAGTATATGTGTCACTAATACTCTTGGTATTAGTGACTCATATCCTTATATGTTGGTATTAGTGACGCATATGCGTTACTAATACCTAAAGTAATTGACACATTTTTCTAGACATTGTTATTATCTTTTAATTTATTTTTTTATTAATTTTAAAATATATAGAGAGATAGTGAAAGGAGAGAGAGGAAAAGGAGAGGGAGTAGGAGGAGAGAGATCTAGAGAAAGGATAGAGGATTTTAATTATGAAGTTTTAAGATTTTTTATTATATATTATATTTAAAAATTAATATAGAAATAAAATAAAATGTACTAATGACGCATAGGTATATGCGTCACTAAGTATTAGTGATGTCGCTATTACCTTTTAATTTATTTTTATTAATTTTAAAACATAAAAAAAGCTAATAAAAAGAGAGATAGGATATAGAGAGAGGGGAGAGAGAGAGAGAAAGTGGATGAGAGTGAGAGTGAGAGTGAGAGTGAGAGTGAGAGAGGAGGAGAGAGAGAAGAGGATGAGAGAGAAGAGAGGGAGTAGGAGGAAAGAGAGAAGAGTGAGTGTAGAGAAAGAAGAGAGAGGATTTTAATTTTGAATTTTTTAGATTTTTAAAATCTCTCTCTTCTTTCTCTCTCCTCTCTCTTCTCTCTCTTGTGTCTTTTTTCTCTCTCTCCCCTCTCTCCTTTCCCTCTCCTTCTCCCTCTCCTCTCTCTCTACCGCTCTCTCTTCACTCTCAACTCTAGTGACACACAAACAAGCATCTCTAATATGGTTTTTTATTTTTTATTTTTTATTTTTATTTTTTATATTAGCAATGTTTTATAAAGCATCACTAATAATTTAATATTAGCAACGCTTTATACCAAAAAATTATATTAACAACTAAAAACTGTTAATAATAACAATATCATTAGCAATGTTTTTCATATATGTCTCACTAATGAGCAGTACCGAAAGGAATTTTTTCGACTCATTTAACATCTTTTTTTGTAGTAACTATTGAATCAATTTAATAATATTATTAAATTATTTTAAAATTAATGTTAAATCAATTCAATAATTATGCAAAAAGACCAAAAGTTTCACTTGTCAGTTCTTCTCTCTTGTCTACAATGTGTCTAAAACCAAATTAAAAGTTCCACTCTTAAATTTGAGGCCTCAATTAGGCTTCTTCATGACCACCTAGGCATCTTGCCCTGTCACAAAGTCTATAAATATTTGCCGAATTGGTGTCTCACAAAACTATTCAGAGCTTAATTTGGTAGTTTCGTAATTTTTTAAAATATTTATAAATTTGGCATATTTTTGTTAATATTCAAAAAAATTGTCTCTAAAGAAACTCTTTTGCCCTTATTTGTGGCTCTGCCACATCGTATCTAACTCCCCACCCATCCCCCAACTTTCCACATCGTATCTAATATGATTATAATAACTGTTAGAATATTCTAGAATATAATCAAAGCAATGATTATGGATCTTTGTGAGGAACACCGTACAAATCAAACAAAAGAACACAAAGAATTTATGTAGTTTGGCGGTCATGGATGCCGACATCCATGAGATCATACCAGTTCAATATTTCAAAGATGATTAAAAAGACCATTACAAAGCACAAACTCTCATAAAAGCACAACTTCCAAGCACCGTAGCCACAAGCCTCCCTCAACTCTCTTAATTCTCTCTCCCACGGGAACCACTAAAAGGGATTAGATCTCTTTGGGTAGGATACACATGCATTAGAATGGGATAAGCATAATCTTTTTCAGGTCTATCTTATAGAGGAGAAAGTATTAAGTGAAACCGCTCTACTACGTGGCTCTATATATTTTAATTATCTTTAAACACATAAACCAAAATTTAAGCCTCATTTTACTCACTTGTAGACACGTATAAATTGGTTAAACTTATCACTCATAATAAGAAAATATATCTACCACGTAATCCGTACAACGGTTCTATTGGATAATTTTTCCTTAGGCAGATATATTAGAGTAGTCCCATGTGGTTAATAGTCCACAATGCTCGTGCCTACGCCCAAGTAGGCCAGGAGTAAAGTCTTCACTCCCGTAATCCCACTCCGCACCTTCTAGTTTTTTAGCTGCCGATATTTTCCCAAATTTAACCAAAATTTCCGAACCCAGCCAAATTGATCCGGGCGCATTATGGCTCGACAGCCGGAATATTGTTGCTGATAATTCATTGGCCGACAACGACTGGGACAAGCTAATATTTTTACCAGGCAATTGGGAAAGCAGAAACAGCGTCTCTGCATCTCTGACTAGCCGTCATGCAGCTCCGGAAGGCAGAACACCAGTGGGAGATTGTGAAGCCAATAAAATAATTGGGTAGAAGCTTGGAAGTGGAAGCTTTAAATCAAATCATGGATGGATAATATATGCGCATTGAACATATTTATTCACGTGCTAGAACACTGGAACCGGAAGAGCTTTTGCTGCCCTGCTATGCTCTGAGAATGTGCTCACGGGAGTCCTTCATTCATCAAATGGATGGTGCATATATTAGCATCAATATTAACAGCACTATTATGTACTTAGTATGTATATGATTACTATTAACGCTAATGTATATTAATATATTCACCAATGATTTTAAATATCAAGGGTTTTTAATATTGCTTATGCTAAACTCACGTAAAATTGAATCCCATAATAATAGGTGAAGAAAGCTTGTATATGCTTTGGATTTCCTTTTGACTCTCATCAGATACATTACCAAGATAATGTGAAAATTTTCTTACAATACAATCATGGCAGCCACTCACTCAGCTCCTGCTTTCCATGCCCGACCCACTTAGGATATTCCATGTTCTTGGCTTATATGAAGCATGATGTCCTTTGCTGACAGACTGTTAATTTCGGGCATGCCAGAATGAGCTAGATCATGATAGTGGAGAGACAGCCTGAACTAATATAATGCAACTTAACAAACCACTTACTGTATTGAGTCAATGTTCACTACAGCCGACTGAATAACTTGGCTAGCTACTACAGTATTTTACTGGAGACAAGTCAAGTGCGATATTACCTTGTTGCCTCGTCTAAGGTAGCATTATTTCCACTTTTTCCTCTCCATTCATGCAAAGACATTGGAGTACTCCCCCCCTGCATTTTTGTTAGGAAAAAAGCTATTGATGTTGCTGCATTATTTAATACTTCAGTTGCCCTCATGGCTTGAAACTATATTTGATATCTATAACATAAATTATTTAATACTTTCTCTGTCTATTATTAATAACTATATTTAAAAAAATAGTAATTTTATTAAATGGTAAAAAGTACCCCATTGCTTAAATGAAACAAGATGAAACTATTAACATGGAACAAACTTTTTTGTCAAATGAAGTTATTAATGTAAAATTAAGGGAATAGTTAGTATGTTGAGGAGGCCTTAAAGAAATTAATTTAATTAGTTGGTTATTACTTTGCTGCCCTAGAAAAGTCTGGACTCCGCCACTAGAAGTACCTTTGAGCTGGTGCAAAAATGGACGAGTTGCACCTATAGATACATTTAGCTTTTAAATCCACGGGGGAGAGGTGTAATAAATTCGTCTCCGTGTTGAATTAAGAATCTCCTTATTTTGAAAGAAAACCATATAATCATTAGTGTTCCCAATGTATTAGTTCTACAAATCATTTAATAGTATACAAGGTCTTATTATCAAAGTATATATTTCCTCTGTCCTATATTACTAGTGTCATTTAAAGAAATAATAATTTTTAATAAAGGGTAAAAATTGCAGCTAAAACAATATAGTTTTTGAAAGGCCTTTATAAGTACCCAGCTACTTAAAATTGAGCCAAATTAATAGAATTATTAATATGGAATAAACTTTTTCAAAATAGACTAGTCTAGCTTGACCAAAATATCTTACCAAGTCCTCACGAGTGACAATGAGCGGCTGCCATGTGGATAAAAGAGGAGTATGAGGGACCCTTGGGAATAATATATTTCATCTGGTCAGAATAACATATTTCTTTCCGAAATAAAGCTATTAATATAGGATAAAGGTAGTAATTATCTACTTAGATTATAGATACTCCCCTTCATCCCAATTTGATAACAAAAAGATATTTAATAAAGCCAATCAATTAACCTTTTTCTAGTAACCCTTTTTATCATATTTACTAATTATTATGAGAAGGATAACATAAAATAGGATTATTAATATTTGACTTGTTTTTTTTAATGAGAAGGATGAGGGAGTGTTTCGATTAATCAGACCTTAATCGAACAGTGCAGATAAAATTGTGACGGTCAAAAAGGGCCTCAGCGCATTCGTGCTCTTTGATGACCCATTTAAATAAGCTAACTTTTGCTTGTCTCTCTCTTTCCATTAACGCAAAACCCGTAGTGCCTTCTTTCAGGTTACTGGCAACTTCATGGGTTTGGCAAAATGACAAATTATGCAATGGTTAAGGTGTTACCACGTATTAAAATTCTGATTATGGTGATCAGAATCATCAAGATAAAAAGAGAACGGACTTTCATGAGATGCTCTTTCATTTTCTTTCGGCTTTCACTTATCTCTTTCCTGTTACAGATCACCCCATTACATTGGTTCATAGATAACTGTTGGACTTTTAAGCGAATAACATGCAAGGAGTTTAGAAAACCAAAGTTTTCTTATCAATTAAAGAACATAACCTCTTTTACTGTTCAAAAGTGGTCAACAGTTTAAACTATATTTGGAAGATTATATATTTGACCAAGTTTTAATTATTAGCTTTTCAGGAAATGCTCTTCAAAAGCAGTGATTGAATTCAGGGTACAAAAGGCTTCACTGAGGAACCTGATTCATTCTCTCTCTCTCTCTCTCTCTCTCCCTCTCTCCCTCTCTCTCTCTTTCCGGAAGTGTTTGTGTCCCTGGGGAAGATGATGGAAAAATCGATCCCTATCACCCTTTTCTCGAAAGCAGGCAAAATTAAACTGAAAAGAAGAAATAGAGAAGCTGATTTGGTACAAACTGCACGTAGAAAAGGCAGAACAAAGATACAACACTGGAGGGAGGATCACATGGACTTTCATTCTTATTTGGCAATTATTATTCATATGTACACTCAGCTAGTCTGCTTTGGCGGCCTCTCTTGATCACTTGTTTATTCCAGCTCTTTGAGGCGCATGCATGCCAATTCCTAACCTCCAGCAACATACTTTCGCGCTGCTTCTCACCAAGGACCACCTTCTTCCTATTTGGATCCCAGCTACTTGCCAAAATCCAAGTACTAAAACTGAGAGCTACCAAAGCTGGTGCACGTCCATCTCTTCCTCTACAAACCTATCAACCTTATACACAACACGACGATAAAAAATTTCAGTACTGGACTCGTAATAATTTGATACTGATTTCTGTCATCTGGTTTATTTAAGTGCAAGCACTATAAGTAGCAGTGTACATCATTTGAAGTCGCGACTGAATTTGATACTAATAAACACTGATTTGTGAAGATTTTTATTGTTTTTGGTACTTAAAACACTTAATGGGCGAGTAAAATGATCTGTTGGTGGTATTTTACTTACCCAAAGTTGTAGTTCGTCTTCTTTCTCTTTGTTGCTGCCATTAGCTTTGGGAATCTCTCCAGCTTCCTCGTTCCTGGCGAACCTTCCACGAACCCTCGGCCTGCTGTCCGCTAGTGTCTTCCTGCATACGTACTTCCATGCCCAAAAACAATTGCTCATCACGCTTTCGTCTTCTCTCTCTCTCCTAGACCATAATTCAGTGCAGGTTTCAAATGAAAAGGAACATGGGTTTTCACCTTGATTGTCTTGTTGAAGTTCCTCTGGTTCCTTTTGTTTCTGTACCGATGAATCCTCTCCTTCCTTTCTTCAGAGCTGTAACGAACCACTCTCAATCCGGCTTCCTCCGGTACAGGAATCTGGTTTGCCTGTGGACTGGGCGATCCTTGACTGTGTTGCACTCTGATCAGTTTCTAAAAACGTTCATATATGTACACAACTCTTAGAACCCCACATAAAACAGGGCAATTTGATTGCAATGGAATTGAAGCTGAAAAAGTTCGAGAAATAAGCTGTGCTGCATAATCTTACTTGCAAGTCGCCCGTGCTACAGACCCTTCTCATGGGTCCTCCCACAGTTGCACCATTTTCGTTCGAATGGGTCACAACCAGCGTTCGGATACTGGTGGGCTGCTCGGACACAGTAGAGAAGTGAGGGTGGAAGAGAGAGCTGGATTTATGATCCAGTGACTGGCTACTGAAGCTCCTCTGTGTCAGGCCTGCCTTGTCGAAGTCCAGATGTGCTGATTCGAAGCCCTCGAACTTCACTCCAACATCCAAATTCAAGACGTTCAGGCTTGACGAAACATGGCAGGCAGTCGAGGGGCTCAGAGACAGGCCCAGCATTGGCTGGCTAGGTGGTGATGAAGAAAGCAGACTGGAGGAGGAAGAAGAAGATTGCAGGGTGGAGCCAGATTCCAGTTGAGAGTTGGAGAAGGGGAAGAGGGACAAAGAATCAAGATCAGAGAAGAGAAAGTCCGGACAGTGGCCGACGAAAGGGCCGTCCAGGGGGAAGACACCAGACGACATTGAAACCAAGGATTTGATTTGAGATTTCAGAAAGAGAGACAGAGATGGAAGAAGAAAGCTAGAATAAAAAACAGAGGAAGACTGAAAGAAGAGAAACGTGTGGGATATCTCCTCACTTGTTTTGATCTTCAGCTTTGGCGCTTTGCTGGGGAAGCCAGCCGCCGACTTCCAACTTTACCACCGTTCCTGGAGCTCTGTAATTTATTCGTTCTGAATTGCTAAAGGCCTACTAGCAGTAGTGCTACTCTTGTCTCTGTTGAACGAGCTTTTACACGAAAGCATTTTCTATGTTCATATTGAGCATAGGAGCTGTTCATATTTGAAATCAAAGAGTACCTGGAGCCGTTGATATTTGAAATCGAAGCGCATACATTAACCGGCATCAATGGTTTGATTTTCTAGATAGATAACTCCCATGCAGTAGGGATGGAAGCATAGAAAATAAGAACATTTCCCTTTCTGAGTTGGAGGATCTTGCGCAATGATACTGTGGGCCTCAGGTCTGGACCATGGAGTTGCAGCCGCCCTAAAAATGGAGTCCAATGCCATAAACATGTTCCTAAGGCTGCTGCTTCAACAAATATTGCGTTTGCATGAAAAAGACAGAGAATGAACAAACCCATTGTCTCTTAATTATACTTTATGTTGTTGCCGAAGAAAAAATACACTTTTATGTTGAAAAGTATGTTGCCGAAGAAAAAATACACTTTTATGTGGAAAAGTATGTCTTGAGAAGGTGGTGGGAGAGTCAAAGAAAGTTGTCTGCTGGGCGACTTGTCCTGAGAATTCCAGATAATACAATAACTAAATAACTACATTTTTATATGGTCACCATGAAAAGTAGTCATGTGAACAATTTTTTTTTTTTAGCACAGTATTCATGTTAACATGCTCAAGCACATGAAGCGGACACTTAGAAAGAAAGAAAAATTGCACTGGACCGACTAATAGTTCCTCGGGCCGTCAATGGATCGAGTAACAGCTAGAAGGCCATTAGGCATGTCAAAGCCTAAAAGCAAGGGGTTGTTGAAGAGCTAGATTGTGGCATAGTGTGATCGATCACCTCGGCTATTGGAGTATTTGCACGGAAGAACCGATCACCTGTAGACGATCGTTTTTGGATTCGATGCTCACAGAAAGCGATCAATCACCGGCACGGCATTCGATTGGCCTATGGCATGCCTCGTTTAGTCACTTCATTAAAATTCTTTCTTATTGGCTACTCTGTAGGTTACTTTTTTAAATAGGCTTATACTACTAAGTATGACTTAGGAGGTATATAGTATGATAAGTATTGTAAAAGTTTTGGCTTTTAATTGAGAGGATTTGGGAGTTATAAGTGTTGTAATCTTCTCCTTTGTAATTTTTTAAATTATAATATATTTGTGTAACAAGTGGAGGTTAGCATATTGCTAGACCACTTTAAATCTTATGTATTTTCTTATTACATCTATCTTCGACATTAAATGTTATTGCACACCTCTCTAGAGGGGGTTTTGATCTCACGAAGGTTTCAACAATGACATAGGAGTGGAAAATAAAGGTTGAGAAATTTAATGGCAAAAATCTTGTATTTTTGAGGATGCAATTCGAGGATCATTTGTATCAAAAGGTTCTATGACTGTTGATTGGAGGGATGAAGCTAGAAAAGATGTTAGATGATGATTGGAGAATTGACCCTTTGGAACTTTGCACCTTACTTTTATGGTTTAAGTTATTTCTAATGTTTCGAATAAAATTTTAGGGGCTATTTGGATACTGATTTTTGAGAAGATTCAATTGATTCAACTTCAATTTAGGCTTTAATTATTAGAATCTTATTTTTGTGTAGAAGTTGTACTTAATTAAAAATTTAGCCCTGAAGTTGATTTAGGCCGTTTCAAGCGTAAATCACTGAATCACCATGATTCAGTCTCTTAGTCCCCATTTAAAAAATTACAAATTCTATTATTTTACAATGGTTATCTCTCATATCGATTTGAGCCTCTAGAAATATGCCATATAGGTAAGGCCTACTTTGAAAGTTCAAAATTACCTACCCTTATGCTATCTTGTCTAATATAGCTTAAATTTAGAAATGTAATGGTACCAAGAACATACATATTCGAGTTCAAGAGAGAGAGAGCCATATTAGTTTAAAATTTTAAAATTGAGTTTGACGCAACATCTAAATTTATTCTAATAAATTCTATTACCAAACATAATTCACATTTGGCGGTAAATTTTTAGAATTAATTCAGCACTAAATTAATTTAACACTAAATTAATTTAATTTCCAAATGCCCCCTTACTAGGATCTTATTTGATGCATTGAGACAATTGTATTGTCAATATTTTTATTCTACAAAAAATGATGCTCTATAGTAAAATTTTAAAGAAATAAATTTTTTTATGTGAATGTTAATAAAATCATGTCTTAGGAAATCTTGGGGACATGATTAACTGCTTTCTCAATCCCTTGCACAAATTTATAATAATATATGCATCCCTATTTAGGTAAAAAAATAAAGAATCTATTAGTGAGACAATTGTATATCTTTACATTATTCCAACTACCAAGTCAAAATAATTGGGCACTCTCACATGTCTATATTTAATGTACTAATAAAGATAACAAAGAAATTAATAAAATTAGCAGCTACTCTTCTATGTCCTTCTATGTCCCAAGGTTGTAAATATTTTCTACCTACAACACAAAACCTACATTATAAGGTTGCTAAGTATATTAAATATACTCAGTGGCATAAAATAATATATTTATAATATTATATTATTAAAAAAACTCATCAAATTCACATCAATGACATATTTAAAGTTAGATAAATAATCTCTCAAAAACTTGAGTATAACTTATAAAATGAAAAACTCTAAATAAGTCATGACAATATATATTAAAGATATCTCTATGACTCTTCGAAATGTATACTACTTATGATGGCCACCATAATATATAATATAAATAATAATATATTCTTGTTCGACATGCGGAATTATCATGCATATGACCGAACATGATGGATGCTGACACACACAAAAGCACACACTGGTTATAGAATCTATCATGGAAATAACGGAGCCATCACATAACAAAAGATACATCGCAATTATATACAAAATTAACGAGTTTACAAAACATAATGTAAATACATGTGCTAAGGATCATTGTATATAGAGTTAGTAATTATACAAAGTTTTAGCTATAGACGTCTCATGCCTTTAAACATCAAGTCAACATAAATAATTATAAAGCTTTCTATTGCAGCAAATAGATAATTTATTTAAAAATATTTTCATCTTTCATTTCCACCCTTGTTGCATCACCTACGGAATCTAGGGGTGGGTGATTATATTTATACTAAGTAAGTTATGCTAAAATCTAAGCGAATGCTAAGCAGAAATTCTTGAAAGAAAACCATTTGTAATCTTTTCACATAATCTTTTAGTAAAAAGTAAATCATTTAGAAAACATATCAATTCATATACAGATCAATTCAGAAACTAAATATGGGGCTCCTGCCATGTGTTGTGGCTGGCGTCAGCACTACTGGTGAAATAAATAATTAATTTAAAAAAAATTAAAAAATTTAAATGCACGAACTTTATCTCCCAAACTCTATTTTGTGCATTCTTAGTACGATTAGGCTCTTATCAAAGATCCCTACTATATAAGATCCTACATTGGTAGGTTGTCCTACACTTTTCAAGTATCTTGCCCATGTGATATGCTTCTTGAAGTCATAACTTACGACCCTGATGTCCAATTCAAGCGGTTGAAGACTCGTTACGCTCATCTTTCATGGTTCTAACCCAACCTTATAAAAACTTACTAAATAACAATCTTTAACTAATTAAAAATTGTGAAAAACTTGAATATTAGCCTTGTAAGAGGTAGAAAATCAAACCGAAAAATTGGGGTCGTTACACCACTCCACAAAATAACTTTAAACTCTTGTTGAAGACTAATTTCCGTTGCATCTATGCCATGAAGTTAAGGCCCACAAGGGCTTATGGACCTAGGTGGTCAAGATTCTCAATTTTCATAATTATTGAGAATTTTTTTGTTGCATTGTGCCGAAATCATGTTTTTTTTTAAATTATAACCTATTTAAACCAACTCCCACGCCTTGAAAAGATGATCTACAAATAATGAGTTCCTAAGCCTCAGGGAGTTAGAAATCCATGGTCTTTTTTTGTACCATGAATATCTTGTATGTGGCTAAACATATCCCTGCTTAGTGCGCAAATTTACAATTGACACCCATGTCATAAGTGTCATACATAATGGTTTAAGGTCTCTACTCTTTTTATATACACAAACCTAGGGTTCATTTACCCATTATTCAAATATTTTTTTATCATGTGTTTCAATATTTACTTAAAGTAAATTATATTAAAATATACCTCATTAGTAGCAAGAACATTGGTGAAAACTTCACTATGAAGTGAATTGTTATTGATTACCCCATTGACTTGTCGGTGTCAGTGCTGATGTTCATCCACACGTCCAATGACACATTGGTCCATGACGACAATGAGAGGGCTCACTCTGAACTTAATCACTGACGTGATCATTGACACATTGACCCCATGCCAAAGCCCCTCATTTGGTACAATGACGTGCCTTTGGCACTTCAGTGCATAGAATTGTCTATCTTCTTCAACTATTGATACCCCATTTACACATGGTAGTTACATCGATGGTTTAGCATAAGATTGAATCAGTTTCCACAATGGATCAAACATTCCCAATTTGATCAAAATGTTGTGCTTAATAAATTGCAGTTGAATTAGGACACAATAGCCATAAAATTTCATGGAATCAACCTTCACATAAATCATAAAGTTTGAAGTTCACGTTTTACTCGTGACATTCTTGACATACTCAATTTTAGTGGAATATATATCTTATTACCATTAAAGCATGAAAATATGTGTTGAGATTATTATATCCAACCTATAAACTAGTTCTTCTTGGGTCCTCTATGCGTCAATATATTGGTGTCCTACAGTAGAACTTGCTCTCTAAGAAATTGGTCAAAGGCTCCTTGCTCCTTGGACTCACTCGATCACGGAGAATCCATAACTCTTTGATCTTTGCCCTTTTTAAAGGGCATAACCGCCCCTTTAAACTCATAACTGCATAACTAACCAATGTTTTTATCATTACAAACATTACCAGTTTCACCTAGAGGCTCATCAATGTATTTGTGATCGACCCATGGCTCAAAATTTCTTTAGTCACAAGCATTTGCATCCCAAACCTTTCTTAAGTTGCATGCATTTTACATTGAAAATAGAAAATTTTGAAGATGTGTTTCTCATCCCAATAGTTTAAGCTCTTAGGAGGCTTGTCTAGTTTCAACATTTTTCTGCACTTGTAAGCATCTATTTAGGTTTGCAAGTGGGCATACCTAAGGGAAAGATAAATGTGGGTAAAATATGCCTCCACCTACATTCGAAGGTAGACTGTAGACATGCTCAATTACATGATAGATAGATAATCATTGTTCCCAATAGCTTAAGTTATTTAAAAATAGATTCATTGTACTTACTTCATGTTTCAACATTTGTTTATAAGTCAAACTGTTAAAATTTCAAAGGGGGATTTTGGTAATACAAGTTGTTGATAGGAGAAAATAACAACATAATGAAATAGTGCCTCGTTGATTTTCTTTAAAAAAAAGAAGAAGACAAATTTCTCATTTTGATTGAAATATTAAGGTATCAATTTGAAGCTTTGGTTACTTTAAACAGTTCAGCTGTGAATTATGAATCATTCAAATATACAGGACTTATGTTTTAAATCAACATAGGACAAATGAGTAGGAGGCTGGTGGAATTGATGAGTGATGGTTGAGATGTGTCCGCATTTTTTGCGGCCTGACTAATTTCTTTACTAACGAAAGTGCTAAACTTGGGTGTAAAGGAGGCTTCGCAATTTCTCAGCAGGCTGCGGCTGGCCCCTACAAGTTACAAGCACCACTTTATGAAAAAAAAACGGTCCTTCTGCATATATCCTTCAGATATTCTCCACACATATTAGCATGTTGATATCACAAATATATGTGTTAATGTACACGCTATCGATCTTGATGATCGACGACACTTATAAAGTAGAGAATATCCCAGCAGATGTAAGTGGGAGGACAAAAAATTCTTCCCTTTTATACAAAGGAACTGAGGGTGGGGCCAAACTCAACCTTTCTCTCTTGTTTTTCTTTTGTTTGGCAATCTTAGTTTATGACAAATCTTGCATCATAATAACTTCAGCCATTAGCAAGACTTGGCTGAAACGCAAAGCTTAAGGAGAGGATGAATGTTTCTTAATTCTTATCCTGTGCATTATGTCCTCCAATGCGATATCATGAAAAAGGGACGAATTATTTATATAAAAAATGTATCTCTCACAACTAACCTCCCTGGATCCTTCATTTTAGTGGCTCGTCGCTGGAGGGAAGCGACCTGGCTAGCCTGGACCTAAGTGAGCACCTTCATTTTTTCATCTTTATTACATAATATTTATAATTTTAAATAAAAAATATTCTCTCTGGTTTATATTAATAACTACATTTAAGAATAGTGTTTTTTATTAAATAAGAAAATTCACATTTAAGAGAATGAAAAATAAGTTTATTTAAATAGTCAACTACTTAAGTTGAACAATGTGAAGTTATTAATATAGAACAATTTTTTTGTCCAATAGAGCTATTAATTTTGAACAGAGGGAGTAGTCTCTTTATCTCGCATTAATATCTCTATCTAGTTTTATAAAATTAAATAATTAATTTAGTTTATTTTGTAAAACCAAACTAAGGGAGTATATAATACATAAATGGCAATTATATGTGATTGTGATTGGGAAACCTCATCTCTAATTTTGTAGTTAACGTTTTTAATTTGTGGGTTCACATGGGTGATCATAAGTGTGTGGGGCTCCTTCCACCTGAACTTGCAAAATTTTGTCCCTTAATTTTAGGTTGAAATTCATAATTAAGCAGCAATGAGGGATATTAAAAGGAATAATGATCGAAATCGGCCAAGTGTTGACCTTAACCCCCATGATTGGAATTGTACTTAATGATATTAAAAGGAATAATGATGCTCTAGGTTAGGTCCTCTAGTGTACTTAATGATATTAAAAGGAATAATGATCTCTAGGTTAGGCCCTCTAACAAGTCCTCGATTGTGTATTCTCTTAAAGATTTGCAAGGGAGGATGTCTAATCCGGCCATGCCATATCCCATAAAACACATTTGATGTCCGAGTCAATGCGCATTTTATGTCTAGGCCCAATCTAAGCTAGTAATCATTCAGGCATGCGAATTGGCATCAAGTGGTCACAACATTGATGTTCCAATTAACATCATAAGAACATGTTACCAGCTCCCATGAGAGTTAAATATGCTTGATCTATGGATACAAATATATAACCAAATAAATTAAGAACGATGCTATTTAGACCCCGGTTTTTTCCCAGCGTCCCCCAAAAAGTGTAAAAAAGTGAGTTTTTTTTTATGCTTTGTCCCCCATTGTTTCCCCCTCATTTCTTCTCTTTCTTCTCCCATGTTTCTCTCTTTATTTTTTTTCTTCCCTCTTCCCCCATTTTCTCCGGCAACATCGACACCGGCGGCCGGCAACATCGACACCGGCGGCCAGTGACACACCTCCGGCGGCCAGCGACTTGAGGCCACGGCCAGATCTGGCCGTGGCCAGCTGGCCGCCGGCCAGTGTCTCCCGCGGCCCGATCTGGCCGTAGCTGGCAGCCTGGCCAGCCCGTGGCTACGGCCTGTGCGGCCGCGGCCATTGCGCAGTCGCGCGCTGTAGCGGCTGCGGCCGCAGCCACTGCGCAGCCGCGCGCAGTCGCGGCCGCGGCCTGCGCGGCCGTGGCCACTGCGCAATCGCGCGCGGTCGCGACTGCGGCCTGCGCGGTCATGGCTACGGCCTATGCGGCCGTGACCACTGCGCAGCCTGCGCGATCGCGGCCGCGGCCGCGGCCGGCGCGTGGCCGCGGCCGGCGCGTGGCCGTAGCTAGTGCGTGGCCAGTGCAGCCGTGGCCAGTGCGCAACCACCGACACTGCTCAGCCGCACGCAATCACGGCCGCGGCCGCGTCCAGCAGTCACTGACGTTGATACCAACTCGCCGGCATTGATACTGGCTTGCCGGCGCCTAAGAAGGAGAAGGGGAGGGGAAGTAAAAAAATAGAAAGTGGGATAAAAATAGGGGATGTGAGATATTTCAAGAAATAAGGGCGGGGTAAGAGAGCAATGGGGGACACTGGAAAAAAACGTAGTGCATATAGCCACGTTCATAAATTAATTCTAAAACTCATCTTAGTGTTGAAAGCATTTTTAATACTCGACTTTAACAATGAGCCCAACGTAAGAAATTACAGGAGCTTTTCATCCTAAAGAGATCCACAATGAGCCAGTGTTAATGTACTCTAATATATGCACGGTAGATTTCAAATATCAAGGGCTCATATCAGCCCTTTGGGAGGCTCATTGTTAGAGTCAGCATGAAAAACCCTTCCTCGAGTGCTAATTACATTGCAACTGTTCAATCTTCTGTATGACATTTTATGGCTTCAATGAAATACTGAAAGAAGCATAAACACATGGTTCTACTGGCGCTCATGGAGCATAGCTGTTCTCAAGGACCGGCAACGTCCGGACGCCGGCAGCCACAGGGGCCCGGACATGGCCCACCATGGAGACCTGCAGCGCCTCCTCCTCGTAGGCCCTCCTCTCCATCTCCGCCACCTTCAGCTTCTTCTTCTTCTTTTTCACCAGCGCCATCACCAGCAACCCCAGCAGCAGCGCCCCCATTGCCCCTCCCACCGCGCTGCCCACCACCAGCTTCCACTTCCCCGCCCTCGCACTCGCCTTCTCCTCCTCCATTAACAGGCCGTAATGACCTTCCTTGTAGCCAAGGCAGATTCTAGCTGAAGCAAACCCACCACCACCCAGCCCCATTAATCTCACATTCCCATTCAAATCCCAGAAAGCACAGGCTGGCACGACCCCGGCAGGGACAGATCCAGTTAGATTGGAGAAATCTATCAAAATGGGTCTCTTGGTAGCTGAGATCTGGAGCTCTGATGGGTCCGCGGCATTTATCTCGTCACCATTGTAGAAGAGAAGGCCTAGAACAGGCGAGAGGAGACGATACCCGGGTACCTTATAGTAATCAGAGGAGGAGTTGTCCAGTCTTTGACGAACCACTACGAGTCTTTCGACGTAAGGTTGGATGGTGGCCCCCGGGGCGATGAGGAACTCGCTAATCTGCGCGCCGTACCGGTGCAGGCTGCCGCTGCGGTAGCGGGCGGTGGTGGCTGAGGCGGCAAGGGAGAGGTTGGTGGGGAGGCTGAGGGGGAAGATCTGGCCGGTCTTGGGGTGGTCCGAGTGGCCGTAGCACCGGAAGGCTAGGTTCCGGAGGAGAGAGTCGAGGTGGCGGGCCTGACTGAGCTCAGGCTGGGCCTGGCCAGTAGAGTAGAATGAGGAGGAGAGGAAGAGGAAGAAAGTTACAAAAGAGGAGAGATGAGAGTGGGAGCAGAAACCCATGAAGAAGAAGAGGAAGGTAAAGGCTTCGAGGGGTGATGGGAAAAAAGAGGACATGAAAAGAAGAGCTCCCTTTCTCTGCAAGGGGGTCCTTCTTTCTGCTTTTTGCTTTCTGGGGCATCAATGTGGAAGCAGTATCATGCTGCTGTGTTTCCATTGAAATAGATGGAGAGGAGGTGGGAAGGAACGCAGGCAGAAGTTTTTGCATGCTGATCGTGGATGGATGGAAGAAAGGGATAGCTAACATGAGACAGTCATGAGAAGTCTCACTCATTACAATTTCGCCATGAGAACCAGATTGAGTGCTGTGGTTGAATCTCGTATGTAATTCAATTATGGAATAGAGTAAGCTTGACACTTGCTGGATCAATATATATAGTTACACCTCAAAAATTAATTGTTTCAATGAATATCTTGAATTTCCTACAATTTCTTTTATAAATATAATCACAATTTCTTTTTTAAATATAGTTACATTTTAGTACTTTTTTATGGGGTATGTATAGGGTTGAACCATAGCTTGGCCCCGACTATAGCCCACCGCCAACCAATTTCTAGGGCATGGAGTCATGCTTACAATAGTTCGATGCCCCAAAGTAGGCTCACATTTTATATTTTTTTAATATCTTTTTGTTTGAAAATAATTTTAATAAAAATTTTATGACCTTTCGGTGGGGCCACTAATAAATCTCATAAGGCATCAAATTATAAGCCTTCAGCCGGCCCTGGCCCTTCACAGCCAACTATGATGACTCGCAAGAGTGGAATCTCCTAAATTTGTTTCTTCTTCCTCCCTTCATCCTTTACTTTTAGTTAATGTAGGATTATTTAAATAAGTAAAAAAAAATTTTTAAATATTTGGGTTAGGCTTGATGGCTGTTTACCCCCAAACCTAGCATGACCCTATTTAAGGTAAGCCTAAAATTTTTAGGCCCTATTCTAACACACATTTTTACATATTGGCCCATAAGTTTCACCCCTGGGCATATCTCATGCCCATCGTAGTCATTTTATTTTTTTAAAGAAAAAACTTACCACAATAAGATTTCCCACAAAACAGTTGTTTGACGAGGAGAGGTGGGTCATGGCTGGGTTGGCTTGGTGACACTTGCATTCATGAATCACGACCTAGTTCTTGGATGAACGGTGATATTCTCTACCCACCCCACCCCTTCGTCCCCCTCTATCTCACTCCCCTCAACTAAATATTACAAAATCTCTTACACTCGCCTCACTCCTTTTTTATTAAACAAATATATTTCACACACCCAAACACTCCTCTCCTTCTACATTGGTGCTAGTTGATGCTAAGTTGGCGCTAGTAGACTCTTCTTGGTCCACCCCACCCACCGCCATGACCTCTTTTTATTTTTTCTCCTCCTCTTCCCGGCAATTGGATAGGAGAGGTAGCACGAATTGTGTGTGCCTTTTTGGCCGTGTTAGCTGTTTGTTTGTGGTTTGGCCAGATCTTGGTTGGTCGCAACCAGTCACCTGACTTCCTCCTCTTTCCATTTCTCAACTCCTCTACATCCTCCTCCTAAATCATTTTTCTCCTCTTCCTCATTTTTGATACCAATTGGGATGGGTAGCATGGTAGGGTTTAGAGGCGGAAGTGTGGTTGAGAGTGATCTTGGCACCCTAAAATTAGATTAGATTTTTAATTTATTTTAGATTCGATTCCTATTATAATTATTCCTTATAGTTATACTTCTTATTTACTTAAAAATAGATTAAAAAATTATCTCCTAGTTCTATTAAGATTAGTTTTAATTTTCTCTATATATTGTGTACTTCAAAGAAGATTAAAGATCAGAAATAAGAATCAAGTTAGTTTGTTTCAATTTTATTTCAGTTATTTTTAGTTATCTTTTTTATCTTTAATTGAGCTTATGTAAACCGATGGTCTACACCATTGGTAGCTGAGAGTCGTTTCTGTTTTCTCTATTACCCACCCTCCCACCATTTTACCACGATGAGCTAGCCACGTCGGAAAAGTCCTCTGTGTTGGCAAAGCCTGATGCTAGGCATTACACCGCCTTTCGCGACCGTGGAGTCTTCAGCCCTCCGTGATGTATCCGTCTCAAAGTCCTCTCCTGCTCGTCTTCGCACCCGCACGAAACTCAAAGTTAAAGTGGTGATTTCGGAGCTCGTCGACGTGAAGACAGGTATTGACGCCAACTGCACCATGCAAGAAGAATCCCACGTTACTCTCTTTCGCTCCATCACCGCATTCATGGACACGCTTCGCTCGCCCCAGTTGCAGTTGTTGGAACCTTCCTGCACTTCCTTGTCTGTATCACAATCCGCCATCCATCTCCTCTTCCCATCAGTAGCATGTGCCGCCGCTTCGGTCCCTAGTCTACCGGCTGCCTCTAAGGCATTGTCCAGCTCCATTGTCGTCGTTGCCCCACTGTTTTTGTCCTCCCAGGATGTAGCCCCTTCAGTCTTAAATTTGGCTACCACAAAGTCGCTACCATCCGGACCCGCCAAAGTCGCCACCTTTCCAGTTCCTCCTCTTTCGCCGGCATCCACGGTAGCCATGTCCACCTCCAGATCGACTGCTCCACTGTTGCTCCAGTCACTGTGGACCTCCCCTATGCAAAAGTTGGGGCTGCACCAAACCAGAATGGCTCCACCATGCAGTTGTTGTCCTCCTCTGTTGTTGGACAATCATCTGGCCCCATCCTTCTAGATGGTTCTATTCCGTCTGCCACCCAGCTTGCCCTCTCGTTTGTAGATCGAGCATCTGCTTCGGTTCCTAGTCCACCGACCACCTCAAGGGCACTGTCCAATTCGGTCATTGTTGTCACCTTGCTATTTCATCTTCCCCGGATTGATCCATAGTTCCTAGACCCCTTGGCGCTTCCCCCTTCTATAGGCCACCTCTGGGGTACAGTCCGTTGACCATTTGTCACTGGTCCAGCCGCCACTGGTCTTTTCTCTGCCACCATCTTTGGCTACCCCTCCGGCCATTGACTTCCAGTTGGTGCAGCCAGAGCCGACGACTTCTCGTTCCATTCCCCGCTTCACGGACAGTCACCATCACCATCACCAAGGAGGTATTTTTCTTTCGGGAACCGGCCATCTGCCAGCGGTCCGTGCTTCCCTACCAATCGATCGCCCCACCGCCGGATGATCGCAGTCTGCCTCAATGAGCTTTCCTCCTCCTAGTGACCTTTTGAATGAAGGTTATTCTTGTGGGCTGATTCGAACCGGTCTTGCACCTTCCCTGGGTTCTCATCTCCTTCACAATTTGTTTGACTATATGGCCCCAACCATACCTACTATTAGCCCTTTAACTTGCTGGATGGGAAAAGGGGGTGGCTGCCCCCTCACTGGGCAGCGGACAACCAAGTTTGCTAGGCGACGGGCAGACTAGACAACCCCTTGGGTACGAACGGATGCTAGGACAACACAGGAGATGTTTCGGATGAGCTACTAGGCTTGTAAAGCATGCTTAGTAAGAGTCCTTACACGGGTGGGACTCTAGCAGTGAAGTTGGGTGCTACTTGGACTTAGGGGAGGACTCCTAAGGAAGCAGGATTCACTTATGCAAGACTGCTGCGTTCCTTGCGTGAGTAGGAGTCAAGGCAATGGATTTCTAGGATGGATAGGACTCACACAGGCAGGCTGGCTATACTCATAGGACGGGAAGGAGTCGGGGTAGCTGGTTTCCTTGGATGGACGGACTCTTGGAGGCAACAAGGCGCTGGACTTCTAGCTAAAGACGGACTCCCTTGTAGGTTTCCTGATTTATGCTAGGGGCGGATTGGTTATAGGCTGAGAGTTGGTCAGGGTGAGGACTCTTGTATTGGGTAGGTTTTGTACTCCTAGTAGCACTAGGACGGCCAGCTTCAAGTTGAGTCTATAAAAAGGGGGAGAGCAAGGCGGCCATGGCTAATTGGGAACTGTTTTGTTCATGCACAGTGAACCAGGAAGGTGAGAGGAAAGCTTTCAGCCTGGTGGATCAACCTTGCCCTCTCCCTGCCTTGTGTATTTTGACGGACTAATTTACATAGCTTGGGCGGAGACCCTTGCACCAGGACGTTGTTGGGTTATTTTGCTTGTGTTTCCCTTGCACATACAAGTGGGAAGGGAAGAGAGTGGCTGTTGGTTGCACGGCGCAACCAGGCCATTATGAGTGTGGATGCTAGGCAAAGCTTCCCGCCCGTGACAGTTGGTTCCATTGCGAGGATACTAAAGGAGGTGAAAGCTCTATACGGTTTCTGTGAAGGAGTTGGTTGAAGCTTGCTGAATCACTGGGATACCTGGAAGAGGTGGGTTGTTGCTGGACAGATTGGAGATCCTTGCTGCGTTCACCCCTTTCCTTGACAAGTTGTAGGAAAAAAGGGAGCTTTGATGGTAGGCTCGATGATGACTCGTATTACTGAGCTCGAGGCAAAGGTGGATGCGATGGCCACAGTGAATGGGATGTTGGCTAAAGTCCATACCTCTTTGTGCAACATCAACGAGCGTTTGGCCCTCTTCGACCAGTGAATGCCCATGCTTGAAGTTGCACCACACCTTGATGAGTCATAGTAAGAAGGTAGTCCGGCTGAAGGGGCAGCCCATCTCACCACACTAGCGGCTGATGTGGTTGCGATGACGGACTATCTCAGGCAGCAAGTGCAAGAGGTAGAGGATGCAGCGGTAGCAAAGGTTAGCGACCTAGCGGATAAAGTAGTGGTACTGAAGCAGGCAGTCATCAACACTCCATCACGGGATGGGGGTGAGTCCTCATCTCAGTAGGTTGCAAATAAGAGAAAGGTCCCTGAACCGAAGGCGTATGCTGGGACGCGAGGAGCCAAAGAGATCAGGAACTTCCTTTGGGATATGGAAAGCTACTTCACGCTGGCCCATACTCAAGAGGGGGAGAAGGTTACTGTGGTAGCGATATACCTTGAAGGGGATGCAAAGCTATGGTGGCGGATGCAGTTGGAGGACGATGCAGTTATGGGTCGGCCAAAGATAGGGACGTGGGACTGTTCAAGAGGGAGTTGCAGGTGCAGTTCCTTCCAAAAACATGTCTTGGATGGCTCAAGAGGCGTTAAGAAACCTCAGGCATACGGGGGCAGTCCGGGATTATGTTAAGGAGTTCAGACACTGATCTTGGGCGTGACAAACATGACAGAGGATGACAAGATGTTCTACTTCATGGCAGGCTTGTAAACATGAGCTCAGAATGAGCCGAGACAGAGGGAAGTGGAGGACCTTCCCACAGCGATTGCAGCGGCTGACAGCTTAGTAAATTTCAAACAAACTCCCATTGAGCCAGCAAAGAAGAATGGGAAAGCAAAGTAATCCAACAAGGAGGGAAGTAAGGGTGGTAATGCTGACAAAACAAAGGGCAGCGAGCAGTCTGTTCGGCCTAACAAAGGTAGTGGTTGTTTCATATGCGATGGGTTGCACCATGCCAAAGAATGTCCAAAACAAGAAAGGTTGAATGCACTTGTCGGAGAAGGAGGAATCTGAGCACGAGGAGGTAACCCAGATGAGTCCCTTGCAGCGAATGGGATGTGTTCGGTTTCTAGAGTCCCTACTTGGAGGGGCAACTTTGGGTCATTGAGGATTCGAAGGAAAGAGGGGAGTGGACTCCCCAAGCCTTGGCTGATCGAAGCAGCTAAGGGGTGAATTGATGGAGAGGTTTGCAAGATTCATGGGCAACGGGTGTTGCTCAAACTTAGCCGAAGAATGACTTAGGTTGGGTGGAAGATGACTTAGCCGTGGTGTGATGGGAAGTGTTGGCCACTTGCTAGCGGGTTCAGCGAGGTGGATGGCTTTAGAGCTTCAATTGGTGCACCTAGGAAGTTGGGGCTTCGATGAGGGCATCGAAGAATCAAGTGGGGGAGGCCTGTTAGCCCCTTAACTTGTTGGATGGGAAAAGGGGGCAGTTACCCCCTCACTTGGCAACAGACAACTAAGTTTGCTAGCGACGGGTAGCTTAGGCAGCCCCTTGGGCACAGACAGATGCTAGGATAGCGCGGGAGATGTTTCAGAAGAGCTACTTGCCTTGCGGAGCAGACGGAGTAGGAGTCCTTGCGTGGGTGGGACTCTAACGGTGAAGCTGGGCGCTATTTGGATTTAGGGGAGGACTCCTAAGGCGAACAAGATTCACTTATGCAAGACTGTTGCGTTCCTTGTGTGAGTAAGAGTCAAGACAACTGATTTCTAGGACGGATAGGACTCACACAGGCAAGCTGGCTACACTCATAGGATGAGAAGGAGTCAGGGTAGCTAGTTTCCTTGGATGGACAGACTCTTGGAGGCAGCAAGGCACTAGACTTCTAGCTAAAGACGGACTCCCTTGCAAGTTTATTGATTTATGCTAGGGGCAGACTGAAAATGGACTGAGAGTTGGTCAGGGTGAGACTCTTGTATTGGGTGGGTTTTGTACTCCTAGTAGCACTAAGACGGCCAGCTTCAGGCTAAGTCTATAAAAAAGGGGAGAGCAGTGCGGCCATGGCTGATTGGGAACTATTTTGTTCATGCACAGCAAACTAGGAAGCTGAGAGGAAAGCTTTTAGCCTAGTGGATCAGCCTTGCCCTCTCCCTGCCTTTGTATTTCAATGGACCGATTTACATAGCTTGGGCGGAGACCCTTGCACGAGGACGCTATTGGGTTGTTTTGCTTGTGTTTCCCTTGCGCATATGAGTGGGAAGGGAAGAGAGTGGCTGCTAGTTGCGCAGCGCAATCAGGCTATCACGAGTGCGAACGCTAGGTAAAGCTTTGTGCCCGTGACTCCTACCCTCGTACAGTCGTATCATCCGGACCGACCTCTTGTGCATACTCATGGTACCCATCATGTTGCATCAGCCCTTTATCCCCTGGGTTATACCCGCTTGCTGATCCGCATGCTGATGTCAATACTTTTATTGAGGAGCTACACTACCATGACCACGCAGGTCACCCATGTGGTCATGGTTGCAGCTGCACCGGCTACCCTTATGGAGCTGTTTTTCCTTGTTAAAACCCGGCTATTTAAGTATGCCCGATTTATGTCACTTTTCCAGTCTTTAATGGCGACAACCCGAATGAATGGGGTTCTCATGTGAAGCATTTCTTCTACTTCCATCGAACTCCGGCTCACAAATAGTGCAAATTAGCTTCTTTTCATATGGAGGGTCGTGCTATGCGTTGGGTCGACCGGTTCCTTACTCACCATTCAAACGGTACTTGGCCTAAGTTCGAGCATGCTCTTCTCCTCCGTTTTAGCCAGACTTCCTATCATAATTTTAACAGTTTCTTGCCTCAAGTTTGCCAACAGAGATTAGTCAAGGACTACGAGGATGAGTTTGAATGCTTGGATAACCGCATCCACAGATGGCTAGAGCACACCCTAAGTAGTGTCTTCGAAGCATGTCTTAAGTCTAAGATTAAAGCTAAATTGCAACTTTTTCCTTGTACCTCCTTGACAGAAACTATGTATGACTCACGTATGTGAGAAAAAAGTAGCACAACAAGGGCCTACTTCCTCCTTCTCTTCTTCGTCTACCTTCACTGCCACATCATCTTAACTTAGTAAGAAACTATATTACTTAAAATCTTAACCTATTAAGAAACTATATTACAATTTATACTCTTTCTCTCTTATATTAATAGCTTTATTTAAGTTTTTTAATTTATTTTAAAAGGTCAAATAAAACTATTAATATAATACATATGGGGTATAATAGTGCTAGGTCACTCGTAGTTAACAATGCTTGTATGATGCTTGATAGCCTGGGCTAGACATGGATGGAGCCTACATATGGCCCACACTATTAATCTAAGCGTTGTGGGGCAACATGCTATAAGTGGCCTTAGCATTTTCATTCATGTTAACCACACCAAACAAATGGGCTTTAATTTCTTATCCACTTTGACCTTATTTTCGTAAATATTTTTTTATCGAGCTCTATGAGCATAGTACATAAGATCATAACATGCTACATAGAAACTTAATATAGTACATAAATATTGGGTGATTAGGTAGGTATGTACCATGTTAAACCCCTATGTATTATAGAACCTCTATGTACTATACTCATAAATTGTGATCACGGAGCCCAGTCAAGATAGATGCATCCTTTTTTAATAATATTATCCACTTGACCTAAAAGCATAACATCTTAAAAAAGGGACTAAAATAACTTAAACTTGGCCTCAAGACTCAGACTTCTCTAAATTTATTTAAGACGATTCATTAAAGAAACTTTCATATCCTCAGTAGCCTAAGTGAGTACCCTATTGCCTAAGTAGTAAGTGCCTTTGATGGCCTTCCATCAGCTAATTAGGATATCTTGCCAAGTTCTTTCAGTCAACAATTCTATGAGTTCGTCCACTTTCAAAATAGTAAATTAACAACCTCTTGCCCCACCACTTCCACTCGCCTAATTAATGTAAGTATCCTCAAAAGCCTAAGTGCCTTCGATCATAATATACTCCCGTTTGTGGGTTTCCCCCTCCTTGTCACACGTACGTTGTGATGCAATTAGCAAAAGTGCAGTTCATACTAAGGCAATGTACTAAAAGATCTTCCCACCCAAAGTTGCTTCAAATCGTGCATTCGGATAAAATGGTATCACTAAGTTGAAAGAGTTTTTCCTATTCCTCACTAACAATAAACCTAGCTTAAATTACATATGAGAGTTCTTCATGCACAAGATCAACAGCACACAAGCTAGTGCATATTAGCGTCAAAAATTGAAGCTAATGTGCACTAGCATGGGCACCATCAATATAAAATATCAAGGGTTTTTATACATAGCTTACATTAAACTTATTGTAAGTGAAGCGCAGGAAAAACTCTACTCTTCCAAGTGAATCATGAATGTCCACATTAGTTTACATCAATCATTTACTAACTTACACATATTTATCATGTTCATACATGAATACATAATAATAAGTAATTGCCAAATACTATTTAGGAATTATACTCTTGAGAAATAAATCTTACTGAGAAAAACACAATATTTATTCTAAGGATGAGGACTTTGTCACACATATTTTAGCCCACCCACCCCACCTTTACACATACCATAAATATCTAGTGTTAAAGGGGTTAAGTTGGCTAAAGCAGGGGGTGGGAGAATTGTCATCTTTATTCTAGTGGTGAAAGAATGGTGAAAATACTATTTTATGACCCCTTAGTGCCCATATTCTATTTTCTAGATAAGTCTCATTTGGATGAGCCCGAGCTCACGTCCGTTAGCTTGAACCCGGACATCATTGGTAGACGGATATTAATCGAGGGTAAATTGATTTTTTAGCCCCTCAATTGTATGACTCATGATGCGCATAAGCCTAGGCTCATACAAATTTTTTCCTATCTAAATATGTACATATTTAAATACAAAATTTAGAGTAATATTAATCATAGTTTTAAATTTTTATTTTGACTTTTTTTTTAGTTTACTCATTAGTTTTTTATGTCAAATTTCATTGACTCAAAAGCAACATAATTTCATGATTGACTCTATTGACTTCATGAGTTAAGCTCCTGACTCCATTAGCTAATGTAACTTTCTCTTTTATAACATATTTGTTTCAAAATTCATATAATTTATTTATATAATAATATTCAACTATGATTTATATCTTGTTCTAAGTTGAATATTTTATGTAAATTAAATATTCGTGCTTGTTAGAAAATAACAGAATATTTGCATGAATTTTTAAACTTATATACCTAATATGATGAATTTATTTTTATCATCTTTATGTTAACCAAGTGTGATACACAACTCTATTTTGACTCCATAAAAACTCGAGTCGATTCAACTCAAATAGCTTTGGAGCAAAATTTGAATATTTTGTTTTTGAAAATTGATGCTAAATGATGTATTTATTTTTTTATAGAAATATGATGGTTTTATTAAGTGTGCAAGAGTGGGAGCCATCCGATCCGGTCATGTGGGGATCGGAGTGGCCACTCAGCTAGAAACAACTGTGAGAGGCATGAAAACTAGGTCCCAAAAAGGCACGTCTCTTCATGTGAATGGCTCCAAAAGCCCCCAAGAGAACATCACGTGTGTTTAGACCAAAAAAAAAAGTTAATAGGATAGGACCAAGCCCATTTAACCCTCACAAATTTTGCCCAGACATTGCATTAATTTTGATTTGAGCAGCAACATGAATGGCGATAGAAACTTTGGATTCTCTATCCATGTACTGTTGAGTGTTGAAAGCCAAGCTGCTTAGAAAAGTTCAATACAATAACCTTTATTACAAATAGATTTATTATAAACACACATTTAGTTACAGTCTGATATGAAGACATATGTATCATCCTTGGTGAGTCTTTCCTGAATTAGTAAGTATATATTTGGGAGGCGTCTATACTGGGTATGCCATGGGTGCCCTTTCTGGTCTTCCAATGGACAACTCTGTCTCTACCTCAGAATGTTGGCTTCTGTGCTCGTATGGGACAATTTCACTTCGACTGGTTAGCGCTGTATGCTGCTGAAAGGCGCACTGGAAGAGATGGACCATGAAGATTGCAAAGAAAATGAGTGTTTAAATGCATATGATAAGCATCCAAAACACAAAGGAATGTGTCGTCTACCTTTTCACGTAATACAGCATTGTCCTGTAATAGGAGTCTCTCCTGAATTTGATTAGCATTTAAGTAAGACATTGAAGAAATTGATCAGTTTTGTCTAGTTTGTGTAATGCGTGTGTTCATAGCTTACCTTCTCCTTTAGTTGCTCGATCTGCTCCTTGAACATTTGAGTCTAATGGACAAAAATATGCAGGTCATAGATCCTCATTAAAGAAGTTCATTGAATTATTCATTTGAATCTGCAAATGAACTCCAGCTGACTGACCTTTTTACCCCTTATATTGCTCAGACTTCGTTCCAACTGGCTTTCTAATTGCTGCAATTCTTCCAAGGAACTAGATTCCAGACTTTCCCCCAAGAGCTTCCTGCGAATTCATAGTGTTCTGTAATTTTGTAAGTGCGAGATCATCATACAAACTTACAAGGTACACAGAAATTTTCTTTCACCGTTTGGAGACTTCAAGAAACTCAAGCTTCTTTGCTATTTGTGCAGCTTCATACCTCCATTGCTGCACGTTGCATAAACCACTGTAAGATCGAAATCTTACCAGTAAACGTTTTAAAAACATTTTAAAAATGCTTCAATCCCTGACCAGTATTCCAATGCAGAGAAGTGTAAAAATGAAAGATAATCCTAGCGGTGAAAACTAGTCTAAGAAGGCGGATTTCATATAATGTATTCTGGGATCTTTTTAAAGTGAACCCATTTGCATTTTCTCGTGTCTCAGGGTTCAGGTACCCTCCCAGTCTCCTTTACTGCCCTCAAAACTTTTAGGCTACATGACCTAAAAGAAATGGTTATCTCTTATTTTTTTGCAGTCACTAGATGATGGCTCTTATCTTGTCGAAATTAACCATTAACTAGGACAATTGAGCAAATAAAAATTAGAAGAATGTTTAGCAGATTGCTACACTAGGTAGCCAAAAGGAATTGAAAAGAGACCAGGAACTTTAAAGAGAATACTGCCATTGGAGGAGAAGTGACCTGCAAGTTCTGTTCAACTGATTTACTGTTGACAGCAACATCCTTTGCATATTTCTGATATCGCTCAATTGTCTTTTGCATGCTGAAGAAACAATAGCAAGCGCAAGAAAAGTCAGACACAAGTAGCATTCAGGGACAACAGCTTGTAGCACTCAACAATAGTCAATGAGGTATGCTTGTACTTTGTCAAACTATTATATTTGAACTTTGTCAAATGTCCAAATCATTCAATTTTCACAAAAAATGCCTCATCAAAGCCAATCTACTAGTAGCTATTTATAATACTCCCTCCATCTTACATTTATAGGTCCATTTGGCTTTTCAAAAAGAACTAAAATTAGTTCATTTTTAAAGTACCATATGAAGCGAATAATATTTTTAAGTTTGTTTTGAAAACCAAATGATGCTACTAATATGGGACAGAGGAAGTATAAAACTAAGTTATTTTAGGTGAAAGAGAGTTTCTATGAAAATAATGAAAAATTCGTTAATTCAGGGTTACAATAGCTATCATTCAAACCCTTATCCGAATGATTATTGCGAATGAAATAAAAATAATTTAGATCAAACAATTCTCGACTTGCCAGGAGCAACAAATATACCAAGGAGGAGTTGAGATTTAAAAGACTGCATGATTGAGATATGTTTTAGGGGCTGAAAATAGTTTCCTGGAGACCTAAAAATACTAACTTGCGTTCAAACAAAGGAACTGGGGAGCTGAATTCGCTTTGAATTTAAAACTAAACACGCTCTAAAGGTGAATACCAAAAATCGCTTGCCTTTCATATCTCAAAAGTTCCTTCAAGTGTTTTTTAATAAACCATTATTCATGCAAATACAAAAATGTAGGCAAAAAATCTTTGTATAAAGTTTGGCTTTTTTTTATAGCCTTATAACATTGAACAAAACAACACAAAGTAAAAAGTGTTAACTAGCTACCCACTAGGTTTATAAGAAGGAAAATGGTAATCACCCAAAGAATCTACCCAATAAAGTACTCTTTCAACTAGGTTTTGGTTGGATATAACATTTGAGCCCAAGTGAACTTTGTGCGATGCCCACATGATCTCTCCAACCAAAACCTAGTTGGGAGTGTCCATTAATTGTAAAAAAGAAACAAGTACGTGTGTTTCTTAAATGAAAATCTTCATTTAATTAAGCAAAAGCATAGTTTAAGAACTCCATTTTGACTTGAAAAACTCCCCAAGACTATTTAACTCGTTTGGTGTCTAAGTTATATTCTAGAGTGACTCAAAATTAATTTGAATCCATGACTCCATTTACTCCTCTATCAAACTCCATAATAAACTTCATTAGCTAATTTGACTCCATTTTCTCTCAAATTCTTTGCTTATATGTTTATATCGTGTGATCATAAAAAAAGTTCAATTACAATTGTCATCTTACTTTTATTGTATATAATGAGATTATATTAAGTTATATTCATTTACTTGTTGAAAAATAGTTAATGTCTCCATATATATTTACTTTTTTACATTTACATTTATCTATTTATTCTAACTCAATTAGTTTTTGTTTGTGCCATGTATCTAATACATGACTTCATTTTGACTTCCTGGAGGCTCCGACTCACTCAAATGGTGAACCAAGTGAAAAACATTGAACATGAGTGATTCTCACATAATCCGACGAGCTTGGTTGCACGAAGAATTAGAGCATAAATGAAGTGTATTTTTTTCATTGAATTGTATAGCTATATCAAATCTTTAGGGATAGAAATTAATTGCAGATGAGATCTCTAAGAAGCTATCCTCTACTCTTTTTCACATGACAAATACTCCATCTGTCCTAGATTAATATCTCCATTTGATTTTTTTTTAAATGAACTAATATAAAAATCAAATGGGGCTATTATTAATATGGGATGGAGACAGCATATCATTAGTGATAAAAATATACTACTAGCTCAAAAGTTCAGTCCTCATTTTTTTCTTAGGAATTTAAAACTATTAAATCATGATTAAAATTCTATGCCAAGGTACAAGACCTTAGCTTGGTAACTCCTCAATCGTATCAACATGAATGGTCCTTACAGAGAATTCTTTTCCAATGAGACAAAAAGGCTGATTATCATATCAAAATTGTTTTTTGTGTTTTACAAGGATGTAGCAGATGATCATGTTTTCATTTTGACCAGTTCTGCGTTAGCTTGTGTAGATCAGGACAGTCGTTTTAATAGAATTGCATTAAGGACGTTCTCTCTTTTTACTAGTTGTTGAAAGAATACCCATAATCTACCTGTAAATCTTCAAGAAAAGAAAGAAGCTTATATAGATTTCGTTATCAAACAAATTTCTGATGATCACTTAAGTTACAATTTATTGACAGAGATCTAATAAATTTCGTTATCAAATAAATTTCTGATGGTCACTTAAGTTACAATTTATTGACAAAGATCCAATAGCATTCTTTAGTTGTTTTCATTTAACCTACTATTAATCACAAACATACTGGTTTTGGCAAGGATTCGAACTTTTTAAAAATGGCATGAGTGGCACACATGGAGGTTTCCTAATGAATGCATTGTTCACCATGAGAATCAGTTGTTCCTGAAGAGGACAATTGCATGAGTCGCCACTATTGTGCTCCCCTTTCCCTAAAGGAACAAGGAGCATGCTTCCTGTGAGATACTATTGTAAATGCCCCAAAGTTACTATCTAACTACCTTGTACCATTTGCAATCTCCCCATATTAATTAGTAGTGAACGTTGTAGCCAGTAGTAGAAGAAGCAAGGTTTCAAAATTGAAACAACTGAAGTTTGCACTTATATTTCTTCTTCTACCATCTGTGTCATCTAGTGGATGATTTTGTTATTATAAAGTCTCAATGGGCTCTTTAAACTCTTTTTTTTCTTCCCATTTGTGCTTTCATGAAATTTTTACTTATAAAAAAAAACAAAAGAAGAAGTGCCCCTTTCTCTAAAGTAGAAAAAGGCATCAACCTCTTCATAAAATACTTTGGTAGATGCCCAAAAGTACTTTTTTCCTTCCTCGCGTAGTATGCAATCTCTCGAGATCTCGCATCTTTCCAAAAAAACGAGAACTGATACATTGCAAGGAGAAGGAAGAGAACAATAGTTGAAGAAGAAGATAACACTTCTATTTAATCAGCACATTTTTAGTTAACATGAATTTTGTCATATTCTTATAATTGTTTTACATTAATAGAATTCTAGCTAACTAGTTCTCAAATTAATTTGGCCCATTAGAGAATTCTTAAATTAATTCGAGACCTTTTTAAAATTGGTCAGGAGTTAAGAATTGGAATGCAATTTGTACTCTAGCTTTTGGACATTTCTTTAAAAGGCAAGGGCAAAGATACAATAGCAGCCAAAAAATTAGCAGAGTGTTAGCTAAAAATTGGTATTTGTGAAGAATTAGGGATTATAAAGCGACAAGATCAGTGCAGAAGAGAGTGCTCCCCAGAAAGAAGAGAGTGAAAAAAGGGAAATACATCATAGGGAATCGAGAAATAATCAGTTTAGGATGATGCAATGCACACTTCCCCACACACACAAAAAAACTTCCTCTACCTCTTATCATCTACCTTCTGCCACCTTGAGCTCATTAGCGGCAAGTTATTCTCGTCAGTTGTTTTTTTTGTTTTGTATTGACTAGTTTTGGATGAGTGTATCTTGTTGGTCCTTATGGCGATATATTTGATTGTTTGCTACTAAGTGACAAAGTATGGGTACAGTAATAAAATGGCTAACAGAGATATATAGAAAAAATAACAAATCAAAATATATGGAAAAAAAAGGTAAATAGTACATAGAAATAATAAAAATAAAAATAAATATAACCCAAAAGATTATGTAACCCAAAATACTAAAAATAAAATATCTTTTTTCTTAAATATAATACATTGAAAAATCGCAACTTCATTATCATAAATTTGGGGAAGGTTAGGGGCTAAAAATTATCATTAGACAGCTTACTAACCAATCAGAGTAAAAAGGATTATAAAACTAAAAAAAGTAATTGTTGAAGGGCTATGTAACAAAGTGCAGGTATAGTACGCATTTTATACACATATTAAACTTGAAATATATGTATAAATCATTTAGTACATATTTAAAAAAATGAGAATAATACAACATTTATTACAATATGATGGGAAAAACACAAAGTACACATATAAAATGCGTATTATCCCCGTTTTTAATCAATTAAATTTACTGAAGATGGTGTTTTTTGGTATGCTTCCATCATAGGCAGAGATAGAACTCTAGGGGAGAAGTAGTTGAGGATCTCTACCCCTAAAGGGTGTGTGCTCCCTTCCCATGCCTTGGTCACTTGCACCTGTCAGAACATGCAATAACCCAAAACACTGACCGTGGTTACAATGGCATCTGTCCCCACAACTGGAGCATGTTCTCAGAGCTCGGGCTCTTGGAGCCCAACTTTCTATTAGCACTACTCAACAACATTTGTTGACCCTTTGGAGATTACCCTGAACACAGAGTTTGAGATCTTCTACAATGGATATGATCTGATCTTGTGATTGTCATGATTGAGCTTTCCGGCTATTGCTATGGGTTATGCGTTGGATGCGAGGCGTTTATTTGTTTTTTCCCTTGCAACTTAATGGCTAATGTGGGTGGGAAATAGGGCTTTAATTGGTTTCTTGTAGCCTTCTTAACTGTAGCAAGCTATAGTTGTATGTTTTTATGTTTACTATGAAGTTCCAAATAAAACACATACACATATGAAACATATTCTTAATTATAGGTACTCAAATAGCTTTATAATCTATAATTCCCGTTTGTGTTCTGTGCTGAAATATAAATATAAATATAATAATAGCTCATTTCCTAAGAACATAAGCTACTAGAAAAAAAGGTTACTTCACAAAATATCAAAGACAAGATCTTGGGTCTGAATCCCATGGGGGCACATTTTTCCTGTGAGGAGCACTGTTTTTGCCATTTCTTTTAGGGGGCACATTTATCCTTCCAAAGTAATGTTCATAAATTATACATATAAAACTTGATAGATGCTTGCTAGTACATGGGAGTGTTGAAATATTAATATAAAATTTATTTCTTATTAGCTTAAGCTATTGAGAAACGATAGCTACTAATTAACATCATAGTCCTTGAGATTTTACTAGATGGGACAAGGCAATATGCCTCTTAGTGCACCATATCCCATCGCCAATCTCCTCAAGCATGTTCAACGGCCACACATACCAAGCACTAGGTAAAACCACGTGGGTAGCCATTGAGTAGTGATTTGAACTCAAGATCTTCACTTCATGAGCCGTGGTACTAATTGTACCCTCAACACCCCAATAATCTCCTTAATACCCCATTTCTTATTTATCCCATACAAAAATATTTAAATTTCTCATATTTACCCCAGATTGTTTTCCCTTTTGCCTTTTCCCTTTCCTCCTTCATTCTTCTCCTACCCCACCAGCCAGCTGCTTCAACTCCTCTTCTTTTTTGCTTCTCCTCTTCGATGGCAACCAAAGCCATGACCTTTTTGGCCATGACAGCTATGGCCACCCCTAGACCGGCATGGTCTGGCTTGGTTGCAGCCATGAACAGGGCAGTGCCATACCAAGCCACACCTGGTTGGCCATAGCCAAACCAGCTGTGGCCAGTCTGGCCTAGCTAGCCGCATGCTAGACTAGTGGTCAGACAGAGGATGGTCTAGCTATGACACCTAGCCACCATAGGTGTGGGCCGCCCCCCTTTCAATCAACAGCTTAGCTATTCCTCTACATTGTCATCTGTGGAGGAGGAGGAAGAAAAAGAAGAAGGGCAGGAGGAGGTGGGGCCTCTGTTAGAGATAGAGCCTCCGCCACTGGGGATTGAGTCATCACCAACTTTGCCAGAGTTGGAGGAGATGTAAGTTTATTTTTAGTTGAGGTAATAGGTGAGAGAAACAATTGGGTTCTTGAGGTTAGAGGAGGAAGGAAAATATATTAATTTTTTTTCGCTTTTTTTGTATTGAGGTGATTATTGGGGTACATACAGACACATTTTATCCTCGCCAAAAATGGTTGTCAAACCATATAAATGAGAAAAATATAACTAATTAAAACACTATCAATTTTTTTTTTTTTACACATTTTATTACTCTTTAATTTTGATTAACTGTATGTATGTTCAAGGATATAAATGTGAGGCCTATGCCTCATCTTTTTGGAGGTAGATCGCTTTAAGCTTACCTCATCTTTTTAACATATCAAGTATGAATTTATCTAAAGAGTTCTCAAGCCATATAATCAGCAATGTTAATATTTCCTCAAATTTCATGCTAAGAATGGGAATGAACAAGGAAAATGTACTTCGCTGAGTGAGCAAATTCATCTGCATTTTAGACGTTGAATTTAAATTCTCAAGTGACAAGGGAACTGATTGAGAGACACCTCGGGTGTGAGTAAAATCTGGTGCTACCCTAGCTCCTAGATGGCATATTACTTGAATTTTGATTAGAGGTAGAAGATAACAACGATTCAATAGTCACGATGGCAAAATTAGATTTAAGCAAGACATATGTGTCATTCCATGGACTAGTTAAAATAAGCATGTCTAAAACTATTGTTTCAGAGCTATACTAGTGATACAAACCACGGGCCTTCATGTATTATAATAAGGTTTATACTCGTACAATGTAAAATTCCTTGCTGCAATAAAATTCCCTCAATCTAGATCCGGTGTAATTTTACAGACAATGTAAATTCCATGCCCACGTGTGTGAAAACCTTTAATCTAGAAAACCATATATATCATCAAGGTATCTCAAAAACCTAGTAATTAATGCATACATAAATTAACCCCATCAGGTACGCTTGTGATGATCATATATAATGCTTTTGTGTGACATATATGAAGGGAGAGAGAAATTCTAGAATTTTTTTAGATTCTCAACGATCCAAATCTTCTCTCCTACATGCTATTTGTTCGTTAGTAAACTGACTGTCGTTCTTTGTATAGTCTCTCATGAGCTTTATTAAAATTTATACAAAAGATTAGGAGTAATTTTATACATAGAACTGATCACTAGCATGCATATTTTTTCTGTCTTTTTCGCTTGTGTGGGTAACCATGATGATTAAAATTGTGAATAAGAAAGGTGGGGAGAGTTGAATTCCCGACTCTGATCATCCCCTTCGTTAAGAAAATCATACGTCCAGCAGTGACAACAGAAGTCTAGAAATGTATAAATTATGGTATGCCAATCTAGAAGTGATGAACACTGCATCACAGACCTGTTTTCTATCAGGCTAGACCAAGTAGCAATGTCCCACTAGAGATGCGTTATGAACAATCAATTCTCTTATGTTACTTGCGCACAAAAGTGCAGGTAATTCATGCGGAATCTTGTATGTGTTATCCCATAGTGATTTACTGCTTCATTCTAATTCACATCTAATTAAGATCGATGCATCGGTATGAAACCATGCATGTAATAAATAAACTTTGGCGATGAATTTAGTCGCCAAAGTTTCCTCAATGTTTTCTGTTCTTAACCTTATGATTCTAAAATTACTTCTAGCGAAAAAGAAAAAGAAAAAAACGTAATGATTCTCTTCTAGCTATCATTTAATACAAGAGTGGCGTCATCAACCCTAATTAAGCTTACGGAAGATAAGAAAGGAATTGTGGACGTCCTAAGTATCAGCTAAATCATGTCGAACACATGGATATCACATCAATAACAACCTAATTACATATTCACACACCACGTACAAAAAAATCAATTGAGCTGGCCCAATTCTGACAAGGTTAAAAGTGAAGTAAAATGGGACAGACTTGTGGAAAAGGGACAAGATATAAGCACAAGCAGGCGAGAACGGAATGACAAGGAGCACAAACTAAGTGCTGTAACGAGGACATAATCTATATTAAGAGAGGAGGAAGAGCAAGATCAGGAGGATGTTCTAGAAAGGAAAGTGAACTCATTATACTCCGACCCAACACAGAGATATATGTACCTTCTGAGACGACTGGGAAGGAGAGATAATGACATGACTGAGCTGTGCTAGATCCATATGTACGGAGAAATCGATTTAGGCGAGAAGTAAGTGCTCAGGGTGAATGGCATATACCATCCAAGGTGAAATAAACAGCTAATATCTTGCTGTCTTCCTGTACCATGAACTCCTCCTTTTCCCCACTTTTAACCCGACATGATACCATAAAATCTAGCTCCATCTGGCCTAATAGATATGGAGCAGGAGGACAAGGTAAGGTAAGGAGATGACTACAGTCTTACCTCAACCCTAAATGAGCTCAGAAGTAAGCAACAAAACCCAGAATGGCCTACTGGATGTATTCTTGCTGACGACATCTTCTGCCCGAGTTAGCTTGTAGGATGCAGCTAGCTTCAGACTCATAGCTCAAAGCAGCTCACAGGAACTGGCTCGAACTCAGCAGTAAAAGAAGCCGGGGAGAGGGGTAAAGGACGAAAACAAGAGGGGAAGATATGTGCAGCAAAAATGGTAAACAGCATCCCTGAACAAGAGAATATTTGAAAGGAAAGAGGATTTTGTCATCTGGCCATCTGGAGTGCAGTCCTTGGGAGGAGGGGGGGATAAGAAGCAAGATCGGGCAGTGCCAAAAAAATGAAGAAGAAGAAAGATCGAGCTAATTACCTGGAGTTGGCGAACTCGTAGAGCTTGCCGCGGGGGGAGAAGACGATGAGAGCCACCTCGGCGTCGCAGAGGACGGAGAGCTCGAAGGCCTTCTTGAGCAGCCCGTTCCGGCGTTTGGAGAAGGTCACCTGCCGGCTCGTCGCGTTCTCGATCCGCCGCATCTGCGTCTTCCCCCTCACCATCCTCGCCCTTCCGCCGCCACCTGCCACACAACGCATCCCAACTTACACCTCCCTCCTTAAGCATGGATTCCCTCCCCCAAAAGAGCCAAGATTCCAACTGGGCACGCAGAAGTAGAAATCTGACATTCTGGTGCCATTCATTTAGGGAAAGATTTGATGTCTCACCTGATCCCGGATATGGGTCGGAAATGGAAAGTGCTCTCGGCCTAGCTCTCTTGAGTCCGGAGGAAGATGACTGCTGCTACAAGGGCTCTTCTCTTGCTTCCCTTGCCGTCTAACAGAAATAGCAAGAAAGATGCAGCCCGGGCTCTCCTTCACGTTTTCTTCATTTCCTTGTCCGGCTTTTTCTTTTTTGCTTTCTTCCTCCTTTTTATTTCCATAAATGTCTGGTCTTCGGGTAGACTGACTGGAACTAGCCAGGCCCAGGGTGGGAGGAGATTTAACGGTCGGTCTAACGGCGGTTAAATCCGTTTTTTCAGGCATCGTAGGTGGGAGGGGGTTCGCCGGCCGACACGTTGCCGTTTGTCCGTACATTTCCGTACATCGGAGGCCGGCACGTCAGAACACGCGTCGCGTCGTCAATCGCGATCGCAGACCGGGTCACGTGGTTTCCACATTGTGCGGTGGCCCGGCCCACCTTATTCCCCCACTCATCTTTTCACGGTTAATTTTTTTTTAATAGAATGATCATTTCACACTTAAATACACATAATACATAATAACAATTCTAAAAGGCGTTTCCAATAATAACGCGTTACGTTGGAATCAAATGGTTTGGAGTTATGGATCAATGTAGAAATTTGATGTTGAAGGCTTGTGCCTCTGTAATATATTAATAATTTTATTTAATTTTTTAAAATAAAATATATTAATTTATTTTTAAAATTAAATTTATTAATTTCAAAAAGAATAAAAACTTTTAAAAATAATTTATATGAGTATAAAGCTCACAAGTGTTAGTATGAGACTAGATACTATAGGCTATTGAATCGAGATAAGATAACGTAATAAGGCAAAAATCAATCTGTTCATTGAGTAATGTATGTCTTCAAATTAGTGTGGTCAAATTACATATAAGAAGTACCTATTGATCAATGTTAAAAATTGATGTTTAAGACCTCTTATGTTTCATATTAATAGTTATATTTAATTTTTTTAAATTATTTAAAAAAATTAAATAAAATTATCAATTAAAAAAATTTAATAAAAATATATTATATGAGCATGGCTCACACATATTAGCAAGAGCTTCATTGTAAACTGTTATAATTCGATGGCACAAGGGAGCAAAAATTAATATGCCCCCTAAGTTTTATGTGATGTTGGATCAAAATCCAATAGTATGCAATACCGAACTTATACAGTTGCGAGCAAACCACGCTCATATAAATATGTTTTTTTTATAACATGTAAATGGTTTATATTTTATTTCTAGCATTTTAAATGCAATTGATTAATTTTTTATTTCTAAAATTTCAAATTATACAGTAGAGTTAGGGAAGCTACAGTGTAGAGACATGGGAGAAGGGTGTGCCGTGCCAGCTTTCCTGATATGGAATGCTACGAGAATTCTCTCCTCTTTAATTCACGTGCATATGCTTCTGTCCTTGCCCCTGAACACCTCTGGCCCCTTCATGGTGCTGATGGGGTCTACGATTCTTATAGCACATTATTGCATGATGTCCTAGTGCACATTGGTCGACAACCCCAACAATTGCTGTAAGCCACGAGCATGGAGCTGTTGAGCCAATTTAATCAAAGCTTAACTTGCCAATTTTCCCTATTCGGGAGCCCTAAGGGTGATAAGGAGCTAAGCCAATTCATAAGTTAACTTTGGCTGATGGGCTCGGCATGATTTTTGCGTTAATATGCTTTGGATATTAACATACATAAAAAAAAGACTTAAAGTGGACCAACTTGGCTCAGTATTAAGATGAAGCATCTCAACTTGGCCTTTTGAGGGCATTGTTGTAACATCGAGAAGCATCTCAATTCCAAAACGGAAATCACGTTATGATGGGGAAAGGTCTTTGATCAACACAAAAGAGGAGAATTTTCTTAATTGGGACCACAAATGAAGATGGTCATCACGTGGTTCAGTTTCCTGGGATACATCCTTGTCGGACCTTTTATGGCCTGTTTCATGGACTAGGTAGCATGGCCCGCACCGACAACAGCTGCAGCCTGCAGGCTTTCAGCGGCCCATGAGGCCCGAAAGTCCGAGGGGAATCCTACTATAAGTTTGTTTGCATGGATGCGGACGGACACTTGGGTATTCGTCCCGCAGTCTGGCTCACACTTAACACTTGTTTCGGATTTAGGTGTTGTTTGGGAGGTTGCAGAAAAAAATGATTTCTCCCATTGAATAAGATGTCACATCAAAAAAGAAAAAAATGATTTCTCCTCTAATGTTTTTGAGGAGGAGAATTTGTGGCGAAGGAGCTTTCCCTAAACCTTAATATCTTTCAAATAACCCCTTAATATAAAGTCACAGTTCGTCTACGATCCAGCCTTAGTCGAGCTAGTTAAGGTCTATCCTAAGAGAGGACATATGTTGAATCCTATTGGCATAAAGTTTGTAAGGGTATATATATGTAAATCTGTAGTACTCATGAGATTTTTTTGTAAATTTGTCAAATATAACTATATTTTATGCTATCTAAACTTCAATATATGTAGCGAGCAATTAAATAATATTTCGTTTTATATTATAATAAGTATTTTTTAAAAAGATTTAAATAATTTAATTTAATTTTTTTTAAAATAAAATATTTATTAAAGAATAAAGTATATATATAGAGAGAGAGATAAGGAGGCTTAGGTAAGGCCAACTTCACACAAGCTTACTCAAGGTTAATTCTTGTAGAGTTATTTTTATAACAAAAAAGGTAGTAAATCATAAGGATCTGTTTCATGTAAATTTTTAGTCAATTTTGAAAATAAAACCCACTCATCAATGTCCGTAAAAAAATTAACTTTAAATCAATAACTCGAAGTTAATGATGTTAAATAAATAAGTTGAACATATTAGAATGAAACTAAATTTAGTTTACCCATATAATCAAAGTAGATATTTAAATCCAAATTAGTCTTACTTCTTTTTATATTATTCACAAATCTAAATTAAAAACTGTAATATCAACCGTTAATATAAAATTAAGATTGAATGGTGTAATGACGGGGACCCACGTATCTAAATTTTGCTAACCCTTGTATTTTTATGGTAATCTTTTGATTTTTCTTAGTCCCATCCTATATAAGCTTACTTAAAATTGACCTTATGTTAATTTTTTCCACTGGATATATATTTCAGCAAATTGGGTAGTCATCCAAAGTCCAAAATCGATGTCCGCAGCTCACACCACCGGAGATTATCTGTATTGCCTTCCTATTATTATGACGCAATAGGTGACTTTTTTTCTCTCCTGTCAGAGCAAGAACAAGTGTTTTTTTTTTACACCGCAACAAGAAGCTTCACACGAGAACCAATTGAAGCAGGCTGCTGTCAATAGTTGGCCTCACACACTGAAGCGTAAGGTTCACATGTTCATCATTGTGCAGCAAATTTAAAGACCCAACTGAAACTGTATCATTTCAATAGTTGGCCCACGCACTGACGAGTAGTACAGTTTTTTAGGAAAATATCCCTTCCTACACTATTTTTTTCTTTTATAGGTAAGACTCACTCTCCTGGAGCCTCGCCCACAACTCGAAAAAATCCAACCAGCCCACCAAAGCCTGAATCAGCCTTAATTGATTCAAGTTGGTTCTTTTCTATTCCCTAATTGATTCAATTCTTAGTTTCATTCTACTTAACACAATGAAACTAGATTGGGAATGAAGAAAACACCGATTCTTTTTTTATATATACAATAAATCACCCAGTTGGTGGAGAATATGGTAGCAGACGAGTGATCAGGAAGGAAGATAGCAGGAAAATAAATACAAAATACAAAAAGCTTCAAGTGTTTACAATAAAAAAAAATTAGGGTTAACAACTTAAATAGGAGGTGGAAAATGTGTGAAGCTTCATTTGCATATGACTTCTCACCAACTTTGGGAAAGCAATTGAAGCTGCCCTAACAGAAACTGATTGAATGTATGACAATCAGGAAATGGCCCACGCACGACATTAATTTCTTGGTTTCAGAGGACAAGGACAACGAGTGACACGCATATATCGTACGTCCTCTTTATCTTAAAGCTGTGAACCAGAAATTTCGCTGCATGCGTTACCCTTTGATTTAACCAGTGCATGCTTCCTTTATTATGCAAAACAATGAGTGAGTTTTGTGGCCCAACCTTTTCGAGGTGCAATGCATGCCTTGAGTCTCTACCCTACACTAGCTCGTCTACTTTTAACATGTCATTAGATTTTTTCACCTATTTTAGCATAGATTAGCTTCATGGATATTAAGCCAAGCTGCTCATTTGAACCTGGTTCATCATCTCGTCCCCAAACCTTATTTTCAATAGATTAGTAGCTATTGTTTTAGTTGTTTTCTACTTCTAGCTAATTGACTGCACTGATCGAACACGTCAGTAAATTTCTCGTTTGTAAAATGCATTGTGGATGGATTAAATCGTTAAGTCCCTATGTTGATGTGCTTCTCATGTTAAGACTCTAAACTTCTTGTAAAAAAATAGCAAAACGAATTGTGGACTATGCAAAATGTGTGAGTGAATGAAGTATTATCCCTTAAAAAGCATCATTTTTTCAATCATGACAATTAATTTAAGGCAAAGGGAGTATTTCTTATTATTAGTTGTCATGCCCCAAATTTACACATGCACGTCTATTTTTTCTTTTAGAGAAATATGCAAGCAACATCGAGCTTGATGCTGTAGAATAATTAAAACATAGGATGTTTGAAATAATCATTAAAAATTATTTGGGAGCATTATTACTCTTTCACAAGCAAATGCAAGTAATATGATATTTACATGACTAAAAATATAATCAAAATAAAAGAACTACAGGATCTCATGTTGGACACTTGTATGTCAATGCACAACTTTGATTAATAATATAAATGAATAGTACACTAGTATGCCTACAATGCATTCCTCAAAGGAAAAAGAAACTAAACAATAAAGAAGTTTACCCTACGACCTACCTAGCCTTGACTGCAGATGATCTCCACTTGCAACACAATGGATGCTGAATATACAAATATACCTAGTGAGATGGTTAAATAAGAACCACAATGATAGTAAATTAATATAATATATATCAAGTAAAGGCAATCATATAATTCAATCTTTCATAGTCACATTCAAACCAAAAGAAAAGTATAGGCACAAGGTTCACTGAGATTGATGGTCACATCTAGGAGTATAATCACACCTCACAATAGTATGAAAGATTCATGCATCATGCAGAAGCTAATGCCCACACCACTTAGCTTCATGCATCATGCGGAAGCTAATGCCCATCTTCATCCATACCAAGAAGTGAAGGCCCACGTGGGCTCATACACGCAAGTAGTTGAGATTCTAAAATTTTATTATCATCAAGATTTCCTTTGTTGCATTGCACTGGACCATTCATCTTTTTATGATATGATTTATTTGAACCTAAGTCCTAGGCCAGGGGAGTAGTTACAAACAAACTCCTACTTTTGGAGAAATGAAGATCTGTGATATGATCTTCCTCTACGTGGCTAAAATAACTCACTTTTAAAGCTAACAAGATACTATGTTCCCTTGTCCTTAAGTGTCAAATGCATTAGCCAGAATACACATGGTTTACTTACCCCGATATCATACAAGTATATATATATTATCATGTATCCACACATTCATTATACATGAAAATCATGTTATTATATATATATATATATCATAAATATCATTTAACATGATAGAAAACATGTATAAAATTCATGAACTGATGCACCATTTGTGACCTCATGGATATGTCATCTAGGGTATCAATGACCATGAACTTCCCCATCAATGCGTCAAACCCTTACCAAGAGGGGATAGGCTATGGGATCCCATCTTGTCAACACCACCATCAATATATCAGTCACACTACTGGTAACTAGTATAAACTGATGCCACACAACGTGTTGATACTAGTATTATTTATCTTCCTCCAACCACCAATGTCATCATCGACGTATCGACAACCATGTCGATGATAAGGAAGAAAATAAACATAAACTGAACTGGAATGTCAAACACTATTATATACTAAACGTGATTCCTACATCACTTGAACCATAAATCCTTCATGAAAAATCATGATTTTAGTCATTTAATCTTCATGAATCCAAAAATACCATATTTATTCTAAGCATGAAGTATATCTCAAGACAATAACTACAGCATGCATTAGAACACATCAACATGCATATGATATTCTAAATAAGAATGTCCATTTAAACCATTAAATCATTACAAGGTTAGCAATCCAACTTTGGTTACACACTCCTCCATCCGAGCATGAAACACACTCCAAGACAAACGCACTCCGCTCTCTCTTGGCCTCCTCTAAAACTCTTAATCCCCATTTTTTTTAGATTTTTTCCCTTTATATATGTCACAACCACGTCTAGAATTCAGAACAACGTCCCAAGGGCAAGTTCTTGCGCATTACTCACACCAAGGGATGGAAGGGCCCCATGTTTCCTAATGTAACTACATATTATGACTTCACTAACACGACCATTGACATGTCAGTGTTTGCTGATAGTTAAAACCCAATTTCACCGACGTGCACACAGACACATCGGTAGCTTACCGATGAAAAGGAAAAAAATTAAAAATAAAAAAGGTATATTTTTTCTTGGAAAAATATGAGGTGCCACATATTCAACAGAAAATTAGATCCTCTTTTGTCTTCTTCTTTTTTATTTTGTTAAATCTATTATAGTATCATGAGCATAGGTTCATTATCGTGTTAATCTTGTGCCCTTGGGATTTGGTTCTTTGTTTTGAATTTGGAGGTGGTGGCTGGGCTATTGGTGCTCTGACTTTGCAAGTCACACTGAAAGATTTTGATATTCATTTTTCATAAAAATTCACATAAAAAATGATTAATTGTATCATAATTCAAACCTTGCATGAAGAGTATCCTAGGGATGAGTGTTGTTTTTCGAAATTACATACATCAAACAAGGTACATAATATTGTCATCAAACCATTCATAAGGTATAGGTCTTACTTGAGTACATGTTTAGGAAACAAAATATACATATCAACAATAACAAATTGCTACTCATGTGCCTAAAGTCATCTAAACAATCTAAAAGTTCAACTAAAGAAATATAAAATTCCTACACTTGTTAAGAAGTTTGGTAGAGCTTGCACCCCAAAGCCTTCTACTCACTTAATCTTTCATAGAACCTACACTAGGATATTGAGTAAACAATAGCCACATACAATGACAATATTGCAAAATATAAATATCATAAACAAATTTTATAAACATATACAAGTCAACATAAAGAATCACTAAAACATAGTGGAAACACTCGAGAGTTCAACCACGTCTTGCTGAGATGCATACCACATAAGGTCTCTAGACTCGGTAGTCACATCTAGGAGTTCAACCACGCCTCACTAGAATATGATCTACTACATTACTCAAATTTAGACTTTTGCTAAAGCTATCACCCATCTCCGTCCATGTCATAAAGCAAAGGCTCACATGGGCCCATAGACCCAACTGGTTGAGATTCTCAACTTCCATGATTGTTGAAACCTCGTTTGTTGTGTTGTGCTAGACTATTCATCTTTTTATGTTATGATCCATTTGAACTAAACTCCTAATTTAGGGGAGCAGCACTTCAAAAAAACTACTACTTTTGGAGAGTTGGAGATTCATAGTTTTTTTTATACAATGACTCTTCTCTACATAGCTAAAACGACTTACTTTTAGAGCCAACCAGATACTATGATCTTTTATTAATTTTATGTCAAATGCATTTGTTATGATTATCTATCCATTACAAGAAATCACACATGAACATGGTTTGCTTACCCCAATACTATATGCATACATATTATCATGTATTCACACATACATTATACATAAAAATTATGCTATCATATATCTCATAAGTAGCATATAATATGATAAAAAAAATATTTGATATTTATGAACTAATGCACAATCGGTGACCTCACCAATTTGTCGGCCAAGGAGTTGATGAGCATTGACATCCATGTTGAAGTGTTGAACCCTTATCGACAGTTGATAGGTTGTGGAAGCCCATCTTGCCAATGCCACCACCAACATGTCTGTCACACTACCGATAATTAGAATAATATTGACACAACACAATGTATCAGTGCCGATCTTGTTCATCTTCCTCCAACCACCGACGTGTCAATAACTATGCTGATGATTGGGAATGAAATAAATAGAAATCGAATTGATTCCTTGAACATTTACTTCTGAAAAATATAACAAAATCCACATATAAATTGAGAGTCTTATAGTTTAGAACATGACAAGATCCCTATGAATCACATGCATAACAATTATCATGGTTACTCTAAACATAGAAAAATTCTATGTAAAAAACCATGCATGCATTCAAAACACACCAAGAATCATGCAAATGAACAAAGAACATGCTATTCTACCATCATACACTAATAAAGTTAGCAATTTGACCTTTTCTCCCAACAATAGAAGCAAGGTCTCAAGTGTATTGTTCCTTTCTCCACTTCTACTAATTTTTTACATTCACTAAGTCTCTCCTTTTGATGTAAAATCATATTCCAAAAAGATTGAAGTCGTAGGGTGTTAAATGGAATTTATAGGGGAGCAAGGTAATCGAATTCAAGTGAATAACCGTGCAAGTAACTGGCTACAATAGCTTTCTCCATATGGTTTCAAACCGGTTGGCACATCTACTATGTTCATCGACATGTCGGTGGTTCTACCGATGATTTTAGCAAAACCACGGATGTCATTGTCAACATGCCATCTACTACAGAACGTAGAAAATAGGTTTTGCTGATGTGAACACAAATGTATCAATGCCTACCGACAGTAACTTACTGAGTTCATCAACGTAATTGTTGATGTGTCGGTGATGACATTGATGACAAAAAAAAATAATGTTTAAAAATTAAATGAACCACCTTTTTAAACATTTAAATACCTTAAAATTTTAGGGTATCACATTGTAACCATGGTGGTAGTAGACTTTGTGTTATGTCATGAAACTTTTCTTATAGGAAAAGAGGTTTGGAATTACTTTAATAGTACAATTAAGATTCTTAATGTTAAAGATCATAAGTTCGTCTTCTTGTACGATACAATTGACATTTCTAATGCCAAGATTATTGCATGAATTAATAGCTTGGTTGCTCTTTTTTTTTTGCTTGGTTTGTTGATCAATCTATTTATATGCACTTATAAAAAAATTGTCTATAACTAAGAAGTGTGAGATCATCTTCCTTTTATTTATGTTCAAATCAATTTTGATTTAGAAATATGATTGGCGATTGTCATTCGATGACTAGACATCGTCATTAGGACATATAGAGATTTGATTATTTACAAATCCTCTAATTAATCTTGGGAATTTTTATGTTGCTGAGGAGGAGAAACACATGGTTCGGCTTCTCATGGCTCTTTGGGATCATTTTGATGATATTCATGGATCCGTATTGCATTGTACGCATCTACACGTACATGTTAGTTTTTATTTAATTTTTATATTACCGCATGGTGGTAAATTTTGATTTGCCCCTAGTGGCAATTTTAGCATTTACTAGTTGAATATACCTCAAGTTTCAAAAAAATATAATTTAAAATTACATAGTTTAATTCAAATTATCATTTCTAAGATACATATAATATTTGAGATTTTTTTGTGATTTTTAAATATTTGACCAAATTTTCCCTTGTAGGGGCAATGTAATACTTTTAGTGTACTTTTTGCAAATTTTGCCCAAAAAGTAAAGGGTCTGACTGAAATAACTTCATTATAACATTGAGCACAATAAGGTTATTCATGTTTAACTTTATTTATTTTTAATAATTTTCTGACTATTTATTATGACTCGCCATAGGGATTAACTCTGCCTTTGGGATCTCTTAGGATTATGACTAATTCTAAGTAATTAATTAGAGGAACTTTGGTCATTTCATAATAATTATTATTTAATGCAATTGGTCCTTAGGCTATTTGTTAAGCCCATTATCATTAGTAATTCTGAGTTTATTAGAATTAGGTATATATAAGGGTTATGCCCTAATTTTTACCCCAATTATTACCTAGATAGTTAGATCGACAACAATAACTAGTTTACACCCCTAAGAACTCAAATCCACTAGGAAGTTTCACAATCATAGGATTGTGCACTAATAAGGGCAACAACAATTTTGTGTGATCAATGATTAGTGAAGCTTTACTAGAGTATTTGAACTCCATCCCTAATGAATAGCACACACAACTATACAAGCTAAGAGAATTGTTTTGAATAATTAGCTCCCCTCTTTCTAACTAGGTCCCTTTTTTATGGTTAAAAGTTTGGAGCCCACCCTTTTAGATATTCTTGAGTTGTAGATGTATACATGTTAAGTGTGGATTTTTGTGTCTTACTTAATATAATATAAATATATATATATATATATATATATATATATATATATATATATATATATATATATATATATATATATAATATAAATATATATATATATTAATTTATCCCACTAAGTATATTCAATATACTCTTCAACCTTAATGGTGCATGTTATTTGTTTTGCAGGTGGGGGGCACTTGCAAACTTGGGAATTTCGGAAGGACATATGATGTTGATCCACTAGTTGATTAGGTTTCTTTCTTCTCATCCTTATTTAGAATTTTAAGCGTAATCACTTGAGAATGCTAATTTATTATGACTTTGTAGAATGAATTTATAATGACAATAAGTGTCTAACATTGTAGTCCTTTTAATCTCTAATTTATTAGTGATATATTGTAATTATTTCTTTACTTGAAAAGTTTTGGACAAACCTATAGTCATGCCCCTAATTTTTTATATTCACAAATATTCAAAAATCTTTATTCTAAGTGATTTCTTTTGCTGCATGATTTTTATAAAAGAAAATAATATTATTTTAACATTGAGGGTGTAACAATTGAGTGACTAATTTGTCTTGAATTAGCGCTAGAGAATGATTTCATGAGTTTATACTCCTTGGGTTGAGGTAAATTTATTTATGATATTTTTAATATTGCTTTGGTTTTATAGCTTCACTTCTATCCTTGTGATACCTTTACCGAGTTTATAAGGAGTTCATGATGGGAATTTCCCATTTTATAACTAAAATTTCCCTCTATGTATTCAATGCATAAGTGGTTGGGAGTCGTGAACACATACGTAGGTATGTGGATGGAAGCAAGAAATACAAGAAGTGAATACGATCAAGCAAATAGTGGTGAATAGCACAAGTGCTTTGGGAGATGCTTTAAGTTTTTAAGTGTCGTCTTAGATTAATTATGGTCAATCACTTATGAACAACATCTAATCAAGCTATGTAATGCCTATTATGGTTTGAGACATTTTAGTTAATGAAGGCTTTTAGTTCACTTTGTCTTATTTGTGAGTTGGACAACCAGTTTATATTGCAAATGACTTTCCTATGGCCCGGTTCCATTGCTCAACCTCATTTGACTATATCTAATATTCTCAATGTTCCTCAATTGTTTCTTAGTTTACTATCTATTAATCATCTTATTTTATGGATTATCATGATCAATACTAGACAAGAGTACATAGTGGAATAACATGTAGATAGAGGTGGCAAAGGGTCACGCTTAAGCCCTGCCCTATTGAGGCCCGGGCCCTAAAGGCTCTCATGCCCAATCCTTGGGCACAACCCTTTGGCTTGTATGAACCCCATGCCCAACCAAATGGCTCTTAGAGCTGTTGGTAGGGCTAATTGATTGGCCAAAACTACTAGAAGCTCAAATTGGGCAATTTGTTACAGTTGGGGGGTGGAGAGGGGGATTGACTGCCCCCCAATAGGGCTATTTTTTGGCAGTTGGGGGGTATCTTTGTCATTTGACAAGGCAAAGCTCTATTATAAATTGAAAGGAGGTGGGAAGGGATTTTTTTACTCCTCACTCTTACACAATTTATTAAATTAATCAACTAATTATTCAAGAAGACTCAAACAATACATCTTCAACTCTTCAAGTTTTTCTTCTTTAAGTTATCTCCTCCAATTCTCTAAACTCAAGTATTCAATGAGCAATTCTTTACACAAATTTGAGGTAATTTTTTTATTTTTAATGTTATTATTTTATTTTATTAATTTTTTACATACTTTATTTCTTTCTAATTGTATCTTTACAATTTTTTTAGATAAATAACTCACTACTCTAACTCTCATTTCGTGAATAAGTCTAACTCTAACAATGGAAAGTCATATGCCCATTGAACAAGGGAATCCAAGTCATCCCAATTATGAGTTTGATATCTCATTCTCAACAAATGAAGAGAAACTAATGGAACTGGAAGTGGGTAGCAACTGGTGGTCATGGCCGACAGGTAACTGTACCAAGTGCACCAATGAAGCGCATAGTTTCTTATGTGGGGGAGCACTTGATAAAGAAAGAAATGTCAGGCCTAGATTGTCACGCGCCGGCGATGCCTAACCCGAGCCGAACCCGGTCCAGGGGCCGGTCAAGCGCGCGGGGGCTACGAAGTGAAAATTGAGAAATGATCTAGCAGAAGACTTAACCCTAACCATGGGCGATTAACAGCAACACGGAGTGCGCACAATCCTTTGAGCAAAAGTAAATAAAAGGGGAGAAAAAGGTGTTGCTTATCACAAAGTAAACAACAATCTCAAACCCACAAACTTAGTTAAGTAAAGCCCACACCGGCTCAAAATAAGTCATAATCATCACAACTGTAGTATATGACAAATCCAAAACAAGAACCCTACACAAAGGTTCGAACATAAAGCATGAAAGAAACGATGATAAGTTACTCAACGATCTCCATCATCACACCCAAGCTACCTCTGACATTTCCTCAAAGAGGCAATCCTGTCTGTCTGCGTGTCGCACCACGCAACCCCAAATCAAAACACAAAAGAGGGGTGAGTTTTAACACTCAGCAATGGTTTTAATATCACTGTCAACGTAGAAAATACGATAGCTTAGAAATGAGATCGTTCAGATCAAAGATTTACATGGTGCATCACTTTCTGATCACACATTCATATCACCTAACACTGCATCATAATGCATAATTCAACCTGCATGGATGTATCTCTAGCATACATATTCCCACATGTATTCACATCATACCAATCCCGCATGGATGTATCTCTAACATACATATTCCCACATGCATAATATCACCACAACCTGCATGGATGTATCTCTAACATACATATTCCCACATGCCTATTAGCATCACAACCTGCATGGATGTATCTCTAACATACATATTCCACATGCCTAATATCATCACAACCTGCATGGATGTATCTCTAACATACATATTCCCACATGCATAATAGCATCACAACCTGCATGGATGTATCTCTAACATACATATTCCACATGCATAACATAAAAATCAACATGCATGGATGTATCTCTAACATACATATTCCCACATGCATAATGTCATCACAATCAACCTCCATCAAGGAGTAATCACACTTTAACGTCACACAGATGGGAGCATAGACAAGGCCACGAAGGCGTGTCATGGTACCAAAATTCTACACAAGAATTCAAGAAAGATCGGGGTTGTCAATCCCTAATACTGCTCGCCCTGGACGATCCTGGCCAAGGATGTCCCATTCTCACACAGAGAATCTAGAGCAGGGGTGTTCGCCCAGGGACATCTCCTGCGGAGGGAAGAGCCCGAGTTCTCACACAGAGAACCCCAGAACACGTGGTAGCGGGGTGCACACGGCCTACCACACTGGATTCTCAGGGTCCAGATGACGCACATAATAATATTCTCACATATCTACAAGACAAGTACACAACTCGTCCCCACATCATTCCATTAAACAAACTCAACCCGGGGAGTGCCCTCGTTCCACACAGGAACTCCAAATCGTTCCACACAGGAACTCCAAATCGTTCCACACAGGAACTTCAAATCAAAATATGTCCTTTCGGACCAATCAACTTGCGATTAATCCACGACCGATAAACCCGGCACACAATTCCATCACATTGCATCCAATCGGTCAAATTCGATTAATCACGATGAAGCCTCAATTGGAAATCCATTTTCATAATACGTGTAGCATGGTACATGCGTGGGCAAAGCATACATGAATCCTAATCATGATAAGTGTTCTCACCAGCCCCTAATGCATCATTCATAATCACGATATTAAGCTTCAACATCATCATTTAACCCCCACATGTGTGTGTAACTAGTAGAAGCCTTTCACATAATGCATATTAACATGCTTGAAAATCAACTCACTACCACACTACACATGTGAATTTCTACCTAAACATGAATTCCAGCGGAAATCATAGTAGAAGAATCGTTGAAATCATAGTTAAATTCAAAACTCAACCACAAAGGCTAAACACCTATAACATCACTCATTTCATCATTGAGTCATGGCAATCACCAATATTCACACACCATTAATCACAATTTATCATGACAAATCAGTCCAACAATGATTGTAGTCCTACTGAAAATATATGCTTATCCAAAGGGAACCAACCGTTCATAATTTCAAGATAACGATTCCAACATCATGCCACAAAACATAAGTCATCCCACCATCTCTAAGCATATGTCTCAACTTTATAAACTCAATAGCATGCATTTCTAGTAGCCTAACATAGCTTAAAACACTCCACATTCATATAAAATTGACAAGCTAAAGTGGAATCATCAAAATAGGCATCATACACACAACATACAATTTCCTGTGTAGCCGATCGATCGCCCTTCAGGCCGTTCGATCAGTTACACGCAAAAATTTGAAATTTTCAGTTCAGCCGATCGATCGCCTTGCAAGGCCGATCGATCGCCAACACGGCAGAACAGTCATCTTCTTCCTTTCGCAAAATCAAACCGAAACACCATAGATAACACTTCAAATCCACATCTAACACCCTAATCATTATCAAAAGTCCTCCTTGACTTCCAGAATATCAAACCAAACCATAATAATGCAAAACCCTAAGAAATCAGGATTAAATAATTCCATTTTCTAATCTTACCATTAACACACTAAATCAAGCAAACCATTTCGAAATAAGCCAAAAATGAAGAGTTTTACCATGGATAAATAGAGATTTCGAAGACCCATTACCTCAGCACTTGATTAAGCTCGGATTGAAGAGTCACCCTTCTTGAAATCCTTGAAAACACAATGAGTTTGAATTAAACTCTAATAGAAATCGATTTACCCAAGAAATCCCTAATTAAACCTTAGATCTAGGGCTTGTTGGTAGTAAAAATTGAATTTTGAATGTTAGGGTTTGTAGTAAAACACAAATCAGTAGCTTTTGATGGTCAAAAACGGATTGAATCAAGGGGAAAATGGTAGATTTGGAAGAAATTAAGAGAGAAGTCATGGATTAGTGCTTAATTAGAATAAGCTTACCTTAATCGGCTTCTAATTCGGGCCTAAGTGGGGATTAGGCCAGCCTTCCTTCCTTAGCCTATTCCCAAAAATGGAAATGGCTCAGGTTTGCCCTTTTATAGTAAGGGTTGGGGTAGGCATAGGTAAGTTTTGGAGTGTAAATATGAAAAGTAGGCTAAAAGTGGGTATTTTGCAAATTTAAGCACAATTTAAGCCTAATAAATTCTGAAAATTTTTGTGGGACCTTAAGTATATGTCTAGGTTCATTTGACACAAAAATAAAATTTTCAACGGTGGGGCCCACAGGGGTCCCGCCAAAACCCTAATTTTTGGGAAAATAGTAAAAATTCCAAAAAATCTCAAAAATTCACATTTGGTTTAAAATCACTCAAAACCACTAATATTGAAGTTAATTTTGGTTAAAACCATCACAAACACTATTTATTTACGAAATCACCGAATAAGATCAGAAAACGCGTAAATCTCACGATAACCCATAATTAAAGAAAACCAAAACCGGTTCAAAGATGAGGGTCCTTACATAGATAAACATGGGGATATACTACTACATGCAATTTGCAATCACTACAAGCGCATCTCAGTATCTCCACTAGCGGAAACTTGTCATCTTTCTAGGCATGTCAACAAGTGCCTCGCAAAGGCTAAAAAATTAGATATGAGGTAAACACAATTTGGTAACATGGCTAGCTCATCGGCTAGTTTGAGTACTTTCAAATAAACTGAAAGTACAAATCATAGAGAGCTAGCCAAATACATTGTGCACGCTGAACAACCATTTTCTTTTACAAATGATACAAAGTTTAGAAGGTATGCAAAGAACGCCCTTAACCCATGTTTCTACAAAGTTTCGCGTACTACAACTAAGTCAGACTCTATTAAACTCTTCAATAAGTACAAAGGTAAGCTCATTAAAACTCTCTTTACGATTCTTGGTAATTTTTTTATTATTTCATATATATGGACTAGTAACCAAAAATTAGAATATGTTTGTATTACATCACATTACATTGATCACTATAGGGTTTTTAATAAAAGAATTATTACTTGTATTTTATTTAGAATCTCCTTGTACGAGTGTTGTAATTAGTAGGTCTATAATAACGACTTTACATGACTATCATATTAAAAGTAAAATTCTTTTTATTACCTTCGATAATGTTTCAAAAAATAAGTGTTGTTGACATTCTTAAATCACAATTGTGCACTATGTTAGATAGGAAACTTTTTTATATAAGATGTTGTTGTAGTATTATTAATTTATTTATTCAACACAGTTTAAATATAGTTAAAGATCATGTAAAAAAATTTAGAGAATTGTTAGTATATATTAGTACTTCTCCATCTAGATGTTGAGAATTTAGAGATTTATGTAAACAATATGGTTAAAAATATAAAAACATTGTCTAAAATGTCAAAGATAGGTAGACTAGTTATAAACTTTAGGAAAATGATATTTATACACCCATTTTTTTCTACACCATGAGCCTTATACCACCTTGGATAAAGAAGATGGGTCCCACCTAACAACATGAGATCTACTTTTCCCTATCTAATCATAAGTGGTATTAGGCTTACAATGTAGAGAAAATAGATATTGTAGAAATATCACTATCCTAAATTTTATAATATTTTAAAGTTATTTTTATGAGTGTATGGCCAATGTAAGTTTTAAGAGAGGGATAGTGGATATAGCAAAAATATTTAGGGTATAAAAAAATATAAAATGGGTATTTTATACTATATTTTCTCTTATAACATGAGCTCAAGGCTCAGCGTAACCACGCGAGCTCCAGCATTATGAACCATCAGATTTGATACGATGATGTACATTAGGGGGGTGGTAGGTGATTCACAAAACTTAGGTTCGTAGAGTCGCACATAAACTTAGGCTCCTATAAACATAACACTTTTAAAAGATAAAAAATTAACTGAAAAAAGAATAAAATGATGTATAAAAAGTAACTGTGCAAATGTCATAATTCCCGGGAATATGTAGTCGTCATCCCACTTAGGTCATTCCAAACAATAAACCCAACAATTTGGCATCCCCCGTCGTGAATATTATACCAAAGAAAAAAGAAAGAAGAAACAGCTCACAATCAATAGACCACTATGGGGTATGGGCCCAAGCCTACATTAGAACCAACTTTAGTATTACCGAATCATGTGGAACTCATAAGCCCACGTCTTCCTTGTTCATAAATGGCCTAGTTAAGGTACGAATTCAAGTCTCCATCAATCATTTCTATCCATTCGTTGCTTTCTCTTGAGATGCCCTTCTATCTTCTTCAATAAAATTATCTGGGTTCAGACGCCCTTTTTGATTAACAAAGAGCCAACTGCAGCTCCAAAGTAATATTGATGGAGGTTGCTTGGTGGGCATGGAACCTAACTAATCTGGACTTTGGTTCCTCTCCTTTCTTCCATGTGAGCTGCGAGTTTGGCCGGGCACGAGCTACGTCGCCCACACTGCGTATGAGGAGGGATGCCGAACATTTTGGGCTTCCATGTGGATGCATCAGCGCATGCGTCATGAAGCCCACCACTTAACAGCTCTACTTTTTTGCTAGATTTATGTGATGGGCAGGTAAGCATTGAGTAAAGTGCATAGTGACCTAATGACTCGCATTGCCTAGACTCATACAATTGCTCTTGAGACCATGCTCTTGTAAACTTCTTCTATCTAGATATATTTGATGTAAATGATTTTTTGAACAAGTAGACTTGGTAAGCTTTCTATCTAAATATTTTTTTTTATAATTATCCTTAGGCGCGGTTTGGGATATGCTTTTAGAGGGAAAATCGATTCCCCCCTTAATATAATATGTCACATCAAAAAGGAAAAACGATTTTTCTTCCAACTTTTCTAAGAAGGAGAATTAGTAGGCAAAATAATTTCTCCAAACCACACAGCCTCCTAAAGAGCGCCTTAGTCTAGATTCATATCTAGAGATATTTCTTAGTCATGACTCACATGTAGACTATTTAGTTTATTCAGGTAGATGGAATATGATGTGATATACCGGAGTACAAACCTACTGAATTATTTAGTTGTGTTCAAGACAAAAAGTGATATTCATACTTCAATTTTTCTACACCAAAAGATTACTCCAACCTCCTTGGATAGGAAAAAGTAAATCTCCATATTGTCTAGTCTAATTCACTTTTTTTAGCTAATCAAAGATATGAATAGACTTTTAGTATACAAAAATTAGAGTAAAATTATCATCATCCAGCTAAAATTGGTCTCTCACCAATCAAATAAGCTGACCTCTCCTAACCCACCTCTCCCTATCCCAGGGTCGAATTCTAGCCCTGTGTGCAAGAACCATATCCACCTCTCCCTATCCCAAGGTCGAATTCTAGCCCTGTGTGCAAGAACCATACTAATAAAAAATGACAAAAAAGATCGGCCACCCCTATTTGTGGTGTTAATGAATCCACATTTTGACCTTTTGAAAGGAAATACATGTTCAGCGAGATGCACAACTTCAGTCAAGATCAACCTGTCTAGATTGAGTTCCCATCAAACTTTCACACCAAACTCCCAATGAAATAAATGTGAATGAGTAATGCTAAGTCCGCTCACAGGCCTTGCACCTTTGTTGTGGCGAGTTGTATGCAAACAAGGCGTGCGCTCGTACCTAGCATTTTCAAGTCCAAATTGGTCCTCTTCGGAGGGCCATCGCTTGTTTGGATACATCAAGTGTTTGCCTTATTTTTGTCCAAGTTGGTTCTTTGGAGGGCAATCGCTTGTTTGGATGCATCAAGTGTCTGCCTCATTTTTCATGGGATTTGAGAGGCTTAACTCCCATGGACGAAGACTATGTTCAGGGACCAGCTTCACATGGAATGTCAATCCGATCGTTGATAAATTGTGCCCTGTCAAGTGGGCCTAAATTCCAAGAATAGAAGAAGAAGAGGTTGGTGGGCCTAACTAAATGCCCATAAAGCACGGAAAACCTATTGTGATTCTCAAATTCGGTCTACTTCAAGTGGCAAATAGAGGCCCAATGCATTTTACCCGAAGCATACAACTTCTTTATAACTGAAAAAAAAAAGTGTTAACAACTTGAGCATTTAGGCCCATCACTTGGGCCACTGCCCGTGTCTCGTGGGCTGCTACTTCCCATTAAATGGGAACAATGAGGCCCATCATCTGGACACCACTTATGAGGTAAAGATGTGCGCGATTTGTTGAGTTTGGATGGGGTAAGTGACTAATGAAGTGATAGATTGATGGGGTAGGAATAGAGGTGTTCACAGACAAGGACAAAAAAAAGCCTCAGTGAGTTCAACTCACTGCTGATAGAGGTGTTCATCAGACTACGCCTCATGTGTCATTTTGAACAGCTGGTTTGGGGCTAGTAGAACTTAGGGACTTTGTTCCTCAAATCAGGCACACTAGGGCCATGAAAATTAAGAGGGCAGTTGCATATAATAATCAGAGCCTTCGTATGTACCATTCTTAGAGCGCTATGTAAGCAGGTAATAGGGTCTGATCACATAGCTGGCCAGACGACGAGACCCGTCAAATCATAAAAATTCTCATGAAGTTAAATTTAAGAGGTCAAGGCATTTCATTCTGTATATCATTTGTTTGCCATATAAGGAACTCATATAACTTGTTCATAGTATAAGGATATTAATTGGTTATGTAGATAGGTAACGGATCATGCATCCAACACAACACAACACTATAATATTGTACTCAGAAGTCCAAACCCCAGAAGAAGCATGGTTCTGTCCTGTTGCAGATGAAGCTTCAAAGGACCCAACCCTGAATGAAGTTGCTTTCCCCGGCGGCATTCCTGCTAGGCATGGCTGCCTCTGGTGGAACAAATTGGTGGTACCTACCCATGCAGGATGTAGTGATGTGATGCTTGATAATTTGTAAAATCAATAATAGACTAAGCTATAGATATGTTAAAGTATAAATCAAATATATAAAAATTCATATTCTTTAAGGCTCGAGCTTTTAAGAAACTTAGTTACTGGTATCAGAGCTCCATGGTATCAGAGCTCCAGGACGTTCTTCGAAATGATGAAATAAAATTATATAAAATTTCCTATTCCTAAAGGCTCGAGTTTTGAGAAACACGATTATCTTACAAAATGTCTTCATAGGAGGATCGAATACCACAGGTGAATTTGGAATCAAGTATGCTCAAATTAAGAACCGTTCCAGATTCATATTTATGCTTATATCATGGCTCATTCAGCAAACATTCCATACGTACCCAATTTGCAAGGATGGCTCACAGTCCATAGTAGCCGACTGAGAAGGATGCACCACTACTGGTGGTGCAGAGTCCCATGATCTTTGAATGCTTCTGAAAGCTCCAATTCCTTCTGCTTCCAGCTGAAATGATACATCGCACAGTCTAATGTTAATGGGAATATAAATAATATGGTTAGTTTCTACGTTACAAATTCCATGGAGAAAGTACTGCATGCAAGGTAGCCAGTGAATTAAAAGCCTGACCTTGCTCTTAAGCTGCTTGTTAATGTCTCCAAGATGGCGTTCCTGCAATAAAATGACCTAAAGATCATCACATGCATGTGTTTAGAGAACATAAGTCACAAATGTGGAAAACAGGTACCTTTTTGCGGAGTTCTTCCATCTGCTCCATCATTATTTGTGTCTGCATGATTAACAGGAGTAATAACTTGTATCATCTGTTCTTAGGTATCTATGGGGCAATAACTGTGGTTCAACTATCATTTCCGCATGCGTAATTTCCTTATTTCAACGCATGGTGCATCCAACGGCATAAGACTAGTGAATATGTCTTGACAGATTGTTTTTCTTATGAAAGGCAAAATGTGAAATCAATAAAAGTTACCTTCCTTTGCCTAGCTTGGGAGAGAGCCACTTCTAGTTGTCTTTCAAGTTGCTGCAATTCCTTGACACTTAATGGACCAAGATCCTCTCCAAGCAGATGCCTTAACATGAATTAGCACAACATAAATTAAAGTATCCTAATTTTCACAGTGGTACTTGTTTGAGATGACACAAGGTATTATGGTTCAGTTGGGGTATTTGAGTAGCAAACCTTTGGGAGCGAAGAAGAGACTCGTATTTGGCTTTTAACTTGGAAATCTCCTGGTGCCAACCCTGCATAAGTAATTAAGCACATTAACAACTGATGAAAACGAAGAGCCCCAACATCTGTTTCCAAAGAAATTGATAACCAATTAGGTACATATATACTCCCTCCGTCCTAGATTAATATATAGCTTCATTTGATTTTTTAAAATGAATTAAAATTACTTTATTTAAAAAAAATAAATGGAGTTATTAATCTAGGACGGAGCTATTTATCTAGGATGGAGGAAGTATTATCATAGATATACCTGGACTTCGTGATCCAATGGGTTATTTTCCTGAGGAACATAGCTGCAACGCTGGTACCGCTCAAGGGTCTTGGTCGTGCTGATTGGAATTAAAGAGGAGAAATATTTAAAAAAACTAATCTGCCATTGATAATTATGTACAGTATAGCCTCCCTATCCCACATTAAGTGTTCAATTTGGAAAAAAAGTGTAAATTTTATGTAAGGTGAAAGAGCCTTGGACTACAAAACGACATAAAAGTGACTAACTCATTACCTTTTCGGGTCATAAAAAGATAATTTTCTCATAGCTTTTCTAACTAAGATTTTCATGCTCGTCCTACTATAAGAAGAATCAAATCAAAAGCTTTCTAAGTGGCAGGTGAACAAATAGTGGGGCAATTAATGTGGGGCAATTATTATTTTTAGAACAAGACACTTAATACAGGATGAAGAGAGTATTAAAAAACATGTTAATTTGTAGACATTGTAATTTTCCTTTTTAATCTAAATTTTCTAAAATGCAGCGATGCCGAAGTTCATACAATATGGAAATATATCTCATGAAGTTCTAAGATAAAGATTTAAGTAGAAGTCACAAATCTTGTTCGGATTTCAATCTCAAAGGAAATAACTATCAAAGAACAAGAGAATTCTACTTATATAAATGATACATGGAGGTTGATTGCAGAACTAACAGCCTCCCTGAGACATAATGTTAACAGTTTCTTTGAGCAGATTTCAGCTAAAACCAAGCAGATAAATGATGCCATTATTGCATGGTTTGACGAATTAAACTTCCTTGAAGAGTGTAATGCCTTAAGAAGGAAGATGTAAGGATATAATTTGCCACTATATATATGTTATGGAAAGAAACCCTATGTTCCTATGGGTTTTTAACATTTATGATTTGTGCACTAAAAAAATACTCCCTCTGTCCGGTAATAAGTGTCTGGATTAGAAAACAAAAATGAACTAAAATCAGTTCATTTTGGTCTTCTATATGACACTTATTATGGGACAGTTTTTTTTTTGGGTGCAAACTAACAACAATTCCAGTGTAGATTTAAGAAATGGTCGAAGGGAGAGGTGATGACCATCTGACAGCAAAGTTAAATCGAGTCTTGATAGTACATGAACGATGACTTGTCAACAACAGTCAAATGTGTTGAATGCAACATATCCAAGACAGATTAATAGACAGTAAAAAAAAAATTAAATGAAGAATTCATCTTTGATTAGGTTTGAAGCCTCAGTTGTTCTGTAAGATAAAATTTTCGATAGTTTGCTACGCCTACTTGGATGACCTGCCAAGAACACTGTTAATAACATTTTTTAACCTCCTTCATCATGGTAAGATTCCTCCGTACGAAAGTAGAACTCTTTTTTATAATTAAAATGAAATATTTAGCGAAAAGCAGTCTTCATGCTATTTGCTTCTCAAGGGTACACTGAAAATAAGCACGTCAAGACTGTACACGAAAACATTTTGCCAGACTTTCCTGCCCAGATCACTCCGTCAGCAACCCATCCGATGATCCAATGATTTGGGTAGAAAGTACCTCTCCCGGCCAGCTTTTGGAGGGAAGCGTTTTTCATGCTCCACTCCTAGCATTCCACTCCGAGCATGAGCCGAGCGTAAGGAATGTCTGGGAACCGTCTGATCTTAAGATCGGTGGCGCACACGCTAGCGTACATTAGCGTAAGTCATACTTACACTAACGTACGCTAGTATGTGCATCACCGATCTTGAAAATTAAACGGTTCCCAGACGTTCCTTACGCTCGGCTTATGCTAAAGAGGGAGCATGAAAAATGCTTCCCTTTTGGAGGGCCTAGGAGGCAAAAATGCTTATCCTCCAAATGTACCGGCCACCTTTCTGCTGAATTCACTCTACACAGTAGAGGCGCCAGTTCAGGTCTTCAATAACGAAGTTCTATCATGGAACCTAGCACCTAGCTGCACAGTCCTTCACATTGCGAGGACTTGGCTACCATCACCTTGCTGCATGCAACAGGCGTGCAATTACACACCAAATGCATGTGTGGATTACGGATTTCATAAAATTTTGTAAGAGGTTTGAATCCGCACTAGACATCTGCCCAACTTTACCCACCAAAGGACAAAAATGCATTTGTGGTTGTCTCATGAATGTTCTTGTCATGTCCGGAGTCTGCCATCTCGTGAATGATTTTAGGCTTTTCAAACAATGAAACGTAAGCACAACCCAGGACCTGATCAACCGCCACAAAAGTAATCCTTGAAACCAGGCAGTCCCAAACTCCCAAGGACATAGTGACAAGAGATTCTGCACCTGGGACTGTTGTAAATCTTCAATACCTTTTCCCCGGAAATTTCCAGAGTTGCAAGTAATACAGTACCGAAGCAGTGTGAATTAGCAACCGGCCGAGTCGACCTTGTGGCCAGCTATAAATTAGAGCTGGACCAGCCAGCTTGATCTCAGTATTAAGCCGAGTCTAGCTGGTCAGTTTTTTCGTATTTGTATTTGTATTTTTATAATTTATATTATATTTATATCTGGATGGTATGGATTCTATTGTTAGATGAAAGGATCCACGGGATCTTCACTCAGGAAAAAACACAAGGTAACTCATTTGTGAAATAGAAGCGTACCTTCATCACGCATTTTGTGAAGCTATGAGAATATAAAAAAAAAGTTAAAAATTCAGCAAAACAGCCTAGCCTTGTTCATCGATATCATACTCCTGTTATTTACAAAATCCATATAAAAGAAACATAGTAACATTTGTTTGTATTAAAGAATGCCAACTTTAGAAGGATATATATGAAGAAAATGCTTATGCCTCAAAATAAATAATCCCTCTGTCCTGAAATAAGTCTCCTATTTTGAAAAAGTCAAATATTTAAGCTATCTCATATCACTCAAGTTTCTAAACTTGCCATTCTTTTATTAACACATAAAAAAAGTTGGTAGAGGGTAGTTTAGAAAAAAATATACATAAAAACTACGAGAAAGTGTTTAAAAGCCAAGCAAATGGGACACTTATTTCATGACAAGTTGTTTTTTCTAAGGAGTATAAATTATGAGGTAAATTTAAAGTGTTTTATGTTTTTCATTGAAAATAAGTAAACTAAAGTAGTATGTTTGTTATAGAGGTAAAAAATTGAACCTAGATAATTCCAGCAGAGCCGGCTCAACAACCTCACTTTGGAACCTTCAGTCGAGCCAGGCCAAGACCTAAGTAAACGCTGAAAGATGGCACTCAAGTAATTTTCTTTAAGGGAAGAGATTCAGAAACAACAAATATTTACCTATCTTTTAGTGGACATTTCTTCACAATAAGCCGAGATATATATTCTCACATCGATGGCCGTCAAGTGAAGGTAAGATTTTAGAACCTTGCATCTGTTGGAACTCAATTACTTTGATAACAACAAATGCCAAAACAAGCTTGATCTTAATCTCAAATTGATTTAACAACTCAGATGCTGAGGATATATACATCGCATTCGCGCAATACAATGGTGTATGTCAGATCACAGGGCGGGCAGGCGGACCCGTGAATAGCAGGTGCCCCACGATCAAAATTGTGTGGCCCTTAAATCTGAGTGCAGAAATATTCTTCAAAGATTATTTTTGCATTGCAGTCCTAAGTAGAAATTAGTTAAGCATCGGTTATATTTGCCTGTTGTCATGTTTTTACCACACAGGACGAGATATATATATCAGTGCAATGTAAGTGTATTAAGTTGTTCAAATAAATAGAAAATTCTTCAAAATTAATTAGGGGAACATCTGGCTGAAGGCTTGCATCCTAGACCTTATAAAGAAATTAACTTGCCTTTTTTTTTTGCCCTATCGGCTTGCAAAATGTTCTTATAGAACCACTAGCTTGTGTATAGAAGAAAATATAGCACTCGTGTTTATGAGCCTGCACTTATTTGTACTGAACATTTTGCTGTAACATATTTACTCCTTCATTAATTTTCTATGAAATGCAATGGCCCTTACTAGTCATACTAAGAGTATATAATTCAAATAGAATTCCCCAAGTAAAAATTCAAATGTTTACTTTCTAATTGGGTTTCTACTAGCTCTTTCTGAGACATTGTCAAAACTCCAAAGACTAATCTTCTTTTGACTTTGTGATTATCCACACTGAGCTTTATAAAATTTTGCTCACAAATAAAAAACTTTTAAATTAATTATTTTCCATAGTTCTAAAATTCCATTTTGACTCCTTTGCTTTCCAATTCAAATCCAATAGTAAATCAAAGTTAGCATTACTCCATGATTGACTCCATTGATTCTCCGCATCAAATTTTAAATAAAGCTCATCAAACTCTATTAGCTAATATGAATCCGCTATATATCTTCTCTATAATACTTTCTTTTCAAATTTTATAAAATATAATTATGAAATAATGTTCAATTATAATTTTAAACTCAGTAGTCTTAATATAATGTAGTAAGTTACATTGATTTCAATATTTTTACTTAGTTAAAAATAGTGTAATGTTTGAACAACCATTTACATTTTACACTTCAAATAATAAAATATATTTTTATTTTCAAACTAAAACAGATTAATTTTTAATATATAACTCAATTTTAACATATATTAATCTTTAGTATATAATTAAAAACAAAATGATAATAAACAAATAGTGTAATTAGTAAAATCATTTCTTATTACATTTATACGCCCGATAATTTCACATTTCCAAATTGATCTCAATTGCTTTCCTGAGGAAAATATCATTTATAAATCAACTTACTAATTGATATTGAATACTTCCAACAAAGTAACACTCGAGCTTTTACACATTTATCTATACATGCCCAGAACCATGAAATCGGAGTTGGCCTACCAGTTAGCTGCCTACTTCACATTTCACAAGAACAAAACCAAAAACAAGAAAAGAAGAGAGAGATAGAGACAACTGCAATTTTTGCCAAACATAGTAAATAATAACCAACTTCATCTCCCCAGCTGTAATTTATCATTTTTAGCGAACAAGAAAAAAGATAAAAGAAAAGAAGAAAGATGATCTATGCCAGTGAATAGAAGCATAAATAAATTGAAGAAATATGACGATTGAAGAGAAAAAATGAATGTAAAAACAGTCTCAAGCAGGTGAGGAACGATGGAAGAATAATTGTTCTGTTAACTACTAATGTTGTATTATGCGGATCAGAATGATATATAATTAAAAAAATGCCCTGGGACATTATATACATCTACTTGTGTCATTAGCTTAAGTTTTTTTTTTTGTGTACCAAAAAAAAAACAAAGCTTAACTTTCCTTTTTCACACTAATAATGCTTGCTGTTAATGAATCATGGGAGAATCAACATTCATGTAGATGTTTTCTTCTCAAAGAAATTTGTGAAAAATTTATCTTACAGAGATTACGAACACACAAGCTCTTATAACCCATAATGACTAGCGAGAAGCTCTTCAAAATGACGAAAACAGACAGGAGACAGTTATGGTGTGCAATAAAGAAGAAATTGCATGAACTCTAGAGAGATGACTTAAAACATCTATAGCGACCTGAACGTTCAGAGGCGTTTTCCACCAAAAAACAGTTGCTGAAGAACTGTTTGACGGAGACTTGAATCTAAGACAATATGTAAAGAAAAATTTCAACTAGGATCATTTTTTTTAAGAAAGAAAATAAGGACATGTACGTATTATGCACACGCGCACAAATTGGTTTTTCGAAAAAGAAAAATTAAAAAGAAGGAACCCTCTTGTATCCGTTGCATATACTAATGCTCGTATCTACTGTTGCATCCCTAGAACACTAAGACAAGAAAGTAGATTGACATGATCTTACATCAGTGAGGTGCTTTGGACAGTGCAGAATTTCGTGGAGAGCTAGATTGCACCCAGCATCCACGTATCAATGGATCTTGGCCAGAGGAAGCGAAGACGTGAGAGATGTGAGGGAAATATGGCTCGTACAGTATAGAGGCCGTACCTTAGGTTTCAGTTCATCCGGCCATGAGCAAGAAGTGAGCAGAAAAAAGCTAAAATCATGGCATCTAACATCAATCATATTCTGATCTACTCTATCTGTTGTAAATCGTTAATGGTTCTTTGATCAAAACAGTGGTATGGGGAGAAGCTTTCATTTCACAGTACAAGTGCTCAATAATAACAGTTGTGAGAGCGATACAGAGAGAGGGAGAGAGAGAGTACCCGGCGCTGCCAAACTCATAAAGCTTCCCACGGCTGGAGAAGATGATCAAAGCGATCTCGGCGTCGCAGAGGACGGACAGCTCGTAGGCCTTCTTCAGCAGCCCATTCCTCCTCTTTGAGAAGGTTACCTGTCTGTTGATCTTGTTCTCTATCCTCTTCAACTCCACTCGTCCTCTCCCCATTGTCCGACCTTCCTTCTTCCCTAGCTCAAGATCAGCTAGCTTCTCTTTCAGTTCCTCCATGGCAAGAGAAGAAGAATTTTTATATGCAGAAATGAGCAAAATGATTCTCTCCTATCTTTTTCTCTGTATGTATTACCAGTTTTAGACGTATTTATTGCATTTTCTTATTGAGGAAGAGATCTAGGAGTAAATCCAAAGTTTCGGTTTGCTATGGAGAGAGGGAGAGCTGATGCAATACCTCTTTGGGCACTCTGCCAACTCCTCTTACTACACTCGGAAGATGGCCAGATTAGGATTTGGCCCAGATGCTCCTCCTCCCCTTCCCTCAGCTTCTGCAACAATCCTTTTCAAGAGAATGGAAGAACCTACCACTTCCAGCAACTTTTACTGTCTCTTCTCTTTTACTTTCTAGCTCTCTCTCTCTCTCACCATTTTATTTGTGTCTCCCTCACTTGTTCCTGCAAAGGATTAGACTGGTAAACTGCAGCTTGACAGGGATTGATGGAGAAATTTGATGTGTGTCTCCGTTTCTTCCGTTAGTGTGTCTGTGAACCCTACTGGTTAAAACTGTTGTGTAATTTAATGGACGTCGGGCTACGCGTCGACCCTCGCATGCCTAGTTTCCTTGTCCAATCATTCATCTGTCGAACTCCTATTCTATGTCCGAAGTCCAAACTCATGACGCATTCCCTTAGAATCTTCTTTATGGTTGCCCGCATGATTAATGAACTTCAAATTTTGCTTAAATTTTTCTTTGCTTGTGCAAAGGTTCGGCTTCCATTATCAAACTGACCAGCTATAATAATGGTAATGGTGTCATTAAATGGGTGAATTATGAGAGGTTGCCATTAAATGGGTGAAGTATGAGAGGTTGCTTTTGTTACTGGACATTAGACAACATATATAATCATTTTCTATACTTCCTATTCAGATGTCACTAAATGGGTGAAGTATGAGAGGTTGCTTTTGTTATTAGGAACATTACACAACAGAAGCATTTCTGTACTCCCTAGTCGATCACAAAGCACAAATGTAAGGAATGCATAGGAATCTTTCATGAGATATGCTAATACATGTTAATATCAAAACATTGATGCCAAAGTGTGTTAGCATGTGTGTCATCGACTTCAAATATTAACAGCTTCCATAAATTCCTTGCACTATATATGCGCTTTATTATTAAAAAACATAGAAATTGCTTACATAGACAACAGGTATGACAGATTCACACAGTTCAGGCATATAACCTAAGTATTACTCCACCATACTTAAGTTATATGCCTGAACTGTTTGATACTTAAGCATGGTATACTGTGACGTTAAGCATTATTACTTCACTATGTAATACACAGTTCATTCTGGTTTTGTTTCGCATGGTATACTGCAATGTAATTGTCTCCGACACAAGGCCGTGATCTCCTGCGAGAAAACTCTACACTCTAGAGTCTAGGGGTGGCAATGAATCCGACACGCGGAGAAAATCAAAGTACTGCTGGTAAATGAACTGTGAAAAAAAGTTTCTTCATTCATTTATAGAATTAAAAAATCACCAAGTACGACCACCATTACATGAGCTTATAGATGCTAAATTCGTCTAGGACTAAAAGAGTCACTTTTTTCTGGCAATTAAGATAAAGCTAACTAGCTACATATTTAAGCAACCAAAATTATTTAGAAGCAACAATTATTAAGCAACTATACGTGAGCTAGTTGGACTCTAATCAATATGGGAAAAATACCTAAAATATCCAACTTTCAAACTCTTTTTTCCAATACTACACTCTCGTATTTTTTCTATTCAATATACACCCAGCTCATACTTTTTTCTTTCTACTATACCCTTTTTAAGATTCACCATTTATTATAGATCACTTTTAGTAAAAAAAACATAAAGGTATGGTGGGCCTGCACCACCCTTATATTGGATGTCCTACACCAACTCAGGGCACTGGTTGCCCTGGCTTGCTACCCATCGGGTATTGGTAAAAGTATGGAAGAGTAGCACAACTAAGCCATCAACATCTAAAACGTTAATTATTAACTTCTCAAATCCGCCCAAAAAGCCCTCCGCGATCATGGTCTATAGGATGGAAATTTAATAAAGAATGCGTCTATTTCAGCATCCCCTAAAAATAAAAAAGGTATTTTTTTATTGCTCGCCCCTATTATTTTGTTATTAGCCACCCCAAACACCTCAAGCCTTCTCTTCCCCTTCTTCTATAGCGCCGGCAGCAAAGCCTGGCCTAAGCTGGCAACCCCGCAAGAGGTGTGGAGCTAGGGGTTGGGTGTCAAGGCCTGCAAAGCCGCCAGCGGCTAATTGATCTTGCATTTAGCGCCATGACTGATCATGAATAATCTTTTATTATGTAATATTATTAGGGTAGGAAAGGTATGCATGAACAATTTTTTAGGTTTCATTGAGGTGTAAAAAAAATAGGGAGCACTATATGTTGGGGGAATAGACGTGTGCTCATGTAGAAAAGGGATGCTCGACCCCCCTTGCCCAATTTTATCTTTCTACTAAAACATAGCCATAATATGGAGAATAAGGGTATAATAGATAGAAGATTTTAGAAAATGAATATGGTGATGAATATTTTGAGAATAAAAGTTTAAAAGTTGGACACTATCGATATTTTCCCATCAATATGGGAGCCAGACCTCTTTGTTTAATCTCCACAAGGCATTTTCGCTTGATATGTTTTCCTAACCTGTTCTATGACAAGCCTATGACCATGTTACGTACATTTAGCTCCTAACAAAGTACATAAAGGCCATGGTAGCCTCCATGAATCATATTAAGAGCCCCATGTAATATGGTTACGATCATTGGTCATGGAGCACCTGGTCAGGCTAGACACGTTGTTTTTGCTACAAGTTGACCTATACGCAACAACAACAAGGTTCATGGAGGAGATAAAAGATCAAAGATCTTGGCAAAGAATTCGGCTTGTAAATATGTGGTCTTTAATTAGAACTAGTATTTGTTAATAACTTTCAATATATTAAGGAAAGTGTTTGAATGAGCTTGAGCTCATGTGGGTGATCCAATGGTGCGACGGTGCATAAACCAATCTTCTTCTTGTGTTATGTACACTTTCAGATCAAAATCTAAGGACACACATTGCCTGGGATCATGTGGTAATGTGTGAGCCCGAACTCATATAAACTCATATAAACAAGCTCATATATTAATGGAAAAGAATAAAGATGAATGGGCATCTAACTACAAGTCAACAATGCACTTTTGTACACAAGTGCTTTCCAAGGAGGGGAACTTACTTAGGTGAGCCAAGTCGTACTTGGGCTTAATTAGATGTGATTAGCTGATTTAGATCAAATTAATAACAAACTTGAGCTAATAAAAATTGAATAGACGTGTCAAGCCTGACTAGGCTCTATGACCAGTTTCCGTGACAATATTACATGGGGCTCCTTCTGAACATGATACATAGAAGCAAACATAACCTTAATGTACCATGTTAGATTGTGTTTATTTGTAATATGGTATATATATATAGCGTCTATAATTGCCTTTATCTACCATGTTAGAAGCCACATCTAACATAGTCATGAGCCGGTCAAGAAAATATTTTTGAAACTTAATCAGATCAGATTAGGCCGTTAGAACATCTTGTGAGTAACATGAATAGGAAGATGACATCAAGGGTATGTTGTCGATAATATTGACCAATATTGTATACGTAACTTTGGTGATTAAAGTCATCATGATGAATGGAAGCTGAAAGTGATGAAGCTACGTACAAAAAAGAAGAAGAGAAGCCACCTCTCTGCTGTTTAAGAAATATTGGACAAAGAACAATGTTAAACAACGTGCCTTTATATGGCATACCCGGAGCATGTTCAAGGGGTGGGAGCTATTAGATCATATGATGCTTACATAATCTAAGGTTCCCAACCCTGAATACGTTCTAAACATACAATAGAAAGCACATTGGCAATTTTCTTGGGAAAAAAGCTAGCTAGGATGTCCCATTACCTTTAGAAAACAAATGTTTGTTACCTATATATCACTGACTTCTACTCAAATTTGTTATTCATATAAGCCTATTTTGCTTGTACACAATATTATTGCTTGCCTTACCCTTGTATTGCTAGGCTTCATATGTTTTCCCTTTTATTTTTGTTCTTTTTTTTTTCTTTTGCTAGAAAGAGGCTCCCTCATGGCAGTTTGAGGAGAGAGATATTACTTACTAAGGTCAAGTGCTCTACAACCAATTGTAGAGATGTTTCTCTACACACTAGTGTCGTGTCAGTATATTGAGTTGCCGCCAATAGAATATGAACATGGTGAAACGAGTCAAGTAGCACACTCATAACGCAAGCTCCTCCTTATATTAAGGGCCTTCACAACCCTAGGACGCTAAGAGAAGCAAAAAGGGAGAATATAGGAATAAAGTGAAAGGTAACATGTTACAACAGTGAATGCCCTCGGTAGAGGGTGAGAGGTGTTCTGAATGCCCCCTGCCCGTTTTGCCCATGCGATCTGTAACTAGGTGTTTGTTTTTTCCACCAATTCCAAAAAAGATGCCAATAGACACTAGTGTAGGAAATTCTCTTTACAACCAGTTGCCTTTTCCTTTACTAATAGTAAGAGATGATGGAATCCCCGAGCCTACTCGCATTGGTTGTGGGTCTGGCCGGGTCAAGTGACCTGAACCGACCCGGTTTAAATTGGTTTTGGGCCAGTTTAAGCCTTTTTCACTTATTTTAACTAAAAAACAAAATAAAAAAATATGTATAACTTGTGGAAATAATAAATAATTATTTATAGCCTTACCATGAGGCAAGAGTGGTTTTAATTGACTCATTGTACCCTCATTAATATATTAATCATACTAATTTATCTTTAAGGGTTTTACATGTTAATAAATTGTTCATGCAAAATGTGTTACCTAAATAAATTATTATAGTATGTGCTTTTTTAACGAAAAAATCTGTAAAGACTTATTCTTCTCAAAGTTGGGGAATGGTGGAGATTACAGTACATTTCTTTATCGCCACAACAGTTTGGGTATTGACTAGAGGGTCTTTACAGCGGGTTTTCCGCAGGTCTTCCTAGGACCACATAGTGCATACGAAAAATGAAGTTGAATAAGCATCATGGAAGGTTTGTACTTCTTGTCAATCTGTATCCATGAGCACAATTAGGATCCATTTCTCCATATTCGTAGCAGGCTATTAAGAGCCCTAAGGGTTTGAGTCAAAGAGTTGTTAAGCAGCCTACTCCAATGCTAAAGGTCTAGCATTCAGAGTTGTTGCAAAAATTAATCTCTGCATCAATTTTAATTGTTTTGATGGTTTAGTCTTTGATATTGAAACTTTATTGTTTCAAGGCAATTAGCACGGTGAGAACAAGTTGAGGGCTTGGTTATAACAGAGTTAGATAATGATAGATTAATTATCAGTAGCTTAAGAATAATAATTAAAAACCAAAGCTTAGTCCCTTAATGGGTTTTATAAACTTGTTTGATCCTATTGAGTATAAGTGGGTATACTTATGCATCTCCGTGATGCAGGTATATTAGAGAGGAGTAGCAAAGTAGCTGAGTTCATAGAGTGGAGACTCACTACTTCAGAGTAGGATTTGCTTTATTTCATTAGATTGTAATAAGGCACAAGAGTTGTCATTGCATACTTTATTTGTTATTCTCAGTTGGTTATCAGATTTTGCACATGGATGAGACCTAGCTCTTTATTTAATGAATTCGATCGACTATTATTATTATTCATGATTTGATATTATCATTTTGTTGGAAACCGGCAGTCACGGATTGAGGTTCATTTTAGCCGTTGTTTGCATGATTTGATTTGAGTAAAAGAAAAAAATTACTCGATCTTTCCGCTGCATTTAATTCAAAAACATTATTTAGAAAACCTCAATTGTGACAATAAGGTTGGAGTAAATAGAAAATAGGGAACAAAGGAATTTAATGGGGTGCAAAAAACCATATTCTTTCTTTTATATATGCATGGAACCCCCAAAGTGTCAACATGGGAGGCCCTATCATCCTAATGGCTGGATTGGCACTTCATCTGAATTTTAGGGCTTCGTGATACTGTGGAAACATTTGGGAGTAGAAAAATTGGCTACCAAGTGTTCACGAGGGTATCACCTACTATTTGTTTCTCACATGGACCATCATAGGGCTAACCTCATCACCTTGTCATATCTATAAAGATAAATAATGGAAGAGATCAGTTCATGAGTATGTAGTATACAGTTAGTACTTGTGTACATATTTAAGAGCATGGATTTATGTTTGCATTAAAAAAAAGAGCATGGCTTTATGTTTCTTCCCTGTTTCATCACCAATCTAGTAGAAACATAGGTTTCACTCTTTTACTCAATGGGAATATATAAAATTTCATCTTTACAAAACAATGGCCACTTTGAGGTCTTTTCATAAAAAAAAATAGTTTACATTAGTTTTGAGGGGATCCATTAGTTTCATAAACTGATTTGTTAAACGGCAATGAAACATGTAGCGATATACATTGTGGATGTAGCTATATACATTGTAGGTCATCCACATGTTGAGACGGAGAAATGAAAATAGATTCAAAGGGGCCATTATAATTGAAAAAATAGGAAGAAAAAATGGGAAGACAAGCTTATGATACTATTTTTCAAGTACCCAACCACTTAAATTGAACAAAATGAAACTATTAATATGAAATAAATTTATTTTCTATAGCCATTAATGTAGTACAAAGGGAGTACAACACAACTTGTTGACCACTTAGGGGGAGGAAAAGGAAGAAGGTGGAAAGAAAGGATGGTTAGACAGTGATAGCAAAGGGAGAGGGAATCATCACAATGACAAAACATGCTCCCACTTGCCAGCAATGTCTCCAAGCTCCCCAATGGACGGATTTGATATGTAGAGGCCTAGCCGGCCGGGCAAAAACCTTCAGGTAGCCAAGGAGCACACTTCTTCATAGGGACTCTATAGCGGCACTAGGGTTTTCGTCCCCCTAGGGTTTCTTTTTTTACAAGCTTGAAGTATATTAAAATTAAGGTGCTTGGCTCCCTCTTTAGGGAATAAAGCGCTCATTCGGGCCAAAATGCAATGTCAATATTTCAGCCGCTTTACAAGCTAACTCTCCATACTAAGGTGATTCAAGTGGAAAATAACCTTTAAGGTGTTGTGTCTTAAAGCCCAAATCAAAGCCAAATAGCCACCAAAATTTTTATGTATATTGCCTCTCCCTTGTCAGATAGTTACCAGTAAAAGAAAAAGTGTTTCATTCATGGGCATAGTCCAAGGATGACATCAACATGGCTTAAACATGATCAAGGGCCATGATATCCTATCAATTCATATCTACCAATTGTAGTAAAATTAGTTGCAAACTTTGGTTGGGCTTATTCACAAAGTAAGTTTGGAAAAAAGAAATCACTTGTTCCTTCTTTTTTTATTGTGGGAAAGTGAAAACATTGATTAATAAGTTTTAGAAACCATATTAACAAAGAAAGATATGAAACTACTTTAAAAAATCATTTGACTAAATGTAGCAAACCTGAATAGTCACATTGTCATGCCCCAAGATTTTCAAATTTATTTTTGTAAATTTCAAAATAGAAAATCAACAATAATGTCAATAAATCAAAGCCCAAGTTAAAAATATATTGGGTGTGAACCACTTGTTTCCAAAATTACGAATATTAAATCAGAGGTCTTATTAATCGTCATCAAACTATCTTATAAAGAAAACAAGTATACCTGAGTACATATATAAGAACATCATGCACACCAATGAAAATAAAATTGTATTTGCATACCTATAGTCAAATCTAAGTATCAACTTGAAAATAACATAATTCCTACATACTATGTGGCATGGAAAAATTGTCGTCTCTACATACACCAATTCCTCCTAGTAGCTTACACATCATGAATACTTGCATTAAAAAGATGTCGAGTATATTGTATATCTAGTGGGATGACTAAACAATAACCAAAGGAGATTAACAAGGAATAAAGCAATCAATTTATGACACTTTATGCTCAAACTTAAACATACCAAATAAAGAAAAAAAAAGGACTTGAAGTCACTAAAATTTTATGGCAATGTCAAGGAAATCTTTACAACTCCTCAAAATATATACCACTCCACAAAGCAGTTTCAATCTCTTACTTAAGACTATTATCCGCTCCATCTACATTATGTAGTTAAGGTGTACAAGGGTTCATATACTCAACATTAAAAAGATGCTGAGTATTTTGTATATCTAGTGGGATGACTAAACAATAACCAAAGGAGATTAACAAGGAATAAAGCAATCAATTTATGACACTTTATGCTCAAACTTAAACATACCAAATAAAGAAAAAAAAAGGACTTGAAGTCACTAAAATTTTATGGCAATGTCAAGGAGATCTTTACAACTCCTCAAAATATATACCACTCCACAAAGCAGTCTCAATCTCTTACTTAAGACTATTACCCGCTCCATCTACATTATATAGTTAAGGTGTACAAAGGTTCATATACTCAGCATTAAAAAGATGCTGAGTATTTTGTATATCTAGTGGGATGACTAAACAATAACCAAAGGAGATTAACAAGGAATAAAGCAATCGATTTATGTCACTTTATGATGCACTGAAATAATGTTTAATAAAATATTTTTAAATTTCTATTTGCAATCCTATTTTGTGTTAATTCATTATTGATTTGGGCTATTTATGTTTTGAATAAGTTAGTTGGACCTTAATTGAGTTTACATGTCTAAACAGGCTTCAACAAGATACAACTGGAAGAGGAAGTTAAGCCCAACTACCCAAAGCTATTTAAAAGTCAAGAATGGGCTCATAATGGTCTAACATGCATGGAATGGTCGAACACAACCTTGTGGACCCATTTGATTTGAGATTTGTATGAATAGAACTAAATTATGAAAGAAGTTGATTCGGATAGATTGACACAGCCTTAATATTTCAATCATATCTTTTTATGTATAATTCGGATTGATACGATTCTGGTGGCAATGGAAAGAAAACTTCTGTGGCTACAAGTGTTATTTCAGGAAGAAATTCCAAATTCCAAACATATAGGGGTCGAATCAGGTAATCAATCAGGATGAAATCTGGAGATATGATTTGATTTTTCCCTTTGAAACAACCTTTTCTTTTCGTATAAATAGAGGGGTGGACGTGATAGATGGGGCATTCTCTCCTCTTTGGAGCTCTCTTCTCATATTTTCTTCTCTCATTTTGTAATTTTGTTTTTAGTTTCATTGTAATGGCATTCTAAAGCTCTCAAGCTAAAGCTAGGAATGAAGCTTGTACGTGATGTTTAATGGATACTTTAATTTAAGTAAGTTCTTTATCATTTTAAATTGATGTTTCATATTTAAGGAGTTTATAATCTATATAATTATTTGATTCAGCGTTGACGAAAGGCACGCCGAATGCTTATAATTCCCTGTGATTATACACTTAATACTTTCACGTAGTAAACAATCAATTACTATTGTTCTATTTTAAAGTTCTTTAAAAGATATATTTTTCGATTGAGATAAATTTTTATTTGATCTTAATTGAGTTATCATTTGAATGAAGTATACATTAGAGATTTATTACAAGTGGATTTTTGATGCCTTAGCACTTTCTCTTTGAATTGTCTCTTATTATCTATTTCACTTTTCTTCTCTATTCAATTCTCTTCGTAATAGTTTTCTGTGTCACACAAGGCTTTCCCTGTGGATCGACCTTATTTACTATAATTGACAAGTAAAAAAAAGAAATCTGAACTAGACTCCTTCATAGTCTTAGTTTGGACGTAACACTTTATGCCCAAACTTAAACATACCAAATAAAGAAAAAAAAGACTTGAAGTCACTACAATTCTATGGCAACATCAAGGAGATCTTCATAACTCCTCAAAATATATACCACTCCACAAAGCAATTTCAGTCTCTTACTTAAGTCTGTCACCTGCTCCATCTATATTATGTAGCTAAGGTGCACAAGGGCTCATATACCCAAGTAGTCGAGATTGTTAGTATTTCATGATAAATGAGACCTCTTTTTGTCGTGTTGTGCTAAAGTTATGCATCTTTTAATGTTATAACTCATTTAAACCATCTCCCGAACCCGGGGAGAGAATCTACATACAAAAACTCTCAAGCCGCAGTGGAAAATGAAGTCATGGTTCTATTTGCTACCATCAACCTCCTTTACATGTCTAAAGAACCTGCTATTGAAGTCCAACCCGACACCAGGTTTATCTGTTCTTGAGTGTCATATACAATGGCCAAGGGCTATTTACTCACTACAAGGTCAAACATTGGGTTTATTTATCATACACATTTTCATCATAAATTTTAATATTTACCTACATATATCATGCAAGTAAATCATACTAATATACATCTCATAAGCTGCATAAACATTAGTAAAAATCTCCATGAAAATCATGAACTTATGTGTCATTGGTTGACCCATCAACGAGTTGGTGTAGGTGTAGGTGTAAGTGGTTACTAACACCATCATTGACATGTTGATTTTCTACTGACAATTAGTAGACTATGAGCGTCCGATTTGCCAACGTCGTCACTGACATATCAGTCTCAATGACAATGCCCAGTTTAACACCAACATGGCCTTACACGTTGATGCCAATATTGTTCATCTTCCTTTAACTGTCGACACCCTCATTTATGTGTCAATGAACATATTGGTGATTGGAGCATAAGAAAGAAAATTATCTCTCTTGTGCTAAATTTTTTACTCTTTTGTAAAAACATTTAATCACAACATCTAATATCTATAAAACTTCAATTGCTACTCATTAAGCCATATTAATCATGCTTACTATCAGTAATCTATCATCATGATTTAATCACTAAATAAATCATAATATCTAAGATATGCTTCATATAAAATCCAAAGCATGATTTTCTAGCTAAGGGCCGGTTTGGGTACCACTTTGATTTTTCAAGGAAAAAAATTTCAGGTTACATCACTCTGTAAAATGACATATTAACTTAAATGACCCTTTAGTTAACCCTCCTCTTGAAGAGAGTTCTTAGAAGTTACCTTACTCTTTTTCTTTCCCATCCAAACAAACTCTAAGGACAAGCAATTCAACAATCACATGGTTTCGAGGTTAGTAATCTGGCATTTCTTCTTTGTAAGGAGTGTGTCAAGTCCCCAACATTCAATCCTTTCCTCGTTATCTGATCTCTTACATGCCACCCTAGGCCTCTCCTCTTACCATAAGTTGGTTTTTGAATAGATTCATATCATGGGGCATCAAAGGGTATTTGTAAGAGACGTATGCTAGATTTGATTGGGAGAAACTTGTGCATAATTCTCCCTTGCGAAATAAGCATTGAGTGGGGCCCATGATTGGGGAGAGTTGTCGCAATTACAAACTCAATTTGTCAAATTTGTTGAACAATTCCCCCAAAAATTAGGTGGATAAGAGGGACTGAGATCTCTAGACATATTACATGGATTTGAAGGGAATGCACTTGGGAGCTGCATGAAATTGTGAGTTGTCAATCCCAAACTTATAGGAAGCAAATCTCCACCAAGTGAGGAAGGGAGTATTGTATTATATGGGGGAGAGGTTAGAGCAACAAGATCTAATCTTTGTTGGCCCATAGAAGTGGGTGTCTGTTGGGTCATCTAGCGTGAAGAGGTTGACATGGAGGCTGAGTTGTTTGTCTCCCCAGAAGCATGAGAATCATTCACGGTGTCCACCAGAACATGGAGGTCATTATCCCTCACAAGAGCCCCATCAATCTGAGTATTTCTTGTAACCTACCACCATTCCTCGCAAGTTGTGCATGCATTGCTGACATGGTCGAACCCTTGACACTTAGAATAGGTTGCCAATCATATTCTACCCTTTAAGGGAAAATGGAGCCGTCATCACACTCAATATTGAGATGGACCAGGAATTTGAATCTTGAGGATATACAGACATGCATAGGTTAAGCTCATTTTATCCCTTGTAGGAGGATCATGATAGAGAGGAATGCCCATTGCCTCTATCAATATTGAATCGGCATATGATAAAATTTTCCCGTATTGGAATAATTTTAATTATGTCTCTAACTAGCTTGAAAATAAGGTGCCACTTCCGAAGGATCAATGGGTGACTACCAATCAACCAAATCACTAAATTGAGCACCTTGTCACTGCCCTATGCATTTGTGAATTATGAAGAGAAAGAATCCCTCGGCAAGAGAGAGCATTTTGAAAGAGTTTGGTAGACTCCAAGGCTTTGTCAAAACCTTCTTGAACCATACAAAATAAGGGCACTTACCAAGAATGTAGATGACAAACGAATTTTTCCACCTTTGTGCTTCCTATTCAAGCATGATCTAGAAAATAACTCAAAATAATGGTGGAGGTTATAGGAGGAAGAAAATTGAAGAAAATGTTGCTCTAATTAATTTAAACAAGAAGAAGAAGCCACCATGCTGGCGACCTTGCTAGAACCTGAAGAGAAAAGGTCCTTCTTCAACTATAAATTATAATACAATCATATGTCATTTTTTCCCACTTTGCAGCACTTCACTAGAGAAGAATTACTAGATATACTACTGTTTTGAGTCATAGCAAGTCCAAATTTCCTCCAAATGATATTCCCTTTGGGTGGTCATGCTAATTTATTGAAGATGTGTTTTTCCATGCTTACAGACATTGTGAGTTGGGTGTTTTCCTTAAGATTTTCTCTACATTTGGAAGGAGAGAAATTCTTGCATAACCCACAATGAGGCTTCTTAAAAAGTTCTAGTTTCCGAGTAGTGCAAAGTTGAAGTTTGAGCTCCTTCAAGCCTGTCATGTTAGAGCATCTCCAACGCAAGATGCCGTTTCCAAATGGCATCCTGTGTCTGCGTAGAGTAAATGGCACCCCAAAATGGCGCCCTTGTCTATTCAATTGGAGCGCCATTTCCAATGTGGAAATGACGCCCCAAGTGGGGTGCCATTTATGGCGTCTCCATTTGGAGACACTTTAAAAAAATATTTTTTCACCTTTCTTTTCACCACTCTTCCATCTTTTTATATTTTTTTCTTTGCACATACCTCTTCTTTTAAATATAGTATTTAACATTTATAATTGAAATTCATATGTTGTCAAATTGCCACATAGGCAAATGCTAATGACGAATTGATCAAGCTACTTGAACATCTCTAATGATTCAATTTGACCTCTCCCATTGGAGGGGCACTTAGGAAGCTTTTGGATAACTTTTCATTCAAATTACTTCAGTGTTGGAAAATTATAAATTTTTCGCATAACTCTTCATGATCTTATACTCTCCCAGATAATTAGCTTAATAAAATGGGGTATTCCCCTACCCCACCTTATGTACAGCTTAGAAAAAACATCTTTCAAGGTATTGTCTAAACATTGGTGTCTAAATGGGGTATTCCCCTACCACTACTTTTGGAACTGCCTTTTAGCCACACTTACAAGTACTTGTTGGCAAAGAAAAACTAAGTTAGAAACTCAAATAGCGACCTGCCTCCAAACATTGTCATCTATGGTAATGTTTGGCTGGCTGGTGTCATATTCCGGCCGGTTTCCAATTGAAGACAGGTTTCCTTTATTTTATTTTTTGACATTAAAGGCGAGAATAAACAAGTCAGATCAACTCGCAACTGCTCATCAAATTGAACTACAATAACATCCATTTCCCTTTTAAAGATGGGGCCGATGCCCTAATTGTTGCCATCTAACCTCCCTCACGCCCCAAATCGTCAGCGTGATGCACTGGAGGGACTAGTCAAACCTTTGCTTCATCACTAGTGTCCTTGAGCCTTGTAGAGTAAACCAGACTATATTAGACTCCTTGAGACCAACCATTTGTCCAAACTTAGTATACCCCAATTGCTACACACAACAGTGTCCTTGATGACGTCTTTTTGCTTATACACCGAAGCAAGGTGCATAATTGTACTATCTCAAATTAATAGCTGTATTTAGTTTTCAAAATGAAGTAATTTTAGTTTATCTTGAAAAAACTAAATGTAGCAATTAAAGTGGGACGGGAGTATCATGTAGCATAGTAGGGGGGAATAGTACCCACACTACCTTGTACACAGGAAGTGAACAGTCCCACGATAGTCTAAACCAACGAATCCGTTTCAAACGTACAGATTTGCACGTGTAGCTACTGTTCTTGTAAAATTCTCAGTTGTACACTCGCCTGCACGTCTAACTACTGTTCTTGTAAATAAATTGTCATACCAGTAAATCGATAGACAAAGCAATGGTCAAATAAATGAAGAAAACTGAATATGTTGCAAAACCATACATTTAGAGCAGTTTCCATTGATGGAATAATGTCTTTGCCATGAGGGTAGCTCCTGTATAGATTATGCAATAAATGTCATAATTAATAATATACATTTGCAGTACATATTACGTTTCAGATAAATGGGCACATGAACAGGGATGAGCTGTGTTGCAGGAAAGGGAAGCAAGAAGAAAAGGCTAGACGGGTCATCTTTCTCCTCTCACTTAAAGATGTCACTCGGGTCGGGTAAATGGTAAACCCAACCCAACCCACCCTTAATGGGTTGGGTTTAGTTTTTAAAAATAACCCTAATGGGTTGGGTTGGGTTTAGGTGATCCAACCCGACCTAACCTGAAGATAAATGTAAATATAAATATAAATTTATATTTTTTATATATTTTTTAATATTATTTTTAAAAAAATTTAATTTTTTTTTATTCTATTCGGGTCAAACGGGTCAGGTTCGAGTTCGGGTCACAGTTTTATTATGTAGTATCAAGTTCGGGTTTAAAAAAACCCGACCTAAACCCGACCTGGCAATATCACTGCTCTCACTTTATGTTTTTAAGTGTGAAAAAGGAAAATGTGCTGGACTTGGTGCAGTTTTCATGGAGTTAATTTGCTTCCCTGAGTGCAATATCATGTCAAGAAAAAAACAATGTGATTGCCTGAATTGGCTCATTTGTTTCACGCCAAGGTATCTTTATCATACAGTCAGTGGGAGTGAGATATACAGACAAAGAGAAGAGAGAAGCTAGTTCTTTGTTGTTTTTTGTTTGTAGAGGTACGATTAGACAGAGACACATATATGCTAATGCCAGGGGTGTCACAGGAATCGATTTTTAGATATCGCTACGGTAAAAAAACAAGTGTCCGTGATGTAATTATGTAAAGAAGCGGAAGGCCATAGCTCTTTGTCATACATGGGTCCCCCTACTTGGTATTCGCCATGATATTCACGAGGGATGTGGAGCCGTCGATCCTTAGATTGATGGCATATACATTAGTGTACATGTGCGCTAGCACATCACTTACACGCACATATGTGTTGGCGTGTTCTAGGATGGAACTTCCCTTTGACAAAAATGTGATCTTTTTTTAAAAAAAAAACTTTTTTTTTTGTTGCTAGACATCTTTTCTAACTGCTGGTGTTAATTTAATAGCACATTTGTATGTGTCAGAAAATTATAAAATATATTGCCACTAAAAGCTGTATGTTTTTTAATTGAGAACTAGAATTATTCACGAGCAGAAATATTTTTTGCTCTAGCTGATGTCTTTTACCACCATTAATGTGAATGATTATATACCATGTGATCGGATGATACTTTCCAATGGGAAAATATTTAGATGTGCTACTAAGCAATGAGCTCAAAACGAGCCACATATTGGGAGGTGGCACATGACATAGGAAACCGGTTATAACTAATTAACTATATGCTTTTGGACTTGTTGACCACGTTTTGTTATCAAGGCTTAGTGACCAATAATAGGAGGTTACCACATCAATAAAGAAGTGGTGTGAGAGAAACATAAAATCTCTTGTTCTTCTTCCACATGTACATTGATCATGCATTGTGGTGATGCTAAGTATTCATAAAAACATTTTTTATGCTTCTGTAGGGGGTGATGAGTCTCAGCTTACAAATGAAGAAGTTTTATTTCAGACGTAAGCAAAGAGAAGGTCAGAGAGACATTTTATCGAATAGTTTGAACAAGTTTTAAATACAAAGGGCAATTTTGTCAATCACTAATGCACGAAGCTGAAAGCTTCTATAATCGAGTTGTGGGGACATGGGTATTTTAGTCTTTAGACTCTAATATAATGGGTTGTTAATTCCGTTAGTTGTCTTCTCTGCGAGGTTGCAGATGAACTGATTTGTCTTAACAGGAGAAACCCAATGCCGATAATGATATTAAATGCCGTTTAGAATTAGTTAATTCTGTTTAGTATAAATAGTGAAGGATGGCCTGAAGTTGGAGGACTTTTTGAAGTTTGAATTCATCATCTGATATTTTTTGAGGTTGAGCTAAGCTGGTCCGGCTAAAAACAGATCTGGGAGAGATCTGTTCTAGTTCAGTTCATGGTCAAAGCACAATCGCTCCCAAGTTTGAAAATTGGATCAATCTCAACAGAGCTAAGTAAAGCTCACCTTCTTTCTAAATTGTTTCTCCTGTTATATTTGATTGTAAAGATTCAAACCTCATTAGTTTGAATTCTAGTGACTGTATTGATTTCTGTTTCGTTACTGTTGAAATCTCCAATTATAGTTGTTGATTGACGATTGTGATAATTGTTGAAGAAAATCAGTTTGTGATTTCATTCTGTGAATCGAATTTTCATTTAAATTTGAATCAATTGGAATTTGCTGGAAATTGAGATCTGAAATTCAGACATTTTGAAAGCTGTTAATTCAAATAGTGAAATCGATCTCATCAGGGGGACCGGCTGTAGCTGATTTCCCATGCCATGCACCTATGAAATGATGATTTGAAGCTTGGAGAAATTTTCCAATGGCAACTAATACATATGATCGATATTGATTGTCTTGATAGTTGTACTTGTGAAGAACTGTCACCCGACTGGATTAGTATCCTCAATTTGGGATGTTACTATATTTTAATTATGTAGAATCAATCTATATTTAGACGTGCAAAAAGAGATAATGAGATGGTACAGACCTGTAAACAGCTGAAATGTTGAATGTGCAAGAGGAAAGCTCATCAGCTACTCTTGATTGGAAGAGCATATGTTGGTACGAGTCAATTTGGAGAGCAACTGACCTACCTTTATGTCACCTTTTATTTTCTTCTTTTTTACTTTGGAAGTGCGTGCATGAGTGGATCACACTTGTGCAATTTTTTCATTTGTGGAAGATACCCAACAATGATTTGCTTCAAAAACTAAGGTTAATATAGAGACCGTTTTGAAAGTAAAGGGCAGCTAACAGGATCTTTCTTTACAATTACCAGAATGCAGTTTATTAATGTAACAACAAATAATTGCCAAAATGAACAAAATGAAGGTCATTAATGAAAGCTGGCCAGTATTTACTATACTAGCTAGATGGCTATGTCGTATGAAAAAAGAAAACCATTTTAGGGCACAGTTTGGTAGTTCTAACTTCTAATTGCTAACCAAGAAGAACATGGTGGTACAGCTATAAATGTTCTTAGACCAACTAGGACCTCATCTTACCATTAAAAAAAAATTGAGTTGCAGCATATGATATCAGGCGGGCACAGGATGCTGGACGTCTTGATCCATCAGAGTGTGACTTGTGAGTCTTGAGTGGAGCAGTTCCACTAACGAGGTGACCTGGGTGGGGGCCCTTGGTGACTTGGGTGTGACTTGTGATTCTTCTTAGTGCTAGATATGACTTGTACCTTCTCTTTCACACCACTGTTCTACGGGGATAGAGACAAGAGTCTTACCTGTAGACAAAGAGTTCCGTCGGGATGTGCATGGTTTGATATGGCAAGGTGCTCATTAGGGTTGAATGTGAGCTAGAATTTGGTGCCTTCCAGGGACCACACAACTGGAATCCTACCTTATCCCAGTTCCGCCTCTTTTTGCTCTCTCTAAAATTAGGTCATAGTTTGTGTTTGGGTGCCAGGTTGAGCTTTATGTTTCTCCTTTTGCACGCCATTTACGTGATCCAGTGTTTCTTTTTCTCGTAATATATTTGGCTTGGATGGGAGGTTGCTATCTCTGTTTCTCTTGGATAAGTATAGTTTATTTGAATGTTGACTCATTGCAGGCATGCTTGAGCCTAGCTGTTAGTCCTTTAATTTGTTGAATGGGAAGAGTGGGCGGCTATCCCCTTATTTGCTACTGAATAATCAAGTTTGCTAAGCGACGGATAGCCTAGGCAACCCCTTGAGTATGGATGGATGCGAAAACAGCGCAGGAGATATTCTAAATAAGCTACTCGTATTGCGGAGCAGGCTGAGTAGGAGTCCTTATGTGGGCGGGACTCTTTCAGCGAAGTTGGGCGTTACTTGGACTTAGGAGATGACTCCTAAGGTGGACGGGATTCACCTATGTTGGTTCATTGTACTCCTAGTTTGAGTAGGAATCCGGGTAGTAGGTTTCTAAGACGAACAATACTCATACAAGCAGGCTGGTCACACTCCTAGGGCGGATAGGAGTTGGAGTGGCTAGTTTCTTTAAATTGACAAACTCTTGGAGGCAGTATAGCGCTGAACTTCTAGCGGAAGATGAATTTTTGTAAGTTTCTTAATCTATGCTAGGGGCGGAATGCTTATGGGCTGAGAGTTGGTCAGGGTGAGACTCCTGTATTGGGTGAGTTTTGTACTCCTAGTAACATAGAGACGACCAATTTTAGGCTAAACCTATTTAAAGAGAAGAGAAGGCGGCCATGGGAGAAGAGAGAGATATATTTTTCCTACACAACAAACTAGGGAGCAGAGAGGAGATCTCTCAACCTAATAGATCAGCCCTTGTCCTCGCCCTATCTTTTATTTCAGCGGGTAAAAATATAGCTTAAGTGAAGACCCTTGCACCAGGTCGGACTTGTGTTGCTATTTTGCTTATGTTTTCCTCGCGCATATGAGTGGGAATGGAAGAAAGTGGTCGCTGGTTGCGCAGTGTAGTCAGGCCATCACATGTGCCAATGCTAGGCAAAACTTTGTGCCTGTGACACTAGCCATCATAGACCATCGGATTATGATCACAATGATCCGATTGTGAATGGGGTAGAAACTAATAACCCCTTGAGTTATATGCACAGTTAGATCGAAATCCAATGGCACGTAATATCCAAGCTTACATAATCATACTTGAACTTTGGGCTCATATAAACCAGTCTTTATTTGTAATTGATTAAGATTTTTTTTCAACTTTTCACAGCTAATTTATTGTAGCAAGCTTGTATGAGTTATCTTAGATTATTACAACGTTTATAGGTGGCAAAAGTTTACCTTGTTGGCCAAGTTTCTTACGCCTCATACTTATATATATGCAACAAAAGTAGTAAACATCTCATGAGCTTTGAGAACCTGTTTCTTACTCGTGTTTACTCTACTCATTTGGTGTACCACATTTTAAACATTATGAAATCATATGCATCTTTAAAAGCGACTCAAGAAGAACATCTTCTTTATCCGTGTGATTAGTGATACCCAAATGCATTGTATAACAACTAGAAAGCAATTTTTTGGGCATTAAAGATCGAGTTGGCATTGATCATTTAAGACTCCTATAAGTGCCCAATTATGGCTTTGGTTTCATTCGTCGCTTTATAATGTAAACGGCTTTTTAGCGTTTTGTAGCTCTGGGGCCACCACTGGAAGGGTAACTTAGCTTAAATGCTTTTCACTGAAATAAGGAAAAGCCAGGGTGTTGCACGTGCATTAGCGTCGGTGCTTTAAGAGGTCAATTGCATTGCGCCTTCTAGTCACGTCTTTAAGACTTAAACACCTCTTATTAACAAGTTAGAGCCTGAAAAACTTATCATAGCATTTGCATGAAAAATAATTTTTGGATACGTCTAGCTTGGTCAAGCTCCTTGATCAGCCTATATAACTATATCATATATATACGGGAAGTGTTTTTCATGTTTTTAATTTACTCTGAGTTGTGCGTAAGGAACGTACATTTATTTTTAGATCGATACTGCATACACTAGTGTATATTAATATAAATAATACTTATATTAACATGTACATTATTGATCTCTAAAATAAATATTTCACTTGCATTCCTTAAGCTCCGTTTATTATTAGAATGCAACATAAAAATATTTTCAATAGTAATTCGCAGACTCACATGTCATCGATCTACTAGAAGTAGGCTTGGCCCTGTTATGAAAATGTCACCCGGCACCTTTTCCTAGTGGTCTAAAACTTGGCCCATTTCACAGAAGCACATCAATGGCAACACCAATTGGGCCTCGTGGGCCTCACAAGAAAGTCCGAAGTTCGACCCTCCCTTGCCCAATGTCCACGGCCCACCCGTGCTTTTGCCGCGCAGCAGAAGAGCGCTACAAAGTACAGAAGAAGGCGAAGCAAGCGCAGCCGCTCTGGAGGGAGGAGAGGGGCTGCTGGAGAGACTAGAAGAGCGGTGGCCGGAGGGAAAGCTGTAGCTGAGCAAACAGGTCGGAAAGGTTGGGTGGTTCGTGAACGGAAAGAAAATGGTGGGAGCAGTCGAAGCCCAGAACAGGCCAGGCAGGCCCCTTCCTTTGCCTCCTGCCCGGAGGCCGCACCGGCCACTCTTTGAACCGGTGGACCGAGAAAAGGTTCCCCCTCTACCGCTCAAACATAGTCTAAAGTAATTGAAACTTGCATGTGTATGAAATGTTTTTGCTTTGGCCTTGCATGAATTTTTATGTATTGTGGCTCCTTCTGAAACCCAACTAAATCTAAGTTTCTGGTTTGTTGCTGATTGTGGGAGACCCAACTCTTAATTTTCTCTCCTTTTTATGTTATTTTGGTTCCGTACTGGATATCTATTTTTGCCACTTTTTGTAGGAGTTTGTATTTGCTTTAGTCAGCAAATTTTAGGGCCTCCTTTTCAATCTTGCTTAGTATAGAATGTTTGTTCTTAGATATTACTGATTTGTGTTTCGCATAGCTTCTATTAGTTTAGTAGATAAATTGTTTATGTTTTGTTTTGAAGTATTTAACTCTGTGGTTTATCAACCAGTGTCATTATGTCTGGTGCTGATAGGAATTTTCTGTGTTTTTGGCAGACATGTCCAATGTTGCTTCGGGTATTTTCTAAGGTAAGATCGCAGATATTGGCAGATCGACAGTTCAATTGTTCTGTGATTAAAATTCAACTTCTTCTAGTCAACCTCTGGTCTTTATAGAAATTATGCATGTAATTTGTTCATTTTTTTAATTTGCATTCTTTTCCAATTGAAAACCATTGACCTAACTTACTTACGCAACCCTTTCAAAGAAAATATAAAGTTTTCTTTCAACTGTAGGTTACTGAGAAATTTAGGTTATTTCAGGGGCATAGCACCAGCTGCCAATAGGCACTTGGAAAGCCCATTACAATCCTCATTCACTTTGGCCAAATTATATAAACTCCTTGACATGATCAAGAAACTATAATAATTATATTGTAAAATGGTATTGCTGCTTATATGTTGGGGAACTTCTACATTTGAAGCCTTCGGCTTTTCTGAAGGAATTATTTGCATATAATTGTGGCAAATGCTGAAATTGGAAGATTTTTGTACCATTTAATAAAATTATATATTGGGCTACTGATTTTGGTGCACCCGAACCAACCCCATTTTGATAATAAGGGGTGTTTTTCTTTATTTTTGTGCTAACAAGGCATATAAGATCCTCTGAAAAAATCAACAGTGATTGCCACGCCAACTGGAAATATATATAGGAACACGCCTTATAAGTTATAATAAAAAAGATCAATGTCAGGTTCAGTGGCCTTTTCCATCGTTTTTAATTTGGTAGATGAACCTATGATAACTTGTTTTCTGTCCATAAAAGTAGATGTATCATTTGTGTTTCACTTTTGCTTAGTATCTGTTATGTTTTATTTAAAAATTTCTGCTTTGGATTTTGCCCTTGAAAATGCATACATAAGACTGCAATTTGTGTACTATGACTTACATGTTATCAGTAGGTTAGCTGGTGTAGACCGATGGACCGATGTCTACACAAGACATATTAGAGAGAGATAAAAGAAAATAACTGAAGATAAATTAAAATAAACTAATTTTTGAATTGCTAATCTTCTCTGAATTATACAATATGTAGAGAAAATCTAAACTAATCCTAATAGAAATAGGAGATAATCATTAATCTAATTCTAACTAAAGAAGGAGTATAACTATTAAGAATTAGAATAGGAACTAAATCTAACCTAAAACAGGAATCTAATCTAATCTAATAATTTAAGGTCACAACATTCCACCACTACTTCCTCATCGACTTGTCCTCAAGGTGACTATTTTTCCAAGGCTTGAAATATTAGATGAATGTCATTGACTAGCATAGCTAGATTGGCATCAAATTCAGCTACTGATCCGGTTGGGGCATCAACAACATACATACGAAGAGACTTGCATTGATGTCCTGGAGTATATTTCTCATCACAATTGTAGCATAATCCTTTTTTTCAGCAAGCATCCATTTCAGCTTGCATAAGCTTCTTGACTAGAATAGTCGGAGGTGAAGAGGGGGAAATAGGGGATGTTGTAGTGGAGGTAGAGGACGAATGGAGGAGGAAGTACGCCCGTGGTGTGCTACCCTTTCCTCACAAATGCGAGCCATGTGCATAATTTCTGTCATGAAGGTCTGAAGAGAAAGTTGCAATTTAGCTTTAATCCCATACTTAAGACTTGTTTCGAAGACACCGATTAGGGTGTGCTCTGGCCATCCATAAACGTGGTTCACCAAGTGTTCGAACTTTCCTGGTAATCTGGAATTGATCCCCATTGTTGAACCTAAAACAACAACGGTTAAAATTATAATAGGGAGTTTGGCCGAAGTGGATAAGAAGAGTATGCTCGAACTTAGGCCAAAGTGGCCTCCAAATGTTGGGCAAAGAACTAGTTAATCCAATGCATAACACGCCCTTCTATATAGAAAGAGGGTAATTTGTACTGTTCATGAGCCAAAGTGCAATAAAAGTGGAAGAAATGCTTCGCCCAAAAACCCATTCATCCGGGTCGTCACCTTTGAAGACTGGAAAGGTTGACTCGAGTTAGGCAAGCCTGAATAGCAAGGTTTTGATCTGCAAGTGCACCGACATAAGGGTTGTTGGCTCGGGCACGACCATGCCTGTGCGGGCAACTTACACCATCACGGTAGTCCGTCTCCTCAATAAAAGTATCATTGTCATTAAGTTGATGGTAGAGAGGGGTGTAACCCAGAAGATAAGGGGCTGGCACAACACGATAGGGACCACAAGCACGCAAAACAGGGTGTAGCGGCCCATCCGAAAAGGTTGGATGGCCAGAGGTGGGGCCACCTGGGGGTATGGGCCATGAGGGTCAAGCTCATCACAATTTGTTATGTAAAAAGGACCCTCTGTCCACAGAGATGGGTCTGGAAGCAAATAAGCTGGCTAGACTAGTTGCGGAGCAATGGAAGTGGAGGGCTGTTGCACTAGGAGCGGACGAGGGAGGAGGTGGTGGGCAACTACCGGAACGACGGTCTCATATGCGGCAGACTAAAAAAGGGGTGCGGTGGATGGGAACGGAGCAGATGCACCAACGGGCACCAAAGAGGCCAAAGGTGGCTGAGATGGTGGCGTGGTGGACAATTGAGAGGCGGCTGGAACTGTGGATGACACCAGAGAAAGATACGAAAGGGGAAAGGTGGTGGCTTGGCCAGATCCGGCTGGTAATGACTGTGGGGTAGCTTGATCCTAGACGGAATGAGCTGCGACCTCGGAAGACAAAAACAGAGGGGCGACAGCCGAATTGACAGCACCCTGAGGTGGTCGGCGGACCAAGGACCAAAGCAGTAACCCGATCTACGGATGGGAAGGTGGACTTGGTGGCAGACAGAGCAGGACCGTTTGAAAAGAGTGGGCCGGAGGACTATCCAACAATAGATGAGGATGACAACAAGACAGTGGAGCCGAGCGCATAACATCATTGAAGTGCCTTTCGGTTTCTGCACTATGTTCATCAAAACGGCAGTTGTGCTCGTCTCGGTTGGCAGTAAGGGCAGCCTTCACATCGGTAAGCTCCGAAACTATAGCTTTTACTTGATTTTCCAAGTGTTGTGTGCAGGCGTGAACGTGGGTGTGAGAGGACTCCGAGATGGGCACGTCATGGAGGGCTGAGAACTCCGCTGCCATGAGAGGCGGTGTGGCTCCCGGAGTCGGGCTTTTTGGACGCGGCGATAAGCTCTTGGGGGGAGGAGGTCCAAAAGTCGAATGCTCCAATACTAGTGATGTAGACTAACGGACCAATGTCTACACAAGACAGATTAGAGAGAGAATAACTGAAGACAAATTAAAATAAACTAATTTTTGAATTGCTAATCATCTCTGAATTACACAATATATAGAGAAAATCTAAACTAATCCTAATACAATGAGAAGATAATCATTAATCTAATTCTAACAAAAGGAGTATAACTATTAAGAATTAGAATAGGAATCGAATCTAATCTAATCTAATATTGGAATCTAATTTAATCTAATTTAAGGTCACAACATTAGCTTCATAACAAAATCGACAAACACATTTTGTTTACATTAGCATATTGTTCTACATTCACTCATTTGATTTTTTTTATTCCCTCTTGAATAGTAAGGATTTATTGTACTAACTACAGAAATTAGGTAGTAAACCTATGGTAAGTCAAATTCTTGAGCTTCTTTCAGTAGTATACTGCCTGTGGAGCAACTTTAAAGTGTAACTTTGGCTACTAGGGCTGTTGCCTTGGTTCATTATATTTTTTGCTATCTTCTTCAACTCTTTTCTTTTATGGCAGATTGGGTGTCATCATATCAATGAAGACTTTGCAGTGAGAGGCAAAGAACCTAAGGACGAGGTTCAAATATATACTTGGAAAGATGCTACTCTCCGTGAATTGACTGACCTGGTACGCACGGGATGTGGTATTTGTTACCAACTAAATTTATCTATTTATAGATTATAGATTTCATAAGCAGTAGATAACATTTTCAGGTCAAAGAGGTCTACCCTGATGCAAGGAGGAGGGATGTGAAATTGTCATTTGCATTTGTGTACCCTGATAAAAATGGCCGTTTTGTGGTTAGGCCGGTAGGAGCAATCTCTTTTGTTTTTTTACAGTAGTTATAGATTCAAGTTCTTACTTTTTAAACAAAATAGTTTCTATAGAAATTCCAAAATAAAGAAATTAAATTACCATTACAGTATTAATCCCATAAAAAATTTCCTGACACCTGTTCCCACTTTATGAATCTCTGTTTGATGAAAGTATGAGCCGTCATAGCTAAATTTAATGTAATTTGCCATGTCTATGTACTCTGACCAAATAAGTTCTTGCCCACCTTCGCTGTCTCTGCAAAAAGTCGTGATACTATTTTATGCAAAGTCATGAATGAAAAACATCGTGATGATTTTCAGAAAACCATGAAACTGTTGTAATTGAATTACTGAATCACTCCCAGAAATGCTACATGAGAAGATCTACAACAGAGCAAATGGTGTCGTAATTTTCAATTCTACAAGTTAGCTGCTGTGTTCCTCTTAAGCTGGTTTGATATGTTGCCATGATACAGGAATCCTGATTTTCAGGAGTCAGGCTCAAGTCACGTTGGAAGTAACCAATAAACAAAGGAAAGCAGTGTCTTTGCCATTATTCCCTTTCACTGATACTCTGATAAAACATCTTTTTATACTATGTAAAAGCACCAATTATATATCTATATAATTACTTCCAACCCCGATGAATGCAATCATTTTTTGAGAAGAGTCTAAACTTTTAAATTATTTCTACATTTGTTGTTTATCACATTTTTGAAATGTGAATTATCTGATATATCTTTTGATGTTGTGTTTCCTTATGCACATTTCATAGGTTGGGATGACCAGTTCTTACGGCAATGGATTTCGTTTGGATGATGGAAAAGCACTAGCTGACCTTAATTTTCAGGTAGAAAAGAAATACTCTATTCATTCATATTAAGTGTCCTATTGGGTTATTCAAAATGAACTAAATTTAGTCCATTTTGAAAAACCGAATAGGATGGAGGGAGTATAAGTTTTAAGTTGTGGTTCGTATATTTCAAATGCTATTACTTTGGTTACTTCTATATGTATTTCAAAATCATATTGATTTGTTTATTTATTTCTTTGCAGATTGGAGACTACCTGGATGTCGCCATCCTATAGGTGAAAGTTATGCATCATGTTAGCTTGAGTGTCTGAATGTGCGCCATTGGTCGGGCTATATCAGGAGGAAGGTGTTGTCTGTCTGATCGAAAGATTAAATTTTGGTACAATAACAATCTAAATTTGCCAACATGTATTTAGTAGCAGTTTTATGTCCAGACTGTTGTAGATCTTCTTCCTTCTATATTGTGGAATGCTGCTCCGTCTCTGATATTTAGCTGTGACCATGGTGTGAATTAGGTTTAACGGCACTGTGTGCCCTTCACACGGAACCAAATAATTTGTTGCCAAAGCTGGGTCTGGATGGTTGGCCGTCGAGAATTTTGTTAGGCTCTCTAGCTTATAATAGTAGAGTTTACGTCGCCAGAGCGTTCCTCGGCACAACAGTAGTAGCATTTTTGTAACATACAATGAAGGTGGTAGGGCCGTTGCACAGTTGGACTTTCACGCAATGCTGATTTGATTGGTTCCTCATACACTGCATCTATTGATCAATGCGCAATGCCCGTGCATTCTTGCCAATACGCTTAAAACATTTTGTCGTAGCTGGAAGAAAACACTTTTATACTATGCCTACCGTGTTGTTATAACATAAACTTTATGTCCAGACTGTTGTAGATCTTCTTCCTTCTATATTGTGGAATGCTGCTCCGTCTCTGATATTTAGCTGTGACCATGGTGTGAATTAGGTTTAACGGCACTGTGTGCCCTTCACACGGAACCAAATAATTTGTTGCCAAAGCTGGGTCTGGATGGTTGGCCGTCGAGAATTTTGTTAGGCTCTCTAGCTTATAATAGTAGAGTTTACGTCGCCAGAGCGTTCCTCGGCACAACAGTAGTAGCATTTTTGTAACATACAATGAAGGTGGTAGGGCCGTTGCACAGTTGGACTTTCACGCAATGCTGATTTGATTGGTTCCTCATACACTGCATCTATTGATCAATGCGCAATGCCCGTGCATTCTTGCCAATACGCTTAACAAATTTTAACGTAGCTGGAAGAAAACACTTTTATACTATGTATACCGTGTTGTTATAACATAAACTGTGAAGTTGAAAGTGTATGTATGGGAGTGTTCTACATGGCTTATTTTCATGTATGCAGTCATTTTTCACCGGGAAAATGATATTTCTATTTGACTTTTTTTATATTAAAAGTTTATTATAATTGAATTAGAATGCTATCATGTGTAATTTACACTCATACCTTCTCTATCAAATTGAAGATGAGAATAGGTTTTTTATATAGAGAAAACGGAGGAGGAATATTAGCTTCCTTTACCACCCAAGGTAGTAGTGCCTAGAGGAGAGTTTGTGAAGGGAGGTATGATTGAGGGGAGCAGTTATTTCTCACCGGGAAAATGATATTTTTATTTGACTTTTTTTATATTAAAAGTATATTATAATCGAGTTAGAAAAAGTAAATTTATGTTATCAAATGTGAATTATACTCAAACCTTCTCTATCAAATCGAAGATGAGAATAGGTTTTTTATATAAAAAAACAAAGGAAGAATATTAGCTTCCTTTGCCACCCAAGGTAGTAGTGCCTAGAGGAGAGTTTATGAAGGGAGGTATGTTCGAGGGGAGCAGTCATTTCTCACTGGAAAAATGATATTTTTATTTTATATTTTTTATATTAAAAGTCTATTATAATTAAATTAGAAAAAAGAAATTTATGTTATCAGGTGTGACTTACACTCATATCTTCTCTATCAAATCGAAGATGAGAATAGGTTTTTTATTTAGAGAAAATAGAGGAGGAATATTAGCTTCCTTTGCCACCTAAGGTAGTGGTGCCTAGAGGAGAGTCTATGAAGGGAGGTATGATCAAGGGGAGCAGTCATTTCTGACCGGGAAAATGATATTTCTATTTGACCTTTTCTATTTTAAAAGTTAATTATAATTAAATTAGAAAAAGTAAATTTATGTTATCATGCATGACTTACACTCATACCTTCTCTATCAAATCGAAGATGAGAATATGTTTTTTTAGCTTCCTTAGCCACCCAAAGTAGCAGTGCCTAGAGGAGAGTCTATGAAGGGAGGTATGATCAAGGGGAGCAGTCATTTCTCACCAGGAAAATGATATTTCTATTTGACTTTTTTTATATTAAAAGTCTATTATAAATAAATTAGAAAAGATAAATTTATGTTATCAGGTGTGACTTACACTCATATGTTCTCTATCAAATCGAAGATGAGAATAAGTTTTTTATATAGAGAAAGCATAGGAATATTAGCTTCATTTGCCACCCAAGGTAATAGTGCCTAGAAGAGAGTCTATGAAGGGAGGTATGATCGAGGGGATTCTAGAGAGAGAGTCGAGGAGCTCCACAAAATGTCCATGTGAGGCATTGGACTGGCCTCACCAGATAATGGCGAAATCTTTTGGCATATTTTTAAATGACCAGAGTCAAGGGCTTATCTTAATGAACATGCACTTTACATGGAAGTCATAGTTTTTCCGACTCCCCAGTTACAACCCTGTATAGGGTTATAAATCATAATATAATGTGAAATCATGCAATGGCTCATAAGGGTCCCACGGCGGGCCCACATATAGGATAAGTTTACATCCAACTAAACCTAAGCATGACATACCTGTTCTTCGGCTCTTTCACGACTATTTGATGCCCCCCATCAAGAGGTTGTTAGGAATAAGTATATGACTTAATTAAGAACGACGGGGATTTGGTGATGATGAAATATGAAGATAATTTCTCCACCAACTCCATTATAAGAGCCCTGTTTTTATAAGGTTTGGCATGAAGTGCTAAAAAATGATGACATAGAAGGAAAAGCTTGAAACCGGACGTGTGAAATATGATAGTGCTTTGGCTCATGTTTTAGAATGTCGATGATCAGTGACAAAAAAAGAAAAAAAAAACTGATGATGTGTTTGAGCTCCTTGTCTGAGCTGCTCATTCACCATTTGCCCCATTGACTAGTCATCACTAACAGATTCCCTAGGTCTCTCACAAGTTCAAGGTATTTTGCCTAACTTTTTTTTTTTATTTTTATAAAAAGAGATTTATTTTTTTTAAAAAAATAAAACAAAAATAAAAAAGAGTCCCGTTATTATGTGCCCGATGTAGAGCATGCTTGACGTACCATATCACGAGCCAAAAGATCTCGATTGGTTGGCGCGTGCAATACAAGGGGCAGATGGGTTTGAATCACCTACCAGTCCTTTTTATTGGCACATAGCGTTGAATCTTAATTTGACTCTTAGATGCGCCAAATGCACGTTAAACCAGATGCACTAGGTGCATATTAACTTTTCCAAATTGAAATGTGTTGTGCCATACGTATCACATCAACATGGCATTGTTATAATTCAATTTGGGCTTCACTATGTTCAGATGTGGGTGGCACTCCGACGCATGTGAGCCATTTCCATTTACCAGAGTCAACATGGATGGAGGTCAAGTTTGGGTTGGGTTTCCGTATATTTGGTTATACAATTTTCATATGAATAATACTGATTCTACTACTTTTGCCTCTATAATGTTCACTATGATTTTCATATCAATAGTAGAATCCATTCTGCTAATTTTTGGCTTTATGGCCCTAACAATAGTTAAATCAATTCTGTGATTTTTTTATGAATAGTTGAATTAACTCTAATATTTTTTGCCTCTAGAGTTTTCACCTTAATAGTTCAATAGATTTTATTATTTTTGCATCACTATTAAAATCAATTTTACTATTTATACTTCTAGAGAATTCACCCATAAATATGGTACAATTGATTCTATGTTTTTCACACCTTTTCCCCTCTTCATCTACTTTTTCCCTCCTCCTCTTCCTTTGCCTTGTCACTGTCTTCCTTTTCCTCCAATCCAACTCCTTTTCCATTATATGGGGTTTGTCTAACCCTATTAGAATTTGAGTTAATTATAATGGCATATTGGTCAGAACATTCTAAGACCTAGTTATGTGGACTTTGAAATGGTAGGTATGCTGGAATACCATGACATTAACTGGGTATATGACCATGACATTACCTAGGTACATGAAAATTGCCCAATGCATTTTTTGTGTATTCAACCAACATTATTGCGCTTCTATGACTGTCTCTAAGTCTCCTGACCTAACTATTTAATCCATTGCATCATATAGTTGTAACTTTTACCTTTTTCCGTATTATCTTTCAAACTTTTCCTCTATTTAATGCTCCTTTTTTTTTAAATTAATAGCCTCATTTAGTTTTTCAAAATAAATTAATTTTAATTTATTTTAAAAAAATTAAAATAGTCATAAGCTACAAAACAGTGCCGATAGATATATAGTCATGCTCTAAGACCAGCTGAAGGTGGCCCAAGCTCAAAAAACAAGCAGGGAAAGGATCAAACACTAAAACCGATCATAAACACCCCTTTAAGAAAAAAACAGCTGTTTACTTAGATTTTAACCACTATGACGTAAGGGGAGGTGTTTGCCATGTTTCCTATGTTAATGAGCCTAGTGTAAGTCATACGTAAGAGCTTTTGATATTTAAGATCAATGGTACATACCTAACTCATGCTAGTGTTAATAACACCGACACTTATTGATGCTAACATGCACCAATGTCTACTATCGGTCTGATGAATAAAGGATTCTCTACTCAGAGCAGATATAGAGGCTACCAGCACAAGAATCTCATTGAAGAGAATGAAGACATCAAGCTTATTGAGATGAAGAAAATGGCCCAGTCGGCTAGGGCAATGCTATGGCCGGCTGTCCAGGAGGTCACCCACCAAATCAGAAACCCAGGAACTGATTGCTCATCTTAGTGCCTTTGCATGCTTACTTTAAGCTCTGAGTTTTAGTTTGTAGTCCAGGCCAAAGGCACCATTTCTAGATATTGTGTGATTTGAATTCAAATAACATAATCTAAAGACTTTGAACCTCTCGATGCCGAATCAGTTTTTATTACCTCTTATTTTCACCAAAAGCCCTTTCATCGACCAATTTATAAAAATAACTTTAGATAGATAAGAGTAATGCTAGGGGAAACTATTGATTAGTGGGATCCATTGGTTTCTCAATCACGTGTGAAACCTCACGGCGTATAAGCAATTTTTTTTTTAGGTGAGAGAGCACTATGGACCCTAGAAAATCCCTCCTTACCCCATTTTTTACCTAGTCCATTCAAATTTTATAAAAAATTTCATATTTAACCCCTAAATAAAAAAAATGTCTTATTTTTCTCCTTTACTCATGGATGCAGGTGCTATAAACTAGTTGAGGCCATGACTAATTCACACTGCCCCCATCATGCCAATTACACCCCCCTAACACTAGTAAAAGAGATTAAGGCATAAGAGGGGTTGTGCTGCAATTGTAGGTATGGCCGATTGCAATAAGAAACACATGAGAAATAGGGTAAAGTCATTATATGTTAGGGTAGTAGACTAGTAGGTTAGAAAATTTGTAAGAGATATGGAGAGTAATTTTAAAAAAATTATAAATTCTATTTTGAATTAATAGCTTCATTTAACAAAAAAATTTGTTCTATATTAATAGTTTTATTTTGTTTCATTTAAGTGGGTAGGTACTTAAAAAAAGATATTATAAACTTATTTTGTATTCTTTTAGCTATAAGTTTCACAATTCAATAGAAATTATTTTTTTAAATATAACCATTAATATAAAATAGATGAATTTTTTTTATTAATATTAAGAGTTAGTAGACCGAATAGCCTTTTTGGATGAAAGGGCCTGATTAAAGACTATTGTCAATGCCACAAGACATCCACCGAGTCATCCATTGTGTCTCCACCATTCTTTTCTACAAAAAAAAAAAAAAAGTCCTCAATCACGTCTCATCACATCAAAACGTGTTTGCTAATAAAATAGCATCAAAGCCTTTAACGAAAAACGAAAGTAAAGAACTAGTTAAGAGTTTGGTTGTTTTGAATTCTAGTGTATAAATAAACTATCTTTTAGCTATACTTTTTGTGAAATAAAATTACATATGAGAGTAGTAATGTCGTTTGGTCAAGTTTCGTCAAGCTAGACTTATTACTCTTCTATCTTATATTATTAATTACGTTTAACTTTTTAAAAATAAATTATAATTACTTTATTTTAAAAAAGTAAATATAACTATTATTTTTGGATGAAGGAAAAATTATATTTAATTTTTTAAAATAAATTTATTTCAAAAAGCTAAATAGAATTCTTAATACTAGCAAAAATATACACCCATCACACGTGTAACTATAATTTGGATAAATTAAATTAAATTAAAATAAATTATATAGGTCTCTCTTGTATGCTATAATTTATAATACATTACTTTGAAGGTCACAATGATAATTATTTATTCACACAAGCTCTATATTACCTATATACACTTGTACTATGCAATTATAAATTATTCCCTCCATCCTAAATTAATAGGTATACTTAGTTTTTAAAATGAACGAATTTTATTTCATTTTAAAAAATCAAATGTAGTTATTAATTTTGAATAGAGGGAATATGTGATGGTTGGTGTGGTTGGTGAAGATAATAGTGTCGAAGAACTTTGTGTCATACAATACATTATCTATAAGCAGGACTAGTTTGGGAGTGAGTCTCATTTGATATAGTTCTTTGAGGGTTTTCTAAGGGGCGTTAAGAACACAAAAAATTAAATATAATATATATATATATATATATATATATATATATATATATATATATATATATTATAAATTATTATTGAGAAGTGTGCTATGTAATGGCCCTTACAAAAATAATGAGAAAATATAGTCATGTATTATCTCATTTGATAGAGCACGTTGAGAACATTCTAAGGATGCCAAAAATGCATAAATCTAAAATTGAGAATGCAAGATATAATATTATAAATTTAAAATTAATATACCTAAAAATAGAGATTTAGATTCTAATATTTTTATTTTTAGAATTAAGATGAGTTAAATAGGGGTGAAATAGAGATTAATAGTATAAAATATTAATTAAATAGTCAAAAATTGAAAGTTCTATAGTACAACAATTTACTTTACCATTAGTATGATATTATATGATATGATATGATATGAAAGACGAACTAGGTAATCCCAAGTCAATTCAACTCAAATATGTCAGCCCTGATTCTAACTTAACTTAGCCCATTATAAATAATAAAAAATAATATTTATAATCCTTATAAGTTTCAATCACTTAAAATGGTTGTTTTAAAAATTGGATTGTCATAGTACGTCCAACTAGGTTGGACTGGACCTAGTTTGGAATTCAGGCAGCTGAACGGTTTCCATGGGTCATGATACCCGCCTAGGTTACAGTAGCGGTTTCCATGGGTCATGATACCCGCCTAGGTTACAGTAGCCCACTCAGGTGAACCGCCAGCTTGGACTGGATCGGTTCACCTAGGGTTATGAAAAAGAAATACCTATTTTCTTTCTCCCTTCCCCAAGACTCTTCCCCTCCCCTCCCCAGTCCCTATTTTCTTACTCCCTACCCCAGCGTGTGTATCAAGAACCTGCCTCCGGCTAAAGTCTCTATTCTGACCTCCTCTCTGCTATTAAAGAAGCTATTTTGGTGTCTAGCAAGCACCACTTCCTAGAGATAAGGTTGTACTCTTACAGGTGGTCCATCTTGGCTGAAATATTTTCTGGCTGATGAATTTGGTGCTCGATGGTAAAGCCTCCCCTAGAGCAAGAGAAAAGAAGGCTAAGGAGTTTACAGAGAAGAATGCATGCCTCTGGAATTCCACAAGAAATTTATTTTAAGGTGTCTGCCTTTAGCTCTCTACGAAGGAAAGTTGATGTGAATGAAAAGTGTGTATCACGACAATACTTTTTTTTAACAGTAGAGCCAAGGTAAACTACAACAAGCAGACAGAGTTATCAATACAAAGAGCATAATGAAGAAACTTAAGAACTCTATTGGTCCAAACATGTAGGGAGAGAAATAGTTTTGCTCACCTAGCATGAGCAATATTGTTCCCCTCCCTTTTGATGAAAAAGCAAGCCACATTGAGGAAGAGACCAACTTGGAGGTTGCATTGTTCAATAAGGGCCAAAGCCTACCCTCCCCAAAAGAGTGCTCCCTAAACATAGAGATGACCGGAAGGCAATCCCCCTTGAACGTGACTTGGTACCACCCCATATCTAACACAAAAGAGATGGCACACACCAACACCATCCCAACATCATCTCGAGCACAAAAACTCACCTCAGACCTGATGATATTGGCGAAGACTGCTCCATTAATATTCACCTTAATTCTGTCAGGGAGAGGGGGAGTCCATAGTCCAGAAAATGGGAAGAGCCACACTTGGGGACAAATAGGTAGAATAGTTCTTCTCAAGGATGGAAGGCCCGGGATAGATGCTCCTCAGGGGTCCGAGTAGAGCCACTAACTCGAAGATTGCTATTATTGAGCTAGATAACCCAAGCCAAGGCAAACACTTTTGAGAGCTTGGGCTCCCCGAATCTGGTTAAGATGAAGTGGATGACCTCTGAGGGGTGGGAGAAGTGATCGAGGGTGAGGGCAAGCCACTGGTGGTGGGACCAAAGCTGAGCAAGGTGGGGACAAGACCATAAGGCATGGATGACAGTATGAAGGGAACAACCACATGTAGGACATCTGTTATCACTAGTCACCACCCTTCTAATCAGGTTCCCACTAACCAGAAGAATGACTATATAAACCCACCACGCAAATGTTCAAATCTTGGGAGTACGTTCATCCTCCAAATTTTATTCCAAAGTTTTTCCCTCAGTTGGGGGTTGGAGCAATCCCCCTATTTGGCAAAAGATGACTCCAAGGCAAAAGAATAGGCACTCTTGACTGAGAATTTACCACTTCAGTACCGATCCAATAGAGGGAGTCAGGGGGAGGGGCGGCATGGATGGGAATGTTGAGAATCAACTCACTATTAAGAGGAATGAAGTTTTCCCAAATATGGTCATCCCACCACAACCTAATGTCTTGCTCAATAAGGTTGTACACATGAGTCTCATCACTTCAGGTCTAACGAGGGGTGATGACCTTGTAATTAAAAGGTTAGGGAATCCACTTGTCCTTCCAAACACTGATCTCGCACCCATCCCCCACAGCCTAGAAAAGTTCCCTCTAGAGGATTGGCTAGCTTGCCAAGATGCTTCTCCACGCAAAAGATGCATTGCCCTTAGCCTTGGCCTCAATAAAGGAGAAGTGGCGGAAGTACTTGCTTTTGAAAACTCCAATAAGGAGCCTTCCTCCTTCAAGATCCTCTAGCCTTATTTAACCAGAAGGAAAAGGTTGAACATCCAGAACTCCTTGAAAGTCATTCCACCAACTTCTTTCGGGAGGCAGATATTCCTCTACCTAGACCAATGGATGCGTTTGTTCGCACCTTTCTACCCCTACCAAAAGTTGGACATTAGGGAAGTGGATTCCTTAGACAAGGAGGTGAACAACAAGAAATAGGACATGGAGTAGGTTGAAAAGGCCTAGGCAACTGACTTGATGAGCACTACTTAATACATTAGGAAGATAAAAATTTAGTCATCAACAATTAACCAAGCATCAGTGTGCAATTGATGTGAAGGAAATGTGTGTATCATGACACTACTTGATATATTGGGAAGATAAAAAATTTATTCACCAACCATTAACCAAGCATTAGTGTGCAACTGCATAGTGCACCCGAGCCAACCCAGGTCAACTCAGGCTGACCTGCTGGTGGAACCAGTCTAGCCGGCCTAGTCACAATCCCACATATGTGACTGAATGGTCATTTTTAAAAACACTGCTTGAAACCCCAAACCTAAGGGTGCTGAAGCAAGCTCGTAAGCTCGACTTGATTCGTGTTCGACTCAACTCGAAGCTTGAGAAAAAATTGCATACATAATATTTATTTATAGATTTTGTCTTCCACATTTCAACTTCTTTCATAATATGTATTATTTTTTACTTTTTTAATGTATAAAATAAGTAAAACATATCACATGAAAATTAAGATTATTTTTTGACTTCGATAAATTTAAAGTAATTAAAACATACAAATAATACTTTTTCTATCTTGTGTTTATAGTATGAGATTAGAAAATTAAAATAAATTAAAATTAATTTATTTAATTTTAAAATTATTACTATAAATATGAGCAAGGTATAAATTAGGTTAATGTGTTAGGAGTCACAATATTTACATCTCTCAACTAAAATAATATATTATATAATAATATTATAAACACTGATTATAAAATCAAGTTGCAAGTTAAAACAAATCGACTCGACCTCAATATTAAAATTTTAAGTTTAAACAAAATAAGTCTAAAGCTTGATTCACTTTGTCTCGTTTAGCACCCCTACCCAAACCAACATAAATAATTATTAAAATTTAAATTTAAGCCGGATCGGATTTTTAAAGCTCTTTTAATATTTCAAAGGGAACAAACGCGGGGAAAAAGTCCACGCCTCAACGTATCCGTCTCACATTCACACGTGGGATGACTTCAGGGGCCGGCAAACAGAGCCAGCCCGCACAGAGGCATCCAATCGCAAACTAACGGCGCGGGCGGCAGCAAACGACGACCTGTCCGTTCTTCACTTCTTCCCCCTCTCGCCGTAACGGCAAACATACGTTTCAGCTACGGGGGAGTAAGGGCATTCCCGTAAAACCATGCGACATCATGGGGATATTCCCTCTTCTTCCCCCCGTCATTAATGGCGTGATTAAATTTTTTTTTGTTAATTTCGTTAAGCGGACCCCGATCCTGCAGAGCCCGCGCCGCTGAAAATCCTCTCCGAGGCAACTCGCGCTTCGCTGTTCTCTTCTCCCGTTTCTTGGCCGCCTTCCGGCGGAAACCGGCGTACCGCTTCGCTTTCCTCGGCCATGGCCGGCGCGGAAGATCGTGGCGCGGAGGCGGAACTGGAGGGGATGTATCGGACGAAGGTCGTGGAGGTCTTCGGCCGCTGCGTCCCCATCATCCTCCAGAACGACAACGGCCCTTGCCCCCTGATCGCCATTTGTAATTGTTCCCCCATTTCGCCGCTTCGTTTGTTTAATCGTCGCTTTTTTCGTGTTTCTGTTCCTTCTTTCCTTTATGAAATTGTTGGAATTAGACGGAGTTTTGTGGGAAATGGTGGTGTGATTTTGTGTGTTGGGGGTTTGGTTCATCTAGGTAATGTGCTACTGATGAGAAACATTATACATCTGAGTTCGGAGGATTCAGAGGTTCCATTGAAAAAACTACTTTCTCTTATAGGCGAGAGGTTGCTTGATTCCAACAGTAGCGTTCAGGTACATGTAGTTAATTTGTGATATTTCTTGTGATTATCATATTTGAAGAACAGTTAATTAGAGGATGGTTATATTTAAGGATGAGGATGCTGGTTACGTGAAGAATCAACAACAGAACATACACGACGCGATTGAGATGCTACAGAGACTGGCGACGGGGATTGATGTGAACCTGCACTTTCGAAAGTAATCATTAATTGGTAGAGGCTTATGTTAAACTTGGTCACACTTATCACCAATTCCTTGATGATTGAATAGCTTTGTGGTTCTTTCAGAATTGACGATTTTGAGTTTACACCAGAACGGGCTATATTTGACCTTCTTGGCATTGAATTATACCATGGATGGATTGTTGACCCACAGGTAGGGCGTAATCACATTTTCCTTATCCTATATAATTATGCTAATTATATTTTTATGTTCCATAATGGCCATGTCATAATCAGTAGTTTTTTATGTGTGCATTTACTTTTATTATGAAAATTCTATATAGGAATTTATACGTTCTGTGAACATTATATTATCTTCTGTCATTAATGGTAGCTATCATGTTACATTGTATATGCACTTGTATTATTGTAGCTTTTATGCTTTTCTGTTTTTGAGTTCTATGTGAGTGTGTGTATGTACATAGTAGTTAAAGAAAATTATGGGAACAATTAACGTAGAACTCACAAAATTGAAAGTGGTAATATTAATCAGAAAGCTTACTGCCTTGACTTGATCAACTTGGTAAATATGTTTGTAATTGTAGGCTGTGATAAATAATGTTTTCTGTGAATTTATTAATTGAAGTTGTTACCTGTTTTATACAATTGGCTAGCTTAGAGTGCCATAAGAGGAGGCTATGTACCTCAGTTTCTAACAATTGCCCTGATGTAAATATGTTTTTGACTTGTCTCTTTTAACTAAAAAAATTGTTCTTCTACTTTTACTCGAAATGCCAGGATGCTGATACTTTGAGTGCTATTGGTTCAAAATCTTACAATACACTGATGGCGGAAATTGTGTTTCTCGAGCAAAGCAATACAGAGAAAGAAGATAAAAGTATTTTGGAAGAAGATGTTATTGATTTTGCTGCTGCAACTACTGCTACGCTAGGCGTTCCTTCTCCATGCCTTGCCAGGGTCAAATCTTTTGATGATGCTTCAGTACCAGGAGTTGGAGCTCACAAAGTTCGTCGCGGAGACAAGGAGGAAGAAGAGGAGTTATTGAGGGTCTTGGAACTGTCAAAGGCAAACTTGTCAACCCCGTCCAACCATGTAAGTGAGGATGCAACTTCCATGAATCCTACACTTACTGATTCGTGGATGAGGCCTGAATCTTCTGTATCAAGTTTGTTAACCGGTGAAGGTAAATCATTAGAAGCTTCATCAGTTGCTTCCGTTCAAAATGGTACTGCAAATACAATGGATAAGTCATATTGTGAAGAATCTGCAAATGGTTCTACTTCCATCGACTTAACAGGGGAGGCAAGTGCTTTAGCTTTTAATCAAAATGTATCCGCTCCTTGTGTTGATGAAGATGCATACTCTGTGTCCAAAATATCTCAAAAGCAGATAAATGACCCATTGGGGAACCATAACCAGACTACGTTTCTAGAAGTGGAAGACATATCTGAGTCATTTGATGTCAAGCCCGCTCGAGAAGCTCCGAGTCATTGTGATGACAACTTGACTGTTTCTATTTGTACTCCATCCCCAAAGGCAGATTCTTCTACTTCTGATGAAGATCACAAACTTGAGGATGTTTATGGTGGTGGTGTGGACACACAACTGGAAAATAGTGAACCCATGTATGAAGGAGAGGAAACCATACTTGATCCAGGACATCAGATTTATGAAAATCGGGAACCTATGTATGAGGGTGAGATGATTCTAGCAGAGCAAGCAGATAGAGAGAATGAAGCTGGTTCGTGTCCAGAGAGTGAGATTTCTAAGAAAGGAGGCAAAAGTAAGCTCAGTATTAGTGCAAGAGAAGGTGTAAATTTTTTCCCTCCTTTATTGTCATTCAAACAGAGTTCATTAGCATTTTATTAACTTTGATATTACTCATGTTCTTTCTTGTGATGTTCACATTTTGCCAGGGGAATTGATTCAGAACTTTTTAAGAAACAATGCAAGTCAGTTGACTGTATATGGGTGTGCAATTTGTGACCTTTTTAGTATTTTTCTGTTAATGAATTATCTGTATCAATTGAGATTCAACCGCTTTTTTGGTTTAAACTTGCAGCCTGTTTTGTTTACAAGAAGGCTTGAAGGAACATGAGCTTTGTGTCTTTTTCCGTAATAATCACTTCAGCACCATGTATAAGGTATGCAAAAGGCGTTTTTTTATTTTAAATAAGACAATTTTTAGTTTTTTAGTTCCATTTTGTAGTGTTTCCTCTCACGTTGCTTATATGGGGTGAAGCAATCTTGAGGGAATTTAAAGTTATTTAAATAAATAAATATGTTCTCAATTTGGATTGTTTTTATTGCTTGAGTATTGATCCTGGCTGCAGTTTAATGGCGAACTCTACCTCTTGGTTACCGATCAAGGTTATCTAAATCAACCTGGTTTGGTATGGGAAAAGTTAAATGAGGTTAGGCATTTATTTCTCTGTTAAAGATGTTTATATACATTTGTGTCAACTTTTATATGTGTGCTGATCACTTGTTTTACCTTTGCTTGTAGTATATTAAACTTTGTGACTTTCATTTTCCAGGTCAATGGCGATTCTGTGTTTTACACAGGAAACTTTACAGTATACACTGCAGAAAATCAAGTTACATCCCATTGGGATGAGCAAAATGCCATGGCGAGTACTGCTGTTAGTAGCCTTGAACTTATATATTAATTTTATTTCATTCATTACCATTTGTGTGAAGTAATTTTTTGTTGCTCTTGTGTAGGATTATCTTGCTAAGATTGACAATGTGAAACCAGAAAGCTCAACTTTTAAGTAATGTTCACCTCTCTCTCTGTCTCTCTGCTTTTCTTTTTTTAGTAAATGGAACTATGGTAGGCTATTAATTATAAGCATTTCAATATTTTTCCTTGAAATTTTGGTTTAGTTCCAAATGTGTCCACCATGTTGGTTATCGTTATTTTTTTTAAAATAAAGTTTACTGAATAGTTGTATGCTTCTTTTCAGGATCATAGGGATTATATTACTAGTGTATGTTATATTGTGTGTTACTATTAGAGCCTGTAATTTAAACTCTACTTTCATTTGCTACCTTCAACGTGTGCAAACTGTTTGAGCATTTTTCTTGTGCAGCGAATGCTATTTGAGAACAGTAAATGGAACTATGGAAGGCTATTAATTATAAGCATTTCAATATTTTTCCTTGAAATTTTGGTTTAGTTCCAAATGTGTCCACCATGTTGGTTATCGTTATTTTTTTTAAAATAAAGTTTACTGAATAGTTGTATGCTTCTTTTCAGGATCATAGGGATTATATTACTAGTGTATGTTATATTGTGTGTTACTATTAGAGCCTGTAATTTAAACTCTACTTTCATTTGCTACCTTCAACGTGTGCAAACTGTTTGAGCATTTTTCTTGTGCAGCGAATGCTATTTGAGAACAATAAATTCCAATGGATGAATTAATGTTATGTTCTTTTCTTTTATTGACATCATTGTGAGTTAGTGATGACCTTTTTTTTTATGTGTAGTTCTGATCTGGAACTAGCAATACAACTTCAACAGCAAGAGTTTGAGCAACAACAACAACAACAGCAGCAGCAGCCACCTGCAACTCAACATCCACGGCATAAACCATATCCAGCTAGTGGGGCTTCAAGGCTTGTAACTGGTCCTCAGGTAGAAAAAATATGAATTTCTTCAGAAAGATGAAATGAGGAGTTAATAAGTTTTTACTACTGTTTGCTTTTTATTCATCTATTCTTTGTCTTTGTATTGTTTCTACTAGGTGTATTTTGATTTTGTTTGTAGCCTTTGCATTTATATTATTTCTGCATGGTGTGTTTTATCATATTATATATTCATAACTCTTTTGAAAATGGAAAAGTTTTCATGAGCCCGGGCTCTTGTAATGGGCCTCTTTGAAAATGGTATATTCCGAGTTTTCTCTGAGAACATATTTGGAATTTGTGGAAATTGAATTTTTATGAACTTTCATTGAAGGGGTCTAGTGCTAATTTTATAGGGCCCTAGGAGCAGCGGTGGTCCCACCAAGCCAGATGGGAAATCGAAAGACAAATGTTCTCTAATGTAAGCTAGGAGTGGCAAAGATCCTACCAGATTTCTGACCAAAAATCGAAATGATATGTTTTCAACAACTAGTTGGGATCCAATGATTACTGTAAATATTGTATGTGCAATCTCGATGGCTCATGATAATGATATATACAGGGGAGGGATCACCGTTTGTGCATGGCAGTCTATTTTCAATCAGTTTTTGACTGTAAATAATTTTACGTTGTATCCAAAAAGATGATTACCGATTTCAATTTTAGTCTCACACTTACGTTCCATTGAAGTCTGCAGACTTGGTGTTTTCCCTGCAATGTCAAAATTGAAAATTGAGCAAGGGCACTGGGCAAGTTAATCTTAAAACTCATCTGTTAAACAAGGGCCATCATCTGGCAATGACAACTAATTGCAAAATGGCCCTAAAGCTACAGATCTATTGGCTTGACTACGCTATTTGCGTGTAGGACCAACCCCTGTTCTATTAGCTTAGCAGTCAATGTCGATGCTACTCTACCAGGGGCCCTTGTACTGCTGCTGCCCTTTGGATGGTAAATTCGCTTAATATTTTGTCCTAAATTAATAGCTCTATTTAGCAACAAAAAGTTTGTTTTATTTTGTTAAATTTAAGTGATTGAATACTTAAAAAATAGTATTTTAAGCTCTTTTTTTTTCTTATATGTGAGTTTTACTATTTAATAAAAATTATTATTATTTTAATTATAGTAATTAATATAGGGAGGGAGTATTGTAGAGCTTTGTGTGCAAAATTTTCTCATTTATGTTGAAATGTCATCTTCCTTATGTTTTATATTAATATTTCCATTTGAAAAATAAGTTGTCCCATATTAGTAAGCAAAAGCTTTTAAGAGCTTGAGTTCAGAGGCAACTCTTTGGGCCATCCAATGTAAATCTGATAGTCCATGCCACTTAGGGAGTAAATGCCCCCTAGTAATATGGGTTGTTGGATATAAATCCAAGAGAGTGAGCCCATGCTCTTAAAAATGGGCCTCATACTGGTAGCTTGTTTGGAGTCAATTGAAGTGGTTTGTTACTTAAAAGAGTCTTTCCAAAGTTATTTATCATTCTCTTAGTTGTGAGTATTACCATTTAATAAATATTATTATTTTTAAATAAAACTATTAATACTAGGAAAGAGTACCTTTTTTAAATGCTAAGACAACTTGCAGTTTGTGGTGGGCACCTGCACCCTATGTCCTATGTGTGGCCAATGTGGATCTTGTGCCATCAATGTGAGCGTGGTAGTGGTGCAGTTCCCACGTGTACTATATCAGTGCGAGTGTCACGTGCTAAGTATGGTGGTAGGACTACTAAGTATTTCAACAGAACGAGAATGGAATGGTGGTAGGACTACTAATTTATTTCAACAGAATGAGAATGGAACACCCGTAGTTTTTGAAAGGAATTTTTAAACCTTTTTAATTATAATATCGTTAAATAAATTATTTAAGAAAATAGTATTGATTATAGGTCAGGAAATAAAGAAATTATAATATATTTTGAAAGTTAGAGTTCTGTTGGTGAACCATCGATAGATGAACTCGTCAGTAAAACAATGTTTTCATTGTCAATAATGTTTAATGTGTCGATAGAACAATAATATCTCTATCGATGATATTTGATGTGTCAATAGACTCATCGATGAAACTATAATTTTATTATCGGTAAGGTTCAACGTGTTGGTGGCACAGGAACTAACTTGTCGATGGTTACAAAATTGTCATTAAAGCAATTTTTGGCAGTTTTTATAGTTGGTTATGCACCAAAATTCGGTTCCTAGACTTTCTTATAATACCTTTGATGAATACTTGACTCAAAGGGTACGAACTCACTCTAAGGGAGAGCGTCGGTTTAGGGTGTCTCGAGGAAGCAAAAACAAATTTGTGGAGATCTCATCGTTGTTTTAGTTCAAAGGTCGGATTGCTAACCTTAAACTATGATATTAAGACAAGAAAAATAAGTTTGGTGAAAGTTGATAAAGTAATATCCATGCTATGGTTGAATTACTGAATTTAATTCATGATTGTATGTAATGTTATGTTATTCTTAATGTTAGTAATTTTTGTATGAATAACTTGTGTTAAGTAGCAAAACATACTTATTCACCATATGTGAAAAATGATCAACGAATTTAATAAATAGACTAGAGCATTAAAAAATGGTTGGTCCCGTGTAGCGAAATATAAGAGATTTTGATAATCATAAAAATTGGAACTTCAATCACTTAGGTCCATGAGCCCCTGTGGGCTTTAGCTTCATAACGTAGATAAGGCGGGCAGACTTCGGAGTACCTAAAGTTAGAATACATGTAGTTTGTAGTCTTATTAGGTAAGACTATACTCCAGGACTACGAATATTATGTCATAGAGAACCTACGGCTCTCACTTAAGAAGTTTGAGACTTTTGAGTGATAGTCATGTTATATTGAAAAGATAGATGTTACATGCTTATTTATTATGCTTCTAATGATTAAAGTATGATGCATTTGATATTGACTTTGCATTATGTTCTCTCTATGGAATGTAATTAAGATGTGATTTTTGAAGTAATATAGTTCTTATTTAGCCATCTCATAGGTATATTAATATACTCAACATCCATTGAGTAGGTTCTTTAGAGGAATTGCAGGTGGGACACTTGTGCAAATGAATGACGTGAAGATCCTAAATCTATGTAGGATTTATTCTCTGAACTTATATGTGATACCTCATTTGTCAATTTCATTAAATGTGAGGGGTTGAGAATAATTATTAACTTTTAGAGGGAGATTAGTCAAAATGGAGGAGTAAAACTACCATATGTGGATAGAGCTCAAAGAAACGAGCGTAATGAGTCAAAAAATGCAAGAAATGAAGGTCGGGAGTGAAAGTTGTGACCACGAAAAATGTATTTCATAGGCAAAACTCACTTGAATAGAGTGAGATAACCTACTTTGAGAAGTTTAGTTTTGTAGGGCTCATCGATATAAGCTCAATGATATAAAAAACGTGTGAATCCGAGTCCGATGTAGAAATATTTGGGTGTTTGAAGATAGGAATAAAAATAATATAAAAAAAGTCGTGTGCCACGCAATTGCCATGCGTTGTGAGTGGATGTGCATAATGCAGTGTTCTCGTCACATGTGTGACTCGTAGGTGCCACATGCAGGTGTGCCACCATTTTTTGTGACACCACCAATTTTGGTGGCACTGCCAAAAAAAGGAGGGGTTCATTTGAACCCCAAATCCATTTCTTCTATTTTTGGGTTATTCTAAGTCTAATTTAGTCCGTTTAAAATGTATTTTTTACTAAATTAAGGGTGTTCTACGTAATGAAAGAGTTCATTTATTAAGTTGGCCACTCTAGTAGGGGAAAACAACCCTCCAAAAAGGAGACTCTATTCACCACCGTCGGGCCGAAAAGAGATAATCGTCCCGGGTAAGGGGTGACTTTACCCATTGCCTTCGAGCAAGTAGAGAATGAAGAGTCTCCGGGTTAGGGAGGATTATGTTAACAACTTAAAGATGCGAAAAGAAAAACATATTTTTGGGTAAAGAGAGGTTCTATTTGCCGTTTTTGGGCGAGAAAAGAAGAAACATTCTGGAGCAAGAGGATGTTATGCTCGACATTTCTACACCTGAAGGAGAGGACACCCTTAAAGAAGGAGAAATGCTGAACTCCGCTACTTCTGGAAACCTTAGGGAAGTAAACATTTTTGATATTTTGATTTTAATACATATAAAATAAATATATGTGCATCTTAAGTAAACTTAAGATGCAAAATAAGTTATATGTTTTGCTCTAATCCGATGTGTTATGATATTCTTTGCTCTGATTGGATCTTTTATTTGTTCTAATCTATTCTTATATGACTTGGTCAGATCTAATGCATTCTGATATGATCTAATATGCTCTGATGTGTTTTGTTTTGCTCTATGATAGAGCAAGATATTTGATTATGATGATTTATTGGCTTTTGTTTGACTCCGATGATTTATGAGATTTTAGTCTAATTTTAAGTGTTTTATTGGATTATAAGTATTATGACTTAATATGATTTTGTGTTATCTAATGTATGTATTAGATGTTAGGTAGAATTACGTTTGAATCTGATTGTATTAGAATAACATTGAAGGTGTTATTCAATACATATGTAGGCAACTAACGATACAATAACATTGACCCGATCTAAATTAGTTATTAATATATGTTTTTTTAGCCTACGTGCAGTAGAGCTTTGAAGCTCGTAGTGCGTAGATGAATTTTATAACTCTCATACACAAATGATTTTTCTCATCTAAAAGGGAAACAAATTTAATTCGAGATTTTCGGACCCTAGATCACTAGGGTCGTTACATTATTAGTGCTTTCTAATTGATGTGTGTGATTCTTAAGGCATAGACACGAGAGTGCCAATTACTTATAGTTGGGTGTAAGATGTTGATTGGTATATACATAGGCAAGACCTTGTGAGATTTGATTGCAGTTTTATTATATTTTATATATATTTAAAGAGATGACGGTTGATTAACCTTATGTTCGAAAACGAGTCAGTTACATCTTAGAATGATATATTTGTCTAATAATTGACAAATAAATTTATAAAATTTTTGTTTTCGCTAGATTTAATTTTAAAAAAATAAATTTGAGAAAATTCAGAGTGTGACACTTAAAGCTTAGATAACAAATTATAAGGGTGTTAAAGCAGGTTGTAAGCTGGATTCGACTTGGCTCAGCTTGAGTTTGAGCTCGACTCGAAATTAGTCAAGTTAAGCTTAATCATAGCTATGTTCGTTCGAATCAGCTCGAAACTAAAAAAAATTTACATTCATAGTATTTATATATAAATTTCATGTCTTCAACATTTCAACTCATTTCATAATAAGTAACACTTTTCACTTTTTTCATGTATGGTATAAGTAAAACATATCACATGAAAATAAGGACTATTTTTTTACTTTTATAAATTCAAACTAATGAAAACATACATATAATAATCTTCCCATATTATGTTAATAGTGTGAGATCAAAGAATTAAAATAAACTAATATAAGTTTAATTAATTTTTTAATCCATACCTTGAATATGAGCAAGGTTATATTGGGTTGATGTGTTAGGAGTCACAATATTTATATCTTTTTACTAAAATAATATATTATCTAATAATATTATAAACACGAATTACAAAATTAAGTCAGCTCACAAGTTAAAACAAAGCAACTCAATTCGACTTGAGCTTGACTAGAGCCTAAAGCTCAATTCGACTCGGCTAGCACCCTTAACAAATTATACGGGGATCCGAAGCAAACAATTCAAAGGAGGCCAAATAATCCATGTTAATGTGTCTATACAGAATTAACTTATTGTACAAGGAGACTCAAAGTTGTTACTTTGAATAAGAGTTTTTTTTTATATTACTTGGCCGAAGATACATATATTTCATATTCCCTAGTTTTGTTAAAAACATTCCATAGAACTTACACGATATTTTAAAAAAATTAGACCAAAATACCCCTACAACAATGGATAATGTTTAAAATCATGTAAACCAGTCACAATGACACATAATCAAAGAGGAGATCGTGGCTCAGTAGCAATTTGCGATTTTCACCTAGCGATTCCCATCAATAAAGAATTCAGATTTCTATCTGGTGGTTGTCAACCTCCCTCACTTCATTGGTAATATGGAGCAGATCATATTATGGGTCACTGACTCAAATAACACATATCGAGTTATCGTTAACACGATATGACAAATATTGTGTTATCATATATGCAATATGAAGCGTATCGTATTATCAATAACATGTATTTTTGACATGTCATATTATCGTATATGCAATATGGAGCATATCATATTATCAATAATACATATTTTTTTTCATATCATATTATTATACATGAGATATGGAGCATATCGTACTATCAATAACACGTTTTATTGACATATTGTGTTCTTATATATGCGATATGAAACATATCGTATTATGAGTCATTTGTTCAAGGAACTCACATATCGCATTATCATTAACACTATATAGGAATATTGTGTTATCGTATATGCAATATGAATCATATCGTATTATGGGTCGCTAATTGAAGAATACATATTGTGTTATCGTTAATATTATATAGCGAATATCGTATTATCGTATATGCAATATGGAAGATATCATATTATAGGTTATCGGCTTAAGGAACACATATTGTGATATCGTTAATACGATATGATAAATATCGTGCTATTGTATATGCGATATGGAGTATATCATATTATTAATAATACATATTATTGACATGTTGTGTTCTCATATATATAATATAAACTAAATTGTATTATAGGTCTCTAGCGCAAAGAATATATCATGTTATCGTTAATATAATATAACATATATCATATATTCAATAAAATGTATTATTGACAAAATGTGTTATCATTGATGCAATATGAGTCATATCATATTATGAGTTACTTTATTCATTATGCTGGAGGATGGGTCACTGGTGCTGAAAATGATGATTTTTTTAACCGGGAAAGCTTCCGCAGAGGAAAAAATGAAAAAAAATGTGGATTTTACTACCTCCGCCACCCACTAACAAGTTGCCACTAGTGATCTACCTCCGATGAGTCATCATCAATAATTTGCCACCAGTAATTTGACACCAATAATGAGATAAAAACTTGGGTATAAATTAATTTATAACCTAAGAATATATTTATTCTAAACTAAGGCCATATAGGATAGGATCGAGTATTAAAATTCAAAAAATATAAAATAATTATGTTTTAGGCTAAGTAATTAGGAAAAATTTCTCAGATGAGTCAGCATTAGTAATTTTAACACCAATAATGAGATAAAAACTTGGGTATAAATTAATTTATAACCTAAGAGTAGGTTTATTCTAAACTAGGCCATATAGGATAAGATCGAGCATTAAAATTCAAAAAATATAAAATAATTGTATTTCAGGCTAAGTAATATGGAAAAATTCTTCAAATAATTCATATTATTTCTCCGGCGCCATGGAGAATTGTATAAACTCTGGATGGAATTCGGTCTAATCTCCCATCTTTTTTCCATGTTCCGTTTCAACATGTTTATCGTCAGGCAAATTGTGCTCTTCAATTTCTTGACAATTTTGCTCTCGACAACTTGTCTTATTACTCGCTTAAACATCCGTCATTGGGAAGATGCGCTCACATGCAATAAGCTCCTTATTGCAAGTGGGTGTGCGCCCATCAAAACCGATTGTAGTCGATCAGCTGGGGCTGCAACCGGTTTTGACCCGCACACGGCCACAATCCTTTTTTTTGCACGCGGATTCATCTAATAAGCCTCTTGTAGGGTCTTTGTTGCCACAAAAAACGAAAAAAAAAAGCTTCTATAAGCATCGAGAACCACACTTTTGCACATGGGCTTAAGTGCTTTTGATTATGCAACAAAAGCGCTTTTGCAACTGGCCGGGGGGGCTCAATGAGCTTAATTCGTGGCTTAGGCCACTAACTTGCCAATTAACTGCCGGATCGGAAGAGCCATTGTTGGGCTCGGGCTAGATCGGATCTGCGAAACCGGGAGGGAGAAGACGACTCAAGATACATACATGGCTGCTCAGCTCCCGTCTCTGCTTCCTGAGATCGGGCCCGACGGCCTCGCCAAGGAAGCCCCCGTCATCGCCTACACCGAGAAGGTGCCCGTCCTCATCTCCAATGTTTCCAACATTCTTCTGTACCAATTTTTTTTTTGTTTACCACATTCTTACGGATTGGCTTATGTTTTCTAAAATCTTTTGTTTCTTCTTAATCTCAGGTTATAGAGGAGGAACAGCTCCAATTGAGGAGGTACCATTTTGGCTTCTCTGCCTTCTGATTCATTTACTGCTGGTTGTCATTTTAATGATTTAGCATCTTTGCAAAACAAGATTTGATTCGCTTCATGGGTTGATAATTGGAGGCCAAATGCGTAATCTATTTGTGTGAATGTGTAAGGAGTGAGATAGTGTGTTGATTGAATTTTGTTTCTCGTCACTGGTTGTAAGGTAGATTCATGCATAGTTTAGGTACATTGAAGAGAATTATTCCAAAATCCGTGATGTCGAACGCGAATTGTCGAATCTTACTTTGGAGGTGAAACTGACAGCTGGGCCTAAGAAAGCAGGTTAGTTGATAATTAGTGGTTGATTAGTCAATGTATTATTGTTTTTATTGATTTTGTGAATACAGTTCGAAAGTCATTTTCTGCTTTATTGCTCAAGCACTCGAGCATCTGCGCAAGAAGATAGAAATATCAACGGAGAAAGTACGGGCAGCTAAGTTGAAGGAAGATCAAGCACGAAAGGTCTGTTCGATATTGCTCTTTGTTTTCTTTTTTGGAGTTCTGCCGGCCATCGAATATCGACCCAAAAACAATGTTATTGATATGAAAAACAGTACAACACTGTGTAATGGGTACTTCACCGGACATCATCTTTTAGTTGAATCGTATAGGTGTATCAAATGGGGGTATTATTGGGTGCATTGTTTTTGGTTATGAAATATGTTGTTATCTTTCAGGGAAAACACTAATTTGTTATTTGAATGAGGTCGCTTACTTCTTTGGGCTAATTCTTCTTTAGTTACCAACTATCTAATCTGCGGGAATTTTACTTGCAGTTTTATGTATTTCTTAGATTGTAGATAAATCGTGGCATATAAACTATTATTCAGGCATGGGAAGCAGCCATAAAAGTCGCGAAGGATGAAGAAGAAGTCAAACAAAAACTTTGTGATGATCTAAACCGACTGGTATATTTCTATAAAATTCTCCCACTAGGACTTGCTCCAAGTTATTTGTTCACTTTATAAATTGGTTGTTAACCAGGTCCAGGAGAGTGCGTCCACTCAATTTTCAAGACTAGAGGAGCTCAAAAGGCGACTTGAAGCTTTGAACCCTGCAAGAGCTTCTACCTCTATTACCCATGTTCGTGAGTTACCCTTCACTTTCCAGGTCACTTATTTATAGATATATACTCCCTCCACCCCACATTAAATGTCCTATTTGGTTATCCAAAATGAACTGATTTTAGTTCATTTAGAAAAAAACAAATAAGACACTTATTGTGGGATGGAGGAAGTATTTCTTTTATACTGGCCGCCAAGACTGTACGCCCAAAGCTTGGACACAAACTGGACCGATCAATTGTACCTTTTATGCTTAGTTGTCATAATTCGTCTCCACATGGATAAAGTTCAACTATTTGATGATTTGCGTCATATATGGACTTAAGAAAGAACTTCCAAACGCCACATTAACTGGTTTTGAGTGATAATTAAAGCTTGGATCGAACCATGTGAACTTTGGCTTGTTTGGGATCGTTTAACATGAGGTGTTTTCTTGGTTTGATTGGTTTCCTTGCATTATTTGTCATGGGTGCTTCAGTTTTCCGACATGTTTGGCTTATGAGCTATTCTTTCATCTGTTTTAATCTGGATCAGGATGAGAAAGATGTGCAGCAAGCGCAGAATAGTAATTCGACTTCAAATGTGAAGGCACATCCTCAGGTTGCAGAAGTGTCTGCTGAAACTCCTGAAAATGCTCGTAAACATGAAAATCATGGTGATGTTTCCGTTGCAAATGGTCACAACCTACCAGTACCCCTCGATGGGTCGAGGAGCAAGAAAAAAATTGTGAATTTGGGTAGAGGAAAGGGTAATATGCAACTTAAAGGGAGAGAATCTTCAGGGCCAGGATGGACTGGGGCTGGATTTGATACAGATGGAAGGACATGAGTTTTGTTGCGTTTGAAATTTGTAAAGTGAAGTGGAGATACGTGGAATACCATTCTTATACTTGGACCTGTCTTCTGCTAAGTGTTATTCTCCGAGGAAAGGCATTCGTTTATGTGCTCCTAATTGTGAATTTAGGCTATGCTTGTTCGTCTAATATGTATAATTGCTATGCTCTAACTTGGACCATGGCAAATTGCCTGCCATGTTTTGCACTGAAGTTAGCACATTTAGTAGTCAGTAATCATTATCTTTATGTAAAATTGAACAAATATTAGAACTTTGGCTGTTGGGAATTGCTTCGAATTTTTTTAAAATTTTTCATTATCTTTGTTGTCATCAATATAAAATCCTACTTTTTCGGTGCTCATGTATGCGTTTTAACTTTTTTCTAATTTTTGAGCAGTTCCTTATCTAACAAAGGCATATTTGTTCTTTTTTATTTTTGATGGCCACTCGCTCAAGCTTGGTCCTCGTTGTCAATGTCATTAATGCTTGCCTTTTGTCCATAGCTACTCAAGCCACTTTTCGTAACTCTGCAATTTTAATCGAACTCTATTTATTTTTTTATGTCATTTCTACTGGGACGAATCCATGTTTACCTTCTTACTTCGGCTATATTCATTGAATTGACATGTTTTTTATGCTCTTAATCTAATGTATGCTTTAACCGGAAACATATGACTATAAGCGATTAAACAATGAGATAATTTAAATGCATAAGAAATTAACTAGTTTTATTGGCATAAATAGGGCATCGTTGGTTACATCACTTCTATGAAGTAATTTGTTACGCATTATTATTAATTAAATAAAACAAACCTTGACGATGCACTTAGATATTGTGTTGTCTAAATTTGCATCACTTTCTCCGTTACAAAAAGAATTATACTCCCTCCATCCCATATTAATAATTTTTTTTAATTTTTTAAAATAAATTAAAATAAAATGGAGCTATTAATGTGGAATGGAGGGATTTTAACTTTGTGGCCCTTACAAGTGAATTTACCTAAAGTACTTGTCTTTAATTTAAATTCTCGATGTATTCTCCACTTGTCCATTTCAACTATGTGAGCCCACTTGCATGATTTGCATCAATTCTACATAATTATATAATCATAATGAAGAGAAGTTTTTCTCAATAATGTGAGGTTGGGCACATGCATCCATTCCAAATGGCTCTGTTGAGTTGACTAAGGGTTGGGTAGGTCTAACTTTCTCCTATTTTTTGTTCTAAAAAACAGTTAACAGAACTTTTCTTTGACTACGATATATACTCCCTTTGTCCCAATTAATTATGAAAGATTTAAACAAAAACTTATCTCATATTAATTCTCCTATTTTATGTTATTTTTTAAAGTATTTATTAAATAAAGTAAAAATAGTTAGTGGATACTGGAAAATTAATATGGGAGGGAAGGAGTATTTTTTTTGTGCATGGTAACTGAAAACTTATACTTTTCCCCGTGAACATGTGGTTGTAGAACATGACACTGACTGGCTTTTACTACCAGCAATTTAAAAGAATATGGTTTCTACGAGGTGGTTTAGATAAAAGTAGGGATGTCATTCGGAACCGGTAAATATGAAACCCCGACCTGACCGTAATAGGTTAGGTTTAATATTTAAAAATTAATTTAAATAGTAGGCTTTGGTTTTAAGTGATCGACCCGACCCGACCCAAATATAAATATAAATATAATTTTTTTTTATTTTTTAATATATAATTTTTAAAAAAAATTTAAAAAAAAGAAAATTATTAAAATAATAATTTAAAAAAATATTTACTGAAATATACCTCCCAAAGTGGTGTTCCTTTTGGCGCCAGCGTGGGTTTTTAATACATATTTTTTAAGTTGATTTCGTTGTTTAGAACGACGAAATTAGTTTTAATACGATTTCGTCGTTCTAAACGACGAAACCTTTTATTACTTGACCCGGTTTCGTCATTCTGAACGACGAAATCAAGATTTTGTCGTTCTGAATGGCGAAACTGTCGCACTTAGCTAATTTCGACCGTCGGTTGTGGAACAACACTGATTTCGTCGTTCTGAACGACGAAATCATCGTGCTTATAACTGCGACTCCGCTCCGCTTCCAGTCGCGTTCCAGTAACTCATTTTTCGCTCCGCCGCTTCTACCGACTTTCGGACACCGCCATTCTCGCCGCCGACGTCCAGCCCGCCACTGCCACCGTCAGTCCACCGCCGGCTAGACTAGTCGCATTCCAATCAGTAGTTTTTCGCTCTGCCATTTCTGCCGACGTCCCGACACTGCCATTCTGGCCGCCGACGTCCAGCCCGCCACTGCCGACCTCAGTCTGCCGCAGCCGCCTAGGTCTAGCCCGCCGCTGCCCACGTCGAGCCGCTCCCATTTTATTTTTCTGGTGTGTGTCCTTCTATTTTTTTTATTTACCTTTTTTTCATTCGTTGTAATATATCTTTTGTATGTTACATTTAAAAAATTTATCTTTTGTATATTACATCGAAAAAATTTGAAGTTTTGATTGTCCCGTCATTGAGCTCTAGTTTTAAAAGTATTGTTCTAAGTCGTTTTGTGTGTTTTTTTTGTTTAAGATTATTGAATTGAGATGAATTTTTAATTAATGAGTTTTTGTTTTTTAAGATGACAAGTCTCTCAAATTTTGGAAAATGAGGAGGATTTGAGTTTTTGAACATGTTTTTATATGATTTGTGACATTGTATGCGTTATTGCATCAATTGTGTAATTATATTAATTAGAAAATTTACTAATTAATATAAAGTATTAATGATATGCTTATATATTTGGTAAAGTTATTAGTTTCTATGCGTATATATTTTAAAAATATATTTGTTAGGGTAGATATTAGTATTAGTTTATTTAATCTAATATTAATTTAATTTATTATTTATGAATTAATTGAATAGAAATGGCAGAAGAAATGGTTAATTTTTTCATTAACTACGACGAACACATAGAAGGATTATTAATGAAGAAACCGTCTACATTTGATGAATTTGAGATGTACGTAGCAAGTAAGGTTGGGTTGGATCGAAGAAGATGGAAAATTATTATCAAATGTAATCTTCCATCCTATGGATCGAGAATGATACTAATGAACATAAATGATGATTCATCAATGGCTTTTATGTTTCACCACTCGCGTCACATAATTTTTTTCGAGTTATTTCTCGAAAAAGAGGCCCGAGTGACTAGTGAAAGGCGAAGTAGTTCACATAAGAGCTCTCACAGAAGCTCACAAAGGAGCTCGGATAGAAATGTGAACAATGAAAGTCATATGCAAGTGCCGGTGGACGACGAAGAAGAGGAAAATTTATCTATGACAGTAGCTTCAAATGAACGTCATAGGTCGTCTGCCCCTATTTACAATGGAAGTGGACCTACTTGGAGGTAAGGGTTGATTTAGTTGTGAATACATTTTCAATCTTATTATCCTTTAATGAAAATATGTTTAGCTAAATTTTGAAATTTTGTGTGTAATATGGAAGGTCTACGACGCATGCACACGAGCCATTTAGCGTTCAAATGTCTCAAGGCGGTGCATGGTATGAAACTCAAAGTTCGATGGGCCTTCATTACCCCTACACGTATGTTGGTCATACCGATGCTGGACCATCTAATCAGATGTGAAATATATATTTATAAATGAATTCAACTTTTTTAGGCTTATGAAATTTAATACATATGCGATGTTTATATGTAGGGGGGGATATGTCTACGGTGAAGATATTGATGAAAATGAGGATAATGAAGGTGAAGATAATATTGACGAAGTAAGTGGAGAAGATTCTGATATGAATGTAGAAGGGGTTAGAGGTGAAGAAAGTGCTCAACAGATGGTTGACGGTGAGGGGGATGATGCGGTAGACAATACCATTGCTGGGAATGATATGAATGTAGATGATGAAGAGCCGCCGTACTGTGAAGTGGAGCCACTTTATGCACACATCACAGATGAGGAGATAGATGCGGCAGTGAATTCTACAATGGATTTGGACCAACAAAATGAAGATGATTTATATGTTAGCCGCATCTTTGAGAATAAAGAAGCATTCGTTACAGCCTTGCAGGAGTTTTCCATTCAAAATCATGTCGAATACAAGGTTGTACGAACAAATCCGGTGGAGTATACAGTGAAGCGCATTGATAGCACTTGCCCTTGGAGAGTGCATGGCTCAATCAAAAGGGGTAGTGGGTCCTTTAAATTGAAGATGTACAAAGGTAGCCACACATGTCGGAATGCCCAACTTAGCATAGATCATAGGCAGTGCAGTGCCTCCTTTATTTCGAAGGTCATAATGCCTGCTATCCAAGCCAAATTAACTCTCACACCAGGGGATATTATTCAAAAAATGAAGGAGAAGTATCATGTTGACATATCTTATAAGAAAGCATGGGCAGCAAGGAATATGGCGATCAAGGCCATTTATGGAGATTGGGTAGAATTGTATAAATTGATGCCAATGTACCTAAGGGCGGTGCAAGAAGCCAATCCTGACACCTACTACCGCTTAGAGGATGATGTAGTACCTCGTGCAGATGGTGGCACTTGTAGGAGATTTAGACGGTTGTTTTGGGAGAGGGATATACCGTTTGTGTTATACCCACCGATAGCAACAAGGCAACCCGGTCGCCCACGGTCTATTCGCATTAGGAATACTATGGACCGCAGAACAATGGAAAGAGATGGTAGAGGAGGATATAAATGCAGGAGGTGTAAACAAAGTGAGCATAATAGTAAATCATGTAGAAACCCTCCTGTTGATTGGTAAACATATAATCAACCTCTGTATTTATTATATTTTTTTAGTTACGTACGCATTTATTCCTTACGATTGATTAATGATATGATTTTCATCTTCCACAGATCATATGGATCATGCAAAGCCTTGTTACGGGCCAGGCCCGAGTGACGCTTCTTTACTTGTAGAGCAGGAGTCACATAGGTCTTCTGCTATTTGGAGAGGAGAGGTATGATAACTTTTTTTAAAATTTGTTTTATTTTTTTTGTTGATATAATACAACATGTTATAATTTTAAAATTTATTATAGGACCCCGGGTGCCTTGAGTGCACCGAACATTTTAAATATCTCCGCCATTGGCCTATAGATGAGCGTATATTACTTTATATCGAGCGAGCGGGATTCGGCCATTTCATTCATTTACAGTATGTTCGTCTCGATCGGCCTCTATTGACAGCTCTTGTTGAGAGATAGAGGAGGGAGACACAGAAGTTTCATTTGTCATATGGAGAGATGTCCATCACGCTCATGGATGTGGTAGTTCTATTAGGACTCCGTATTGATGGACGTCCGGTGACAGGCACGACAGGAGGAGCTCATATGGATATATTAGTTAGACTTCTTGGTAGAGCTCCTCCTCCTACAGTGATGCGTGGTAACCGAGTGAGCCTATGATGGCTCTTACAGGAGTTTCATGAACTCCCAGCCAATGCTACAGAGATAGTTATCGAGCAGCATGCACGAGCCTATATATTGCATTTACTAGGAGCCACTATATTTGTGGATACCACGAGCAGCCATGTGCATGTTTCGTATCTCTCTCCTTGCCGACTTTGACATGGCTGGTACTTATTCATGGGGCAGTGCTACTCTCGCATTCTTATACCGAGAGTTAGGAAAGGCATGCCAGGCCATGACCTCGGGGATTGCGGGCTGTCTGACTCTTCTTCAGGTAAATAATTGTGTAACTTTACTTGGTGTTTTAGTCACGTATAATTTTTTAATTCTAATATTTGTTATCACTATTTTATGACATAGTTATGGTCGTGGGAGCACTTACAAGTCGGCCGACCAACTGCTGAGATGGGTCGCTTGGTCGAGGGTGCTCCATTAGGTGTGAGGTAGGTTGTATTTATGTTTACCACATTACTTTTTAAGCAACATTTTATGTACATATGCTGAACTCATTTCTTAAATTTAACTCCTTAAGGTGGAATGTTCGGAAAAAGAGAACCGAAAATCCACAAGGAGTCCTCTATTTGTATAGAGGGGAGTTAGACCACTAGCGGCCATACCAGGTAATTTTATTACCGTGTTGAAATTTTTATGTAATGATTTTAAAAAAATTTGTCGTTATTTAAACTAACTTATCTTTATATATTGTATAGATTATTTGGCAGCCGTACTCGGAGGACTTGTTGGCTGTGATACCTCCACTCTGCACTGACGGTCGAGAGGTGTGGCTTTCTCGAACCCCTCTCATATGTTATGAGATTATAGAGATGTATGTGCCAGATGGTGTAATGCTCCAGTTTAACCTGGAGCAAGGAGTCCCACCTTCTACTTCGAGTTTGTCCATCGCATCACTCGACAGGGCCGCCATATTACCGACTGGGCTATATATCACACGTCGTATATAGCTCGATGAGAGGATAGGAGAGCCACTATTATTAGAGGGGACTGGCTACGACATTGCGAGATGTTCGTAGTACTTATACGCATTGGTATTTATCGATTACACGGCGACATATTTTACCGCGCGATGATGTAGAGGAGATGACATATCAACCTAGGGGAGCATCTGAGGCAGCTCTAGTAAGTACAACTTTGTTAATTAAGGCATATATTGTTTTCTTATTTCGTTTTAATTATTTATCTAATATTTAATTTATTTTTTTATAGCTTCGTCAGATTCGACATACTAATGCGTATTTGAGTGATGCACTTGTCACCTGTACTTCGCGCGAGGACTTAGCAACAGCATGTAAGTCGGTGATTAAAGCGTCTAATGATGTCCTTCGTAGTTTGCCACTACTTCATTCGGTGATCACGGATGTTCATCGAGATTATCATGTCAACGAGGCCGCTCAGATGCAGCCAATGCACTCTTCATGTCTTGATATTCCATCATCAGCAGCAGCATATAGCTCTCCTCCAGGTTCATCATTTCCAGACACTACACATGTCACTCAGCCAGATCCAATATTATATTATAAACAACATCGGCCAGCTCATATTGTACCATCTATTACTTATGCTAAGCCGGAGCCCGAGCAGGAGCCTGACATGGAGTCGCAGCTGGAGCCCGAGCCCCAGTAGGAGCTAGAGCCACAGTGTAAGAACCCTCATCTCTAAACCAGTTTTGGTTTTATTTAATTATTGGTTATCGTGAGATTTACGCATTTTCTGATCTAGTCGATGATTTCGTGAATAAATAAGTGTTTATGATGGTTTTAACCAAAATCAATTTTAAGAGTAGTGGTTTTCAGTGATTTTAAATCAAATGTGATTTTCTGGAATTTTTCTAAATTTTTACTATTTTTCCAAAAATTAGGGTTTTGGCGGGACCCCTGTGGGCCCCACCGTCAAAATTTTGATTTTTGGGTCAAATGAACCTTTTAAGGTCATACAAAAATTTTCAGAATTTTATTAGGCTTAATTAGTGTTTAAATTTGCAAAATATCTATTTTTCGCCTACTTTTCCTATTTACACCCCAAAACTTACCCATGCATACCCCAACCCTTACTATAAAAGGGCAAACCTGAGCCATTTCCATTTTTAGGAATAGGCTAAGGAAGGAGGTCTGGCCTAATCCCCACTTAGGCCCAGATTAGAAGCCGATTAAGGTAAGCCTACTCTAATCAAGCACTAAACCCTAACTTTCTTCCTAATCTCTTCCAAATCTACTATTTTCCCCTTGATTCAATTCATTTTTAGACATCAAAAGCTACTGATTTGTGTTTTACTACAAACCCTAGCTTTCAAATTTTGATTTTTACAACCAACAAGCCCTAGATCTAAGATTTAATTAGGGGTTTCTTTGGTAAATCGATTTGTAATGGAGTCTAATTTAAACTCAATGTGTTTTTAAGGATTTCAAGAAGGGTGACTCTCCAATCCGAGATTAATCAAGTGCTGAGGTAATGGGTCTTCAAAATCTCTGTTTATCCATGGTAAAACTCTTCATTTTTGGCTTATTTTTGAAATGGGATGCTTGATTTGGTGCGTTAATAGTAAGATTAGAAAATAGAATTATTTAATCCCTATTTCTTAGGGTTTTGCATTATTATGGTATGGTTTGATGTTCTGGAAGTCAAAAAGGACTTTTGATGATGATTAGGGTGTTAGATGTGGATTTGAAGTGTTATCAATAGTGTTTCGGTTTGGATTTGCGAAAGAAAGAAGATGGACTGTTCTGCCTTGTTGGCGTTCGAACGGCAACACTGTCGGAACGACAGTTTTCTAGTTTAGCCGATCGAGCGGCCTGCTGGGCGTTCGAACGGCAAAACTATAAATTTCAAATTTTTGCGTTTAACCAATCGAACGGCCTGAAGGGCGTTCGAACGGCTACACAGTAATTTGCATGTTGTGCACATGATGTTCATTTCAATTATTCTACTTTAGCTTACCAATTTTATATGATTATGGAGTGTTTTAAACTATATTATGCTACTGGAAAGACATGCTATTGAGTTTATGGAATTGAGATATATGCTTAGAGATTTGTGGAATGACTCATGTTTTGTGGCATGACGTTAGAATAGTCATCTTGAAAGTATGATTAGTTGATTTCCTTTGGTTCGGCATATTTTCAGTAGAACTACAACTCATTCATGGACTGATTTAGCATGATAGAATGTAGCTAGTTGATGTGTAGAGGTTGGTGAATGCCATGACTCAATGATCTTTTATGTGTTTAGCCTTTGTGGTTGAGTTTTCATTGAGTTATGATTTCAATGATTTTTTTCTCCTATGATTTCCGCTGGAGTTCATGTTTAGGTGGTAATTCACATGTGTAGTGTGGTAGTGAGTTTAATTTCAAACATGTTAACATGCATTGTGTGAAATGCTTCTACTAGTTACACACACACATGTGGGGGGTTAAATGATGATGTTGAAGCTTGAGATTGTAATTATGAATAATGCATTAGGGGCTGGTGAGAGCACTTATCATAGATTAGGATTCATGTATGCTTGCCACGTATGTACCATGCAGCATGCATCATGAAAATAGATTTTCAATTGAGGCTTCATCGTGGTTAATCGAATTTGACCGATTGGATGCAATGTGTTGAAATTGTGTGCCGGATTAATCACAAGTTGGTTAGTCCGAAAGGACATATTTTGATTTGAGTTCCTGTGTGGAACAAGTGCACTCCCCAGGTTGAGTCTAATTAAATGGGATTATGTGGGGATGAGTTGTGTACTTGTCTTGCGGATATATGAGAATATTATTATGTGTCATCTGGACCCTGAGAATCCAGTGTGATATGTCTTGGCACCCTGCTACCACGTGTTCTAGGGTTCTTTGTGTGAGAACTTGGGCTCTTCCCTCCGCAGGAGATGTCCCTGGGCGAACACCTGTGCTCTAGATTCTCTATGTGAGAATGGGATATCCTTGGCCAGGATCATCTAAGGCGAGCAGTTATTATGGATTGACAACCCCGATCTTTCTTGAATTCTTGTGTAGAATTTTGGACTTTGACACGCCTTCATGGCCTTGTCCATGTCCCGTCTGTGTGACACCAACGTGTGATTACTCCTTGATGGAGGTTGATTATGATATGATGCATGTGAGAATATGTATGTTAGAGATACATCCATGCAGGTTGATCTTGATATGATGCATGATGGAACATGTATGTTAGAGATACATTCATGCAGGTTGATTATGTTATGATGCATGATGGATATGTATGTTAGAGATACATTCATGCAGGTTGATATTGATGTTATGCATGTGGGAATATGTATGTTAGAGCTACATCCATGTAGGTTGATTATGTTATGAGGCATGATGGATATGTATGTTAGAGATACATTTCATGCAGGATATTATGATGTGAATGAAATTATGTGGATTATGCACTATGATGCAGTTTTAGGTGATGTGTATGTGTGATCAGAAAATGATGCACCTTGTAAATCTTTGATCTGAATGATTATATTGCTATGCTATCGTGTTTTCGATGTTTGTTAAACTCACCCCTCTTTCTTGTGTTTTGTTTTAGGGCTGCGTGGTGCGACACGTAGACGGACAGGATCTCCTCTTTGAGGAAAGGTCGGAGATGACATGGATGTGATCGTGAAGATCTTTGTGTGGTTTATTTTCCTTAGTTAGGCTGTATGTTTAGAACCTTTGTGTAGGGTTCTTTGTTTTGGATTTATGTCACATGTTACAGTTATGTTTACTTAAGTCTTATTTTGAGCCAGTGTGGGCTATATTTGACTAAGTATGTGGGTTTGAGATTAGTTGTTTACTTTGTAATAAGCAACTCTCTTTTCTTTCTCTTTTTATTTACTCTTTCTCAAAGGATTGTGCGTACTCCGTATTCTGTTAATCACCCGTGGTTAGGGTTAAGTCTTCCGCTAGATCATTTCTCAATTTTTCCTTTCGTCGCCCCCGCGCGCTTGACCGGCCCCTGGACCGGGTTCGGCTCGGGTCAGGCATCGCTGGGGCGTGACACACAGCCAAAGGTAGATCATGAGGAGGTCGTACACCACCGTCGAGGACGAGGTCAAGGACGAGGACGTAGGAGATTATGATATTACTTGTGATGTATTATATTTGTTACTCGTATATGATGTACTTTACTTATATTTGTTATGGTGATATTTGTGATAATGATATTTGTTATGGGTGGAATGAATGAAGTTGTGCATATACATCTGTGTTTTGAATGAATGAACAGGGACAAGTGATAAAATTAGTTTTAAATAGTAATTTTAAAAAATTTAATTTGATTTCAGCTTAATTTGATTTCGTCGTTCAGCGTTGTTCCGCGACCAAAGGCCGAAAATAGATAAGTGTGGCAGTTTCGTTGTTCAGAACGACGAAATCAGCTTAAGTTGATTTCATCGTTCTGAACGACGAGACCGGGTCAAGTAATAAAAGGTTTCGTCGTTTAGAACGACGAAATCGTATTAAAACCAATTTCGTCGTTCTAAACGACGAAATCAACTTAAAAAATATAAAAAAAAGGCCACACTGGCGCCTGCGTGGCAAAAAGGAACACCACTTTAAAAAATATTTCCCAAAGTGGTATATTTTGGTAAATATTTTTTTTATTATTTTAATAATTTTCCCTTAAAAAAATTATTTAAAACTTATTTTTTTATTTTATTCTGGTCAAATAGGTCGGGTTTGGGTTGGGTCAGGTTTGGATCATAATTTTGTTATGTGGTATCAGGTTTAAATTTAGTAAAACCTGACCAAACGCTTCGTGGACTGTTTTTTGTTATTTTTGAAATAACTTTAAAATGAGGCCTCTGATCATTATATGGTTTTGAAAAAGAAATAGAACATTTGATAACACTTGGGGAGGGTGAATCCTCTTCGGGCATCTCTTCCATGTCCTTTCTAGACTGGAAAATTCATCATCTCCTTTAAGTTGTGGAGAAATTTCAAATTATTCTTTGACTGTCAATTTTATTGAGTAATTCTTGTAAGATTTTCATAATATTTAAAAAATACACTAATTTTACAAAAACTGCCATTAGACAAAATTACCCTCAAGACTCACCCTCCTACCAAGTTTAGTTTAAGGAATTGGAACAAACAAACAAAAAAAATCCTATCTCCTTCTTCAATAAAACCCCTTTATACAATTACTTCTGTTTAGGTTCTGTTAGAAGAAGCTCAAGAGCAGGGTTCCGTTGAAAAATCGTTTTCCTGCTTACTTCATGTGTACACCAGCCGTTTCACTTCATGCCGGTCGAACCTAACAGATGACAATAACATGTAACTGGTCGGCAAGAAGTCAAGGGTTGTTGAAACGGCCCTGAATCTCGCTGTGAAGTGATGAAATGCTGGGCATTGAACGTAGGAACTTGGGAGATAAAGATTTGTCCTTTTTAAGCTTGCAGGTTCTGGATTGAAGCATATATATAAAAATATATATTTATATAAATTACTCTAGGTTGGTCTAACATGTTTCCTTCTTGTTGTCATAGTGGATGGAGTGATGGGGTGGAGATCATTTGAAGTTGGGATGGAAGTAACTGTATCCCAGAACCAGAAGGAACCCCTGATATTTCTCATTATGACCACTTTTCCTGGACTGCAGAGCCTCAGGTCTTTAATATTCCTTCAGGTTACAGGACTCTTCCTTAACTTGCTCCCTTAGGCATCTTTCGGTGTACTGCTCCTTGTCACCATTCTCTTAGATAGAAATCTAGCTCACCTGTATCACATATTTGAATCTGCGAAACACTCACAAGAAAGAAGACATGGCCACCCCCATTGCGTTCTAGGACTTCTAGTCTCCAGATAAGATAAGATGAGACCCTGTCATATGCACAACACAAGCTTGAAGGTCATGTGAGTCTCCCTCTGGTGCCCTCTCTTTCAAGGAACAAGAGGCGACCAGTCTGAGCAGTCCACTTCACCAATTAAGAAGCAAGCAGACACATGAAACTTATTGGAGGAGAATGGGACGACCGAAGACTGAGGGGCCGGGCCAGCCACACATGCAATCCACTGCACATAGCCTAGCCATAATCATGCACCCCCAACGTGTCTGGCACTTGCATAAGCCAAGACTGTGGAGGAGATATATACGAAGAAACGTCCATGGCGGTTTCCCTGCTCATGTCCAGTTCATCATCTTCTTCTTCCATTCCTAGCCATTTGAGGATCAGAGCTCCACCATTTCTCTTCCCCTTGTCCCTATTCCCCAACTGTTGATGCTCACCCTTCTAACCTAATCTCACTGCCCTGCCACAGTGCTGCTTATTGTCATGGAGGGAATATGTTCTCTTTCCTTCTTGTTGAGAACAGACAACAAACGAAAGTGAGCTGTGAATGATGGAAATCTCTGTTCAATTTTCCTCTGATGTTCCAAATACCAAAGGCTGGCCCCTGGCCCGGCCACTGCACCACTGCTAAGTATATCAAACACCAACCGAAATTTGTTGCAAGGAAGTGACAAGTGCATGTTGTAGATGCTGGGAATTGGAATCATGCAAGGCTCATGCTGGTAGTTGGGACACTGCTACATTGGTGAAATGGGCCCCACTTTGTCTCCACTTTTAGGTCACCTGGGCCTGGCCTGGAGCCCAGGTAGTTATGCTCTCTGTCAAGAGTGTGTTAAAAAGTGATTAATCTACTGCTACCGGTTTTTTCTTTTTACCCTGGGCCGACCGGTTCAGAACACTTCACATCCTTGGTCGGGGTTTTGAATGATTCAAATGAGGTGTCTTCTTTGTCTGTACCTCTTCGCCATGGTCCCTACTCCACTACACTGCATGAGCCCACAGACCCTCATTGTTGCATCTGCCGTTTTTACCTAACCGTCAGTAAGATTGGGCCTCTCCTTGTTTCCAAACAGTGGCTCGCACATGGGCCGAAATTGCTTATTAGGGTTTTTTTACTAGTGTGGACACCGCACGAAAAAACGGACTGTGGCCCCACTTTTTCCAATTCCACCATTTTAATAAAAGGCCACCTTTCCTGCTTTAATGATTCTTCATTAACGTGGGCCCTTACTATATATATATATATATATATATATATATATATATATATATATATACACATACTCTGTAGTCTAGTTCATATGTCATTGCATAAGTGAGGCATCTTGGACCGTCCGATTTTAATTCCATGCCACTTTTGAGCAATATGTGCCTTTGATTCTAGATCTAATGTTTTATTATGCTGCGGCTTATATAAATGCGCATAAATTTTGTTTGACAAAAAGTTAGTATGTAGACTCCTTTAGATTTATCGGGTGTTTGTAAACATGACTTTTATTAATTTAGTTTAATTTTTAATCTAAACTATTAAAGTAGAAAAGATGGAGTAAAATTTTAAAATGTGGCTATTTTCCCCATATAATACTCAAGCCCCCCCCCCCCCCCCCCCCCCCCAAATACTTTATATACCTAAAAAAAAGTAAATTACTAAATACCCTGCCCCTCACAATTCTTTTTAACTCTAGTTCTGCTTTTTTACTACCCCATACCCAATCTTTCTCCTCTTTCCCAATTATTTTCCTTTTTCTCCTTACTTGTGGCTCATCTTTTATGATTTTTTTCCCTTTCCCCCTCATTTTGCTGCTCATCTGAAAAACCTATGGATGGTTTCTAGTGAGGGGTAGTTACACCAAAATATGTAGAATTTGACAGGGAATTAAGGTTTTTATCCAAATATGTATTATTTAGTAGATAATATCCCCGCCAAGAAACCTCTATGAGTTTTCTAAACATCTGGATGATTCTAGAAGGGAGAGGTCACTGCCACAATATGCAGACATTGATGGGGACCCTTGTTCCTCGTATAATGAAGTTTTATTTGTCAGGGGATACCCCCCGCAACAAAACCTTCATAAGTTTTTTAAACTTCTGGAAAACTTCTGGCGAGCAGTGGTCGTTGCCACAATATGCAAAATTTGACGAGGACCTAACATCGATCTCTATCTAATTTAATTTTATTTGGCAGAGGATACCACCTCCCAAAAAACCTTCAGAAGTTTTGAGGTGTTGGGGTGGGCATGAGTAAAATTAAAGGGGGTATGATAGGTACTGAGTTGTTGAAAAATACAAGTTATTTTTCTATGGTGGGAGCTCTAAGGCTTTTTTTTGGGGGGGAGGAGGGGTAATAGCATATTTCTAATTATGCATTTTTTTTTAAGAATGAGAAATGAGAGTATGTTACAATATAATTCATTTGTAATTTTCTTTCTATCCAAGTAATAAGGGCAACACAACTTGCCTCTTAGAGCACTGTATTATGCTCCATCCCTTTTAGTTATACATAAGAGTATTATCATGATAAAGGGAGAGATCTAAGGAGGGATTACAACAACAAAGTACTAAAGAGTGCTTAATGTTTTTGTACAAATTTGACCCCGAGATAAACCCATCTAGGTTGAAGAAAAAACACCTAGGAAAACAATGATTAAAGAAAAACTGAAAAATAATTTATGAATTCCATCCCCTTCAATTCAATTTTTCTCTTTTATTTTTGTGTATTCATTCTCCTAGGAACCAAAAGAAGCCTAAAAGACCTAAATTAGAAGGAGATTCTTAGTTGGAAGTACAAAGTCTACAGTAGGGTTATCAAGAGTACTTGTTCTATCATTCATATTATATCGCTAATAAGTTAAGTGGTGTGGTTAAATTTATTTGAAGGGTAAATAAGTAAATAATTTCATCCAACCATTATCTAAATGGAACACTTACGAAAAAAGTTCCCTCGTATCTATTACCATTACCCATTTGGCTTACATGTACTTATATTATACCTTATGTCCTATTTTTTATAACCTTTACCTAATAGAACATTAGTAGAATATATATGATTAAGTATATATATTGCATCGTAGACTTTATTTCCTATAAAGGTCATAGCCTATATAAGTTGATATAACCCTATGCAAGGCTGAGTCTATCTATTGTATCATAAACTTTTTTTTTCTTTAGTTTGAATACGAGAGCCAACAAAGTTGGGTGTAGCTACTGCGTATTGGTTAGGAATTTTACGTTGTCTTTACAATTTGGGGAGAATGGGAAATAACAATTATTAAATTCTCACAGTCTAATAAGGCAACAACTAAGGTAGGATTTTTCATTATGTGTACATGCAAAGCACTATCACAAAGTCAGTGAATGTCTATTGAATATTTAGAATGTTTATTAAATTGAAGTCAAGTAAAATAGTTTGCTGCATAATAGAGCAATTTGGAAAATGTTTCAAATAATCGTAAATTCGACGATTTCTTACAAATATTCAAAAAAATATTTCAAAAAAACCCTAATTTCACATCTTCCATGTGCCATATGAATCCATCAAATAAGAAAATGAACTATAATCCTCACAAAGGCCGACTTGAGAGTCCTCTACTCAAGCCTCTCTTCCCTCTTGTTTTGGTCAACAGCGAGGTGGCGACCTACAATCAAAGTCTTCCGTTCTTAGTTCTCATAGCTCTCCTCCACTCCTAACAAAGACCAACTTGGGAGTCCTCTCTGGCCTCTTGTTATGGCTGTAGGTGAGATGCAAAATTGCAATTGGATTCTCCCCTTTTCTGATTTCATTTTTCAAATGTCTCACCTCTCTTCTATGGGTCCACCATGCTCCTTAGCTCCGCCCCAAGGGTAAAAATTCAATTTTGGGTTTGAGGATTTGCTTTGTTGTATAATTTTCTATTGGTAGTTCTCTATTTGGGGATTTCTTTGTTTGGACTTTGCTCTACCTATGTATTTCATTTACTTTGTAGTTGATGTTCTAGTTTTTTGGTTTAAACTCAATTTTTCATTACATTAATCTCTTTAAATATATGATTGCTTTTGGAGTTAATAGAAGATGAATATGTTCTATTATTTGTTGTTTGGTTTAATTTTTAGGACTAGTTGTGTTTGAAAAAATACAAGATTATGTTAAGTTAAGAGTCTTTATGAAAGATAAATAGTTAATGGTTAACAATTAACCAGTTGAATAATAGTCAATGGAATAGATAAAGAGTAACCTATACTGTTTAACTAACGGAATGATTGTAGATAAAAATTTTAAAAACAGTTATGTAGTAGAATAAGTTATACCATCACACTATCATTTCATTGGTAGCCTTAGTCCATAATTATGGTGATTTGGTGTTGAAATCTTGATTAAAACTTAATTTAATGTATACTAATAAGGCATTAGCAGTCTGATTTTGATTCAATGAAGCACATTACACATAAATCAGTAATCATCTTGCCCCTTCTACTCACTATCAGACTGCTTGTAATATATGGGTTCAACTGGCAGTAATTTTCTTGTTATTAATAATGTGACTAATACAATAGAGATAGATGAGGTCAGAGGTTTAAGATGGGTGTGTAACGGCCCCTTGCTTCCTGCCCCTCCTACAAGCCTGAAGACGTGTCTGGGGTATGGGCCGCACTGGTTTCAGCCTTTTCTGTAAGCAAATTGGATTATAAAAACCCCCGGATTTGTGCAGATTCCTCGGGTCTCATGATCTTCCGTTTCTCCATGAATTTGAATCAAGCTGACGCCACCTGCCAAGCTTCTGCTCCTCAGATCTGTTTAATTAATCTTGATTTGCTTAATTTAAGCAAGATCAGAGTCTCCATTAGCCAAAAATAAAAGAACAAAGACAGATGAGAGGTTCAGCACTAGTGGCTGTTACATTTCAAACTTCTCAAAACGGGGATGGAAGGAGAGGAAGTTGGTTATATAATTAAACTAATCCTGATCTCCTCTTGGGTCTCCCAACTTCTGCCCCACATTAAATTTATCATTAATAAACAGTTAATTTATCTAAGCAAGAGTGCCAAGTCTAGTGATTAATATAAATTATCTTCTTGTTTAAAGGGAGAGATAGACCCAGCCCCACTACTAGGCTGTTATAATCCCAAACTACTAAGAGTTAACCTTAATAATATCATTAACAATAACAAGATCAGAAGCCTAGCTAAAATCACTCTGCTTAGGGTAATTTCTCCCATAATAACAACATTAGTAATAAACTAATAATCTTTTTTGATTAAGCAAGAGAGGCACATAGGCCTGGCCCAGTGGTCGGTGGTCCTGGCAATTAAACTCTCGAGCTCATCCATCACTCCCTTGTATACAAGGAAATTGAGGTGGGGTCGATAGACATGAGTAATTGGTCTTCAGTACGCATGACCCATGAGCGTACTCTTAGGTACAAACTCAATGTCATCTCCCGTTTGTCATCTCCATGGGAAGAATTTTACAAGCTCGATCGAACCTCCCATGAGTTTAAAATGAGCCTCCTATTGCAAGTGGGCACGTATTAGCTAATCAGCCAACTTAATTAATATAAAGTGATTAAATAAATACATAAAAAGGAGGCTATTAGAGTGGTAGACGGAGAAGGAAGTATTTAGCGTGTACGCCGTCGATCTTGAACACAAAGTGAGCACATCAGGTCGTTACCATAGCAAAGCATAAAAAACGCTTCCGGGGGTGCCGGCTGGGCATATCGTCAGCAGTCATCACACCGCCTTTTCAAGCCTTCGAATCCAATTCCCGAGAGGTGGATTTGGCGAGACAAAGCCCTTTTGCTATTCCAAATGCGGCCCCTCGGCCATTACGTCTTTTAATCCATCCACTTTCTGAGCTCGCCTTTCCTCGATCTCTTCCTTTGAGAGACCGACGACTGAAGGAAGGAAGGAAGCCAGCAAGAAGAAGAAGAAGAAGAAGGGTTGGTTTAAGCGGACTGAGATGGGGAGGGAGTGGTACTGGAGCAGATCCTCCATGAGGAGAGGCGAGAGCCGGCAGTCTCCTGGCTGCATGGCACATGTGCTCCAGTTGTTTGACCTCCACCCAGTGCTCCACACGAAGCAGGAGCAGCCCCCCCAAGATTCAGTCCTGGAGCCCATCTTCCATAAAGGTAAAGCAGTAGCTTAGATTTGGTCATGTTTTGCTTGTTTCAGACGCAATGGCTGCTGGATGCCATGATTGATGTACCGGGGGAGGTAGAGTGAGGCACACGATTCGTCAGCAAAGCTGATGAAACGATGATTGTTAGAGAAACACTTTTTAATCTGTTTATGTGGGGGTGATGATGAACTCTGTTGTCCCTCCTTTTGGAGTGCTATAATGAGATCAGTTTGCCTTTGAGATGGATTTATATATCTTGTCTATTTTGAAGTTTGAACTTGGCTCATCTGGGTCTGATGATATAGGTGTGGAGGCCCCGAGGAACAGCTTGGAGTTGGAGGAGAGGTCGTCCATGGCGCCCCCTTCCTGCTCCTCATCCTCATCTTCTGCCATGAAAGACGATGAAGACTACTACATCCCAGTAAGCATGCAATGCAAGCCAGTTCAGTAAAATTTCCTTCAATAATGTGTATTCAATGATTCATCTCAAGTCAATTATCCTTGCTTCTGTTTCAGTTCAGTGTCCAGCTACCTCCATTGAGGCCGTCAACTTCATCAGAAAGAGCTTCAAGATCCTTGGCCAGGTCGCCATCACCATCATCTGAGCCCGTAAGCTCACCACTCCCACAAGGCTCCTCCAAGACTCCCAGCGTAGTTGCACGGCTGATGGGCCTGGAACTCCTTCCACTGGACACCCGCCGCTCCTCCGCTACCTCCTCTCCCGTCTTCAGCCGCCCATCAGCCCGGAGGCACAAGGGGAACAGCTCCGCCACCAGCCGGCACGAGAGCGGGACCAGGTCCCTGCCGGACACCCCGAGGATCTCCTCCGCCAGGAGGTCGGACGTGGATCACAGGCTATCCCTTCAGCTCAACAAGGAGAATGTGGCAACCCCGGAATTCGACTATGGAAAAGTGATCGCCGGAGAAGCTTCCTTGAATTACTCCTCACCTCCGTTGGCGTCACGGAGGGCGGTGAGGAAGAGAGAGTCCAGGCTGAAGTCCGGCCATGATGAGCTTCGGAGCCCCGGGAAGCATGTGGCCGAGATCGTGAAGCAGGTGAAGGATAGCGTAGGAAGAAGAGTGGTTGGGGCTGATATCACAAACATCAGCAGTAACAGAAAAGGCGGAGGTGGCGGGGATGGAGAGAAGCAATATTCTCCTCCCATTGGCCATCTCAAGAAGGCCAGGCGCAGTGCAAGAGCTGTGGAAGAAGCAGTTCAGACCAAGCACACCGTACTTCCCAATCCTTCTTCTGCTTGTTCCCCTTCTTTGTCTTCTTCTTCTCTATCTCCTCGGACTAGGATACAAGAGCTGGCCAAGAACAGAACACAAGGAGCAGCAGCAGAAGATAGGAGCTTAAAGCCACTGAAATCCCCACCACCCAAATCCGCAAAGGAGTTCAGCAACAAGCACAAGTCCAGCCCCCAGTCCCTGCCCAAGCCTGCTGCCGTGATCAAATGCAGAAAAGCCAGTTGCGAGAGATTCACTTCCAAGCCCAGAAGATCCCCTCCCCCTCCTGATTCCGCCCCTTTTCTCCGCCAAGATGTCCTTTCCAAACAGAAGGTCTCTCTCTCTCTCTTTTTTAAAAAATTATGGCTTAATCTTTTCATTAGTTTTTTATTTTAATTTTTTTAGTAAAAAATAAAAATTTAATTAAAGTTCTAATTATGCCCGAGTTCGCACTAACGGGCATAATTAGAGTTTAAACACCATTTTTGTATTTATTTTTACTTAATTTACTAATAATCATCGATTTTTATGATTTGCCATGATTTTATTTTAAAGTTTTAAACAAATATGTTCTTAACCATTCTGGTTAAAAAAAATGTGTCTTTGTGCAGAAGTGGCAAATAGAAAGGAAGGGTGTTGTCCCATCAAAGGAGGATCGTTGTGGGCGGTTCGTCTCCTCGGAGCCCGGCATAGGCCAGCCGTACGACGGCCCAAATGCCGGCCCGCTCGGCAGCCGAGACGACAACACCGTTGGCGCCGAGTTCCAATACCTGCGGGCCATCCTCGAGCTTGTGGGGATCGAGGCCCGCGGGACCGTCAGTGCCTTCTCCGCCCGATGGTACTCCCCGGCCCACCCGCTCGACCCGGCCCTCTTCCACTCCCTCGAGCGCTCGCCCTCCGCCGGCCCACTCCGTCCCAGGCCCACTCGCAGGCTTTTCTTCCACCTCGCCGACGAGCTCCTCGCCCCGCTCCTCCGCCCCCACCTCCACCTCAAGCCGTGGCTGCCCTCGGCCCGAAGGTCCGCCTCTGCCCCGCCTCCCACCGGTGCCCAGCTCCTCGACCGGGCCTGGGCTCGGGTCCGGGGCTTCCCGCGGGCCAACTGCCAGACCCTGCAGGACATCGACGAGCTGGTCGGTTCGGACCTACCGGAGGCCCAACTGGAGGAGGAGTGGGAGGCGGTCGCCGGCGACATCGAGCGGTGGATCCTGGACTCTCTCGTGGACGAGGCGGCGGCGTGTCTTCTCTGGCCCACATCCGTGTCCGACTCTTGAGACCCGCTAACACGGTCCTCAGCCCCCGGGACGCGGGGGGAGCGGGTCTGACATGAGTCCACATGGGGGTTCACGTGACAAGATGCCATTCGGCAACTCACGTGCCTACTTTGACACGTGTGGGGTAGAAAGTGGGCGTTGCCGACACGATCATGAAAATTGACGAAGCGAGCTCCGGTGAAAAGACTTTTTTTACTTGTTTTTTTTATTTAAAATCCTCGCTTGAAAAGAACTCTAGGAAGCACTCGTCCTGTAAATTATTTGTATTAAAGGCCCTTCTAATATCCAAATTAAAAAAAATGTCGAAGTACGTAATTTTTTTTTCTTTTTAATTTGATGATGACTTGAATCTTTCATTATGCTAGCGAATAAATTCTTTTTTTAAAATATTGTTATTAACCTCATGAATGCTAAGAAATTTGTAATAATTATTTTTTTCTTTGTGTTACAAGGTATAATCAAGGGCCGAGCCAACAATTCGGGTAAAAAGGGGCAAGCTTAAATATAGAAGGCATATAATATATAAGGGGATAAGGTGAAAAAATATTCTCTAATACATTAAAAATAATAATATTTTTTATTTAATGGTAAAACCACATCTAAGATAATAAAAAATAAATTTGTGAGATTCTTTTTCAGTACCAAACCACTTAAATTTAATAATATAAGACTATTAATAATATCGAATAATTTTTTTTCTCAAGTAAAATTATTAATTTAGAACGGATGGAGTAAGCTAAATTTATTAATGAAGCACTATCAATCCTTTGACATCAATGTAGTGAAACTTTACTAGTTAGATTAAATCAATGGATGGTGAAATTTCACCGTTTGATTACGTCCTGAGTACTATCTTACACAAAGAAGAAATAGATAAAAATCATCTAATATGTTCTCTTAAACTCACAAAAAACCTAACCAGTTGGGATATGCTCATAAGATCGATCCTTACATGAGCTAAAGATGATACCAAAGAAATGCATCATAGTGGTTTTTGCGAAGTTTCCATAAACTTTCTTGTTGGGTTTGGGAAATAAAGAAGATTATCCTCTCCTTTGTGCTCTCTGGCATGTCCATGAATTAGCACAATGTGGCACTTTTTCCCACGAATGTTTTTTTACAGCGGAAACGAATGAAGTAGCCAACATTTCCAAGTAATTCTACTAGTGCTACTGTAGTTTGTTCATCACCATTTTCTGTTCATTTTCCGGCCTTCCAAGTTTTATCCAAATCTAGCATGCAGTGCTGCTAGTACTTCCAGTTGTAGCAGGCAGGCTTCATTTCTGGGGTAAAACTGAAATGGCAAGGCCAGATCAGTATAAACTGTAGCATATGTCACCCATCCCATAGCCTTATTTTTGTCACTGCAGCTATTTTATTTTTTTGTTCGTGGGACTGATTCAAACCTTATGGCTGCATTTGCATGTCTTTGGCGTCCAAGTGCACGTATGTGAGAGTTTTAACTGCTGCACTTGCAAGAGTGGATGAAAGCCAAGAGGGCCGCTGACAGGCTCTGCATGATCTTTCCTTGCTCCTTAGACCAGTTAACAGGAGTTGCTTTGAATTTGAACAGCCATGGCCACCTGTTTCTTGCATCATTTTGGCAATTGCATCTCTTTGATTGTTCTGGACACGTATTGTATACTTAGTGGAGTGCAGAACAGAACTGATGCAATAACTCATAAAACAAGAGAATCACTGACATGTTTCCCATGATTTTTGTTTTTGCCGTTTAATCTAACCAATTGGAGTTGATGATGGTGACCAACGGAGAACATATGACCTCAAAAAGGCCACAAACTCACACCAGTTGCCATGATTCCGTTCCACATTAAATTCCGTGTTTCATGAGTTCACTCTCTTTCTCTCTCCCCCCCCTTTAAATGACCATGGAACAACTTCAGTAAGTTAAGTGCTCATCTTCTGGTTTAAGGGCGAGGGACCTGAGAGATACAAGACAATAGGCCTGCTGCTCTTAGAGCTTGGACCACCAAACTCAACCATAAACGTGAGCTTCCAAACTTTTAACTCTGGACCTGCTATACAGAAGCTTTAGGTTGGGTAAGCTGCTGATGTAGGGTGTGGACCACAAGGGCCACATATCTGCCAAATTACTGCCATGTACTTATCTGGTACTCGGCCTTTCTCCCCCAATAATCACACGGCAATATCTCCACTGCACCTCTTGTTTGTTATAGCCGTTCAAATTTGTTTGTCTTACTGATTTCACCGTCTTCATCTTCTCTTTCTTTTCTGCTATGTGATTCAGTGGCTACTAGGTAGAAGAAGACGCGAGTGCAGTTGACTCCAATTAAAGAGGCAGAGGAAACGGATAACGATTCCTAAAACAAGAAGGGAAGATCGATGGAGCCTTTTCAGGGCCCAGTGCTGAGGCAGATGCAGCCCGGGTATGTTAGAATAAGGCCCATTAATATTAATCCTTTAATAACATCCGTGGGCTTCTACAATGGGCTTAGTATTCAATCCCATGGACGGCCTTCTTGCCATCAGATGTTCTATAAATCTTTCGAAACATTGAAGACTGGTGTGACATTGAAAACGTGGTATTATCTAAGGTAGGAGCCCTTGAAAGGACTTAGTTCGCTACCCTTGGCTACTTCCTTAATATTTTATGAGGGGAAAGGAGTCTTCAATGGAAACAAGAGCAGTAGAAGAGCACCGTGAACTACTTAAGAGTGTGAGAGAGTTGCCTGTGCTGCCAACAATCTCCTCTACATCTTCAAAGGCGGAAATGCTCAGCATTTGAGTTAGCACAAGGGAGGGCAACTGGCCTTAGAGCACTCTATCCCACTGTCAAATCCCTTGAGCACGTACAATGCCCACATATATATATATATATATATATATATATATATATATATATATATATATATATATATATATATATATATATATATATATATATATATATATATATATATATATATATATATATATATATATCGTTGTCGGTGATGTCGCGAGAAGTCCATTAAACCTTATTATTTAGAGGAAGGAGAAGTCGTAATAAGGTTTTCGTATGTGAATTTGCAGAAGGATCATTGTCGATGCCTACCAAAAATAAGATTGATCGAAGCGAACATGTGAAACCTTGTGTTCTCCGCCCACGCGCGGGGCCCTGTGCCCCTCACGTGCTAGGCGCCAATGAACCAAATCCCAGTGCAGTCCGCACTAAAAAATTTTACGAATTAATCACAGCGCTCCTGCCACCTGTCTGCAAGGGCGGGCGCGGGCAAGCACATCAAACCACTATTAGTCAATACGACTCTTGCATCAATAAAGAATGTAGCGAAATGCGATACTTGGTGTAAATTGCAGAATCTCGTGAATCATCGAGTCTTTGAACACAAGTTACGCCTGAGGCCTTTAGGCCGAGGACACATTTTCTTGGGCATCAAACATCACGTCGCTCCCCTACCCTACCCTCCCTCAAGCAATAGGGGGTTGGGCGGGCATGTGGAGATTGGCTGTCTGTCCGGATATAATTTTGTGTGGGTCACTAATAGAGTAGGGGTTTATTTCAACACTTTACATCCACTCGATTTTAGCACATCATTGCCATTTGATCAAGTTTTCAAGGACAATTTTCACCTACACCCGTATGCAAAAATTGTTTATGAACTCTTATTTCCATCCATTTGATCAAATTAAAATAATCAATGCAAGTTGTTGTTGTTCTCAGTATTGTTGTTATTATTATTATTATATTTATTGTTGTTGTTGTTGTGGCTGCCCATACCACGACTAGAAGGCTTCCAGCCGAGATTGCAACTGTTGTGTGTGACCCAATCGAGATAGGCCACACAAACATCAAACAAAGTAAAATTGCAATTTTGTAACAACTAAAGCAGGCTTGCCTTAGTACCCTATTGGAAATGTTTGTCACAATGACAAGATTATTAGAATAAAAAAATAATGTGATGAATTTATAGTTTCTCTACTACGTCTACCCTTGCCTCTCATTAACAAGTATTTATTCGCTAATGTTTTCGTTGCTCCCAACACTAAGTATATACAAACTCCAAACCATATGTGCATACGAATATGTGCGGTGGAAATTACATGCAAAAGAAGCAATCACATGTGAATTTATGCCTAATAAGGTTACTCACACACACATTCAATATACTCTAAAATAAATCCGTGTGGGATGAAAAAAGTATGAAGTGATTATGAAATCATAAGGCATTCATTCTTGTAAACAATACATATGTAAACCATTACCAGTTTTATAAAATAATCCAATATTTCTTCCACTTTTCTAGCACATCTATTGCCATATGTTAAGAACATGGACTACCCACATGAATTCGACATTAGCCTCATGAATTTAACATTACTCCATGTATATGTACCGCACCTCCATAGTCACAAGAACTCATTTTTTACTATTTTTGTATAATTAAAACTTATAGCACATTGATACACATGAAAATATACCAGTTTAAACTTATTTACACATCATATATCATTCCCACCCTATTAGACATATGAGCTGTGGAAAATATGTTGGTAAATCAATAGTTTGAATTGTAGAATTGTTCTACTAATATTAAATTAATTCACAAGTCAAATTCCTTGACATTTCGCAAATACTCATGAAACAAGAATTCACACTGTGACTGATTCTAAATTATTTGAAAAATACTTAATGATCTCATATCACAATGAAACTAAGAAAAATAAAGGCATTAAGGGTTGAGAATTTAATCCATGGATCAAGCTGACCTAAAAAAGTATTTAATTTAGATTTTCAATTTTTTTCTACATGATTTAGATATTCATATGTAGTGCGGTCCAAGAGTCATAACTCAACGAAATATAACTCATATAAAGCAGGGGGTTTTACATTGAACAGAGAACACATGGAAAGTCCAAAAAAAATTTGGGAGAAAAAAATGTGCAAATTGGGTACTTTAAAACATGTTTAAAGATAGTCACAAAATTGTGAATTGTGACTACTGCAGCTTTCAATAATTCCAATAATTAGAAACAACTTAGAAAAAAATATCCATAATTATAAAATGAAACTAGATTCGAAGAAAATACTTTAATGATTTTCTTGGATAAAAAATATTAATAAAAATGTATGAATCAAATACAAAAACCTGCAGTAGTGTCAATTGACAGAAACTGAGTTCCAGAAATTATAAAATTTTTCATTACTACCACATGGAGATTAAGGTGTTTATTGACTTCCAGATAAAATTCAGATGAAAAATCAACCCAAAAGCATGAGCTGATATGAAAACTCAGTTGTACAAAATAAACATAATTATTTTTGATGGATGAGTTATCATAATCAAACTTGTAACAAATTTTAAACAAAGAATAAACCTAGAATATGATGTCCAACTTATCAATAAAATGTAACCATTACGAATTACCACAAATTTACATGAATAATATCTCCAAAAGCATGAATCAAGCAAATCATGCATAAAGATCACAACTCTAAATATGAAACCAAAACCCTAGATCGTATACCATAAAAACATGAAATTAATTCAATTAGAAGCATGGAGAAAAATTGGTTATGGATCACTTACCTCCTCAAGAGAATCAAAATCCCTCAACGTCAAGCCCAAAACCCACCCTAATCACACCAGCTAGTGCCTCCCTCACTTCTGGTACGTTCCCTTATTCATCAAGATTCTTTCCCCAAAATTTGCCAATCAGCATCTTACCATCTCATATTCAAAATTTTCACCAAATTTGATATTCAATTTGAAAAAAAAGAAATTCTCAAGATATAACTTGGTGCCAACACATTGGTTGTTAGGTCAGCTAGTGGATTGGTTTGGAGTGCCTTCACCCTTTTACGAACTAATTAATTCATCTACTATACCATTTACATGATTTCCCGAATTGAAAATCAAGCATAAATAAATTTTTAAAATTAAAATTAAAAACACAAGGTGTTGTAATTATTATTATTATTAGGAAGATGATATTTCTACTCTACTTTCTTTACACTAAAAGCCTACTCCAACCTCTAATTAGATAGAGAATGTAAATCAAAGCTGACAATAAAGATATTTACTTTTTCCAGTCTAATTAGAAGTTAGAGTTGACTTTTGATGTAGAGAAAGTGGAGTAGGAATATTATTATTATTATTATTATGATGATGATGATGATGATGATGATGATGATGATGATGATGATGATGATGATGATGATGATGATTATTATTATTATTATTATTATTATTATTATTATTATTATTATTATTATTATTATTATTATTATTATTATTATTATTATTATTATGATAATGATGTTTGCCTTGCAAGAGCACATTGGCAAGTGGTCTAGGATCTGGCATCCATCTTTGTTGGGGAGGGGGTTTCCTACCATGATAATCAATTAGCGGACCTGCCATACTCTCCATTGCCCACTAGTGGGCTAGAGCTGCCACCTAAACCAAAGGATAAAATGTCATTTAGAGGATAACCCTCAAGCAATGCTTGTGAACCTTTAAAAGGTCATTGTGCACTAGTGTTTGTGGTGTTTAAAGACTTCATGAAGTTTAGAAATCCTACTAGTACTATTTATGAGTAGTGTTAGACCCCTAGCTTTGGAATAGGCAAGGGGTAGATGAGTTTCAACTTGGCGAGTGGACAACAAAGAGAAAGCTAAGAAACAACAACATTGGTGCGTTGATAGACTCATATAAAAGTCTTACTAGGAGTAGGATTTGATGGTGGTCTAGGTGCCACCACCTAGGATGGTTCTTAGGTAGGTCAGGACTCTCATGGATAACTTCTACTTAGAGTAGAAGAAACTTTGGTAATAGTTGCTAATTTGTTCCCATATTTTCTAGCGCGACTAGGAGTTGCCTTAGAGGCCTAATGTAAGTAGGAAGCCTAGACAAGGAGTTGTGCACAAGTCGGATTACTCAAGACGGCCAATTCCTAATAGGACATGGACTCTATGTAAGAAGATGACGCAACCAAGACTCTACTGAGATGAGAAGACATGCAAGCAGAGGACTTCTAGCCGAAGTAGGAGTCCAATAAATGCTAAGAGATGCAAGACATTTGAAGGAGGGCTCAATTGGACTTCTAGTTGAGTTAGGACTCATTTGGGACTATTTTGAGTATGTATATGGGCTGATTTCTTAGTTGTAATGGGAAAAGGATGCAGGATTCCAAATTTATAGCTAAGGTCGGGCTAGTCCTAGTAGTACTAGGCTTCTCGACCCTTCTTCTTTATAAAGGGTGCATCATGGCAGGTTGAAAACAACTTATTCAAACATTCAAAATTTAGAAATTTGCAAGGGGAGGACTAAGAGCTTTGGCCATAGTTCCAGAGGACTATTGGGCAGCATACACATAGTTAGTGACTTGAAAGAGTTGTTAGGAGTGCACTCAACTAACGGGCAAACCATACTCAGCAACTCAGCGAGGCTTGAGATAGATTTCAGCCAAGGGGGTTGACTGGTTTGCAAGATAGCGGAGTTGGTGTTGGGTTTGGGAGTAAGGTAGGGCCTTGTTAGTGTAAACTGCATGTTGAATAAAAGGTTTTGGAGGCGGTCCTCCTTTTTCCTTACCTTGTTTTGTTTTGGATGTACATAAACTTGAGTAAAAGAGCAAATAAGTTGTTGGTTACACAACGCAACCAGGCTATCATGTGTATGAATATTAGATTCAACTTCGTGCCTGTAACAAATAGTATGGTAGGACATTCACCTTTATAAATAATGTAAAGGATTAAGCAATTCATGTAAGGGGAATGAATTTAGCTATAAGTGGTAGAGTTCAATTTTGATGACATTCTCCAAAGGTTGGAGTAGCTGACAATGGGTATGAAGTCTAGAAACTAAATTAAAAATGTCTAAAGGAAGTTGCAATAAGCATGATGTACGTCATAAGTATAAAGAAACAATGGCATGAACCTTGAGCCATGAATTATGTGAGATGGATTCAAATGTAAAATCAGATAAAAATGACCGTCATCAATTAACGTTGCCATAAAGCTTTTGCGTTTAATTATAGACTTTGATCCTACATAGTATGCTTTTATATAGTCACACATTATTGTGGTGCAGGCTCTTCCAAGTGAAGGATATCCCATATTGGGAGATTTGTGTGAGCATGACGACAACAAGGTATATAATCTTATTGTTGTATTGTGTTGTAGGCTCCTATGGTGCATTTTTTCAATTTATACTTGTATATATAAGACATAGTTTGACATACAAGGTCAACTACGGCTCATAGTAACAATATTACTCATTGATTTATATACATGCTTTGTTATTTGTATGTGTGAAAGCAATGGTCTCAGTCTGGTTATTAGCATAGTCAATGCCTTGTTTTGTACTCTTTTCATCGATCCCACATTAATTAGTTCATTTTGAAAACTTAAATGAAGCTATTAATATAGTTTAGAGGAATTATTTAAACATGAAAATTCATTTCCATGCTATTATGAATTCAGAAAATGAAATAAAAAATCCTAAACTGTGAAACTATGACCGATCAGGTCAGCTGTGGAGAAGGATTGCCACAGCTATTCGGCAAGTCACCTTGTCCAGGATTTGACTTAAGGGTAATATTATCATTTTATTATTACTGACGGCAAAATAGTAAAAAAATATTCTAAAAACTTACTTTCATGGAAAGGGTTTATTGGGCTTCCAACCCGTTGCTAGGGAGAACATTCGTGGCAAAATGGGTTTAGTGAGTAGATTCATCTTATTATTACGATGATGATGCCCGCCTTCTAATAGTGTTTGATCCAGGATCCAACAACCATCTCAGTTGGGGAGGAGGTTTCCTCACCGTGATCATCAACTGGCCAATCCCCCCTACTCTCCACTCCCAACAGAGGGTGATGTTGCCACCATTGACCGGGGTAGGTTTCTCCTCTTGAATATATATGTAAATTTTTTTGTTATTACCAAAAATATGTTTACTGGTATATCAAACTTGTGTTTTGTTTTTTTTTCTATAAAAAAATAGTGATTTTTGTGAAAAACAGCCCCGCTGGGTGTTGTTGAACTAGTTTGCTTATATTATCCAAGAAATAAATTGCACCCCTTTGACTATATTTAGTTGATTGATGAATCCCAATTTGCAAAAGCCATTCCATTTCCCCTAAATTATTTCCACCTCCATCGATCGAAAGGGAGATGAACTCTTTTCAATTTGTTTTCTGATCAATGCAAAGCGCTTTGGAAAGGGAACCGCACCAGCCAGCAAAACTCCCATTTTCACGATTCCCTTTCAGACTAATATTCCTCTTTCTCTCTCTCTTTTTCTCTCTCACTCTCATCACATGGTCCCCAGCCTGTTACACTCCCTATACTGTGTTGACCCTGCTAAGTAATAAGTAATTACCTATTTCTCTTCATCAGATACTCGTAGAACTGTTTATTTTGACCTAATGGCTGTACAATTAAGCCTGTCCAATCAACGTTGTACCCTTCCATTAGAAACTGAAAAAAGTCTAGTTCCTTAGCTCCATATGCTATGACTGACTGTATGCAGATACGTCCCAAGAGCACAAAAGCTTAGCCTGCAGGTTTGGTTGGTCTAGTCGTTGTCACTGTACTTTGCTCGGCATTTGACCTCCTGAAGAACAGCAGTGTCTGGTATATCTAGCTAGCAGTTCAGAAGCCTTTTCGTGATATTGTCCAAGGCATATGGGCGAGGTAGCAGCATCTCAGTCTTTACAGTGTACACTAAACTAGCATGCAAATCTGCTCGTGGATACTCAAATGAGACACTGCATGATTATAAGAAAACTGCATATATTTTCGTTGATAATGTTCGTGGCTGAAAATATACCCATGGGAATGAATATATCCATATATATGATGGGGATGGATACGTTAAGTGGTTGAGGTGTGGGACATATGTATTTTCTCACGATGCTGATACCAACAACAAGGCTGAATCATGCCAAGCTATCACTGGGCATTTTCCTTTGTCGATACTGCCGTCCCCTGCCCATGCACGTGCTTGTCTACTTTCTATCAAGCACGAAGACAAATAAGATAACTTACACTAATAGCAATTTTGCCGTTTAATAATATCATCAAAAGAGACCCGTTTATATGAGCCTAAATTTATATTTAACTACATGAGCCTAGGTGTTATGTACCATTAGATTAAAATTCAACAACATATATAACTTAGTGATAGATTAATTGATTTATATGTAAATTTTGATTCGATAACTTATGATTCTACATTCATACAGATACGTAAATCCGAACTCTTACTTGCAACATGCATTGACCATGTGGACCCTCCAGATTATAACGTTCACTTTGCATTGCAAAAATGGGGCTTGGTTTCAACGGTGCTGAGTGCTCTAGCTACTGATAACCTTGGCTGCATGGACATGACAAAAAGAAAAAGAGAAAGAATTAATGATAATGACCTGTCTTGGCTGCTGTCCTCAATTTGGACTAATTCGGCGTGCAGAGATTTGTAATGGCATGGAAACGCCGTCCAAACGTGGCTTTGTATCATCTGCATGTCCTAACTGGGTGCAAGAGAAGAGAATGTAAGGACTAAAAGCCTCTGATTTATCCATCTCTCTTTGTTCAGAGAACTCAGATGCGGATTTGACTCCCATCTATCACCATCACCGTGCCCATGTAGCGTATCGACGATGGATACCCTGCGTTTCAACCGAGGAAAGTATCGGCTGGTACGTACGGCACGGCCTGAGTAATGGGTCCACCAACGGAACCCGATGGTGGGGCGTTATCGTCATTTCACTGTAGGCAACTCGATACGGAATTGACCATCCAGCCCCTGACCCTTAGTCAAACCCGGCCGAATCTCACACCTGAGGCCGTAACTCCTCGTGGGCCCCACCTGACGTCAGAGTTGTTGAGGAACCGAAAAGTGCATTCAGTGATTTTATAACTACGTGAGATAACCAACGGGATAAACCCACGTTTTCATGCAGAGCCGTTGATTTCTGAGAACAGAATTAACACACCGTCTCGATCTGTTTATTTTGCGCGTGGGTTAATCTGCGTAGGTTTGACATTTTTCACGTAAGGGGGAAAAATATCTCATCTCTACCTGCCTAAGGTTTTTACCTACGAGTTCCCCCCTACTATCAGATACTCGTGAGAATCTACGGGAGCAGGGGGATTTTGTGGGCCCCAATTCACCGACATGCCCCACCTGTAAACATTAACTAAAAATTAGTAATTTATTATAATAATATAGTCAAAATCAAAATCCATCATCCAACTCATCAAAATGTTTGGTTGCATTTTTAATATAAATATTATTACACAATGTAATTATCAATTTAATATCTTAGTATTTGTAGTATATGCTTATTTGTTCAACGATATTAATTTTATTTAACTTTAAAAGTAATTAATTTTAATTTATTTAAATAAAACTATTAATATGGGACAGTATGATTTGATCCATGCATGATCAACTAGTCTCCACCACTTAATATATAAACCGAAGTGAAGCACCTAAAATATGAAGAGTAAAGTAAGCATCCTAACTAAATTAAATTCTTCTAAATACAACTTTGGTGCACATGATGTAAGGGTATTCCTAGATACTCTGGGAGCACATTCCAACTAAGAATTATATTTTTTAATCTTAAATTAAGAGTTTTATCTAGCAACAAAATTTATTTTATATTAATAATTTTATTTTTTTAATTTAAGAGATTCAATACTTAAAAAAGAGTATTATAAGTTTATTTTTATTTTTCTTATAATATATAGATTATACCATTTGATAAAAAAATATTATTTTTTAAATAAAACTATTAATATAAGATAAAGAGAGTATATAGGAACATAAATACCTTATATCTAATTTCTTTGGTTAATATATATTTATATTTTATATAATTTTTAATAAATTATAAGATTGAGATCTAATGATACACAAATTTTAAATAATAAAAAACTCATATACCTCTTGTTTTACTAGCGTGCATAATTAAAATTAGGTGGCATCATTAAAAAAGTACATTTAGGTAATAATATTTCATGTCAATAATTTCCAACAAAGTCATGTGACCTATCCACTTGGATATTAAACTTCTTTTATTTATTTATATAAGTAGGAAAAACTAAGAAAACATATTAATTTGAGGAATTAAGCTAATGATGACAATAAACTTCTTAGTTAAAAACAAAGAGAGCATGAGCGGGGACTCTTCCAACTAATTCCCTTCTAGGTAGCCCAAGCCTCCACTCCTCTCTCTCTCCTGGCTCACTTTCTCTCTCTAGAGAAAGTCCCAAGTTTTGATAGAGAGAGCTCCTCCGTTTGCGTTACTGATCCCCCTACCCCGCCTAACCTCCCTCCCAATGCCTTCTCGCCAACTTCTGCTACCGGCGGCGCCGCCCCCACCCCTCCACCACCACCGGCCCCACTCCCTTGTCCCCCTTGTCGCCGCCGGATCCGGCGCCCTCGTCGTGCTGGTATTCGTTGTCTTCCTCTGCCGCCGCCTCTCCCGCAGCCGAACCGCCCCCGCCGAGCTTACCAAGCCCGTCCCTCGCCGATTCTCATACTCTCATCTCCGCCGCGCCACTTCCCGCTTCTCCCCCGCCAACAAGCTCGGGCAGGGCGGCTTCGGCTCTGTCTTCCGCGGCGCGCTTCCCGGCTCCGGTCAGCTCGTCGCTGTCAAGCTCATGGACTCTGGCTCGCTCCAGGGCGAGAGAGAGTTCCATAACGAGCTCGCCCTTGCCGCCCGCACCGCCCCATGCGACCGCGTCGTCTCCCTGCTCGGCTTCTCCTCCGACCGCCGTCGTCGCCGCCTGCTCCTCGTGTACGAACTCATGCCCAACCGGAGCCTCCAGGACGCACTCCTCGACCGCCGCTCGCCGGAGCTCATGATCTGGGGCCGGCGCTTCGCCGTTGCCCTGGACATTGCCCGCGGGCTCGAGTTCCTCCACTGCGCCTGCGACCCACCCATCATCCATGGCGACATCAAGCCCAGTAACATCCTCCTCGACGACTGCTTCTCCGCCAAAATCGCCGATTTCGGCCTCGCTCGGGTAAAAACGGAGGCGGCGGTCGTCGACATCGCTGCCGCCTCGGAGGTTGAGCCCGCCGCCGGATTCGGCGGCGGGGATGACGACAACGGATCGATTCTGGAGGAGACGGAAAGCCTGACGCCCACCTTCGCGGCGGCCGAGCAGCAGTCGCCCGAGAGCTTTCTGCGGACGGAGGCGTCCCCAGAGACCGTGCCGCCAGAGGCCTCGCCGTCCGAGATCCTGGACCGTACCAGCGCGTCGGAGGGGTGCTTCGACAAGATGAGCATGGACAGCTCGAAGGAGGCGTCGGTGGGGCTGGGCCCGAGTAGGAGGGCCGGTCAGAGGAAGTGGCGGAGGCCCGGTAACGGCGGAGGGGGTCCTGAATCGGGTGGAATCCGTGTCAAGGAGTACGTGATGGAGTGGATAGGGTCGGAGATCAAAAGAGAGAGGCCCAAAAGCAGTGTCTGGATGGCGGAGGCGGAGGACCCCGGCGCGATTGTGAAGGTGGCCAAGCCGGACCGCAAGAGGCACTCGAAGCGGCTTGAGTGGTGGACCGCGCTGGACGAGGACCGTGTTCGGCGGAAGGAGAAGACCCGCCCCCGCCAGGCACGGGAGTGGTGGCGGGAGGAGTTCTGCGACGAACTGAGCAAGAAGAATAAGAAGAAGAGGGCTGGAACAAAGGACCCAGAAGAGCACTGGTGGCAGATGGACGAGGAAGGGGATGAAATGGGGCAGGGCATGCGGAAGAAGAAACGGCGGAGTCGGAGCCGAAGCAGCCGGGGCAGCATGGACTGGTGGATGGACGGACTGAGCGGCGAGCTCCGGTGGGGCCGTCGGAACAGCGTCGACTGGGTGAGCGGCGAAATTGCACGCAGCGGCTGCGTGAGCAGCACCCCGAGCATGAGGGGAACTGTTTGTTATATTGCCCCAGAGTACGGCGGCGGCGGGCCGCTCTCAGAGAAGTGCGATGTTTATAGTTTTGGCGTGTTATTATTGGTGCTTGTCTCCGGCAGGCGGCCCCTGCAGGTGACGGCTTCGCCAATGTCCGAGTTTGAGCGGGCGAACCTCATATCGTGGGCGCGGCATTTGGCCCGCTCCGGGAAGCTCCTTGACCTCGTGGACTCGTCAATTCAGGCTCTAGATAAGGATCAGGCGCTCATGTGCATCACTGTGGCGCTGCTCTGCTTGCAGCGGTCGCCGTCCCAGCGGCCGACAATCCAAGAAGTGGTGGGAATGCTCTCTGGCGAGGCAGAGCCCCCCCATTTGCCGGTGGAGTTCTCACCCTCGCCGCCGTCGGGCTTTCCGTTCAAGTCCCGGAGAAAGGCTCGGTGAGTCGTAGGAATTTGTTTGTGGCAACTGACAATTGTTATGAAAGAGTGTTGTGTCCCAATTGTTGATTTCTTGTTTCTAGATCGCCATTGTTTTTTCTCATTCATCCATGGGAGATGATTGTTGTATAAAGGTAATTTATATATCCACGGGCTACAAATACTTTCATGGCCTACACAACCAAAGTTTGGAAATGGACCCATGTCATAGATGGGAAGCAACGCCATGATTGAGGAGAGAAAGGAAGAAAGGCACTCTTTCCTTTTTGTCTTTGCTGAATTTCAGGTATCTTATGCATTGACATGATTATAAAGTTGGTGTGATCACACTGATGGGGGCCTGATGCTTGTGGTCAGCCCACTCTAACCAAGAAGCTTATTCCAGGGTCAGGGAACTGCATGAGTAGCGAAAAGAGCAGCTTGCATGTGACACTTTTGTGCTTACTTTCTGAGAGCCTATAACTTTTTACATAAAGGAACTGAACTAAAGGTTGTGTCCAGCTGGTTTTGACTCTTATATCTGTCTCCAAGAAGACTAGGGAGTAGGGAGTGGAGGAAAACTGCAAGAAGTTCTCGAGTGGATGATGCCAAGGTATCTCTGGACCTCTAACCCAAAATGATTTGCAATCGTCTGAACATGAGGTATTAGTGTGTAGCAATACTTTTGGCCAGAAACAGAGACTCTGTTAGGGGCTTCATATCTTCCTTGAACTTCGTTCAGAATGTTATCTGTTTTAACATCAGGTCCTACTGTGCATGCATCATGGAATATGCTCTGGAACTCTGGGCATCACGACATTTTGTAGCCTTTTCAAAATTTGATAGGAACAGAGCTCAATTTCGTAATGCTAATCTTTGTCCATTAGACTGCTTCCATGTGCTGTATAAAGTTTAAAAAATCATTTTGGCATGGATATTAGTTCTTGTTTAATCTTGAATAAGCTGTTCAGGACGTGTATCATCTACAGAAAGAGCTGCGGACTTAACTGCATTTGATTATAACAATGAAAGGTTGATTATGATGCTTTTATGTATCTTCCATTGGACAACAGTTGTGGCGTTCCTAGCTGCAAATTATTTCATTTTTTTTATTGTTATTGTGTAAGCCTACTATCACATTTACATTCTCTTAGCTTCAAGCACAAGGTACGAAGTATATTCCTAACTTAGTAATTTCATTGTTTATCTGGTAAATATGCTTGTAAATATAAGATTACTTGCTTACTTATATTGTTTACCTGGTAAATATTGGCAATTATTCCTTTACTGCTTATTTCACTTGACAAGTCTACTACTTGGTAGCCTCACTAAAGGTGTTTTGCTGTCTGTGTTCCTGAATGTTACCAATGTTACCAAAATTTCCTTGTTATAGCTATTTAAACTGAAAATTGTTACTTGCCCTCTTTATTTATTATAGTAAGTGGATAGAATGTTTTAGCCTCAGTGTACAGAATTTGCATGTACTTTGTTGATGAGAGGAAAGCAGACTCAATTGATTAAATATGTAATTTGGAACATCAGCAGGGATAAAGCAGGGGCTTCTTCGTTTTTTTGGTTCTTCTGTTCCTGTTATTATAAGAAATAAGGCTGCAGGTCTTTCTGCACACACTGTGTAACAGTTCACTAGTTGTGGTAAGACTTGTGCAGCAGTGTTTGTCTCCAGTGCTTTGGATCTACCTCACATTCATGCCCGTATATGGGTTTTTCATGACAATAAAATCCTTGCGTATTAAAGATTCTAAATAGATTGATAATTTTTGTGGTTTAATATACTCAAGGTAACCATGTTAGTTTTGAGTTCTGATCAAGCTCTATGTTACCATTTAATGTATGTCCCCTGAATCTTATGGAGTCGAGTCAGTATGCTTACGTTGACAACGATGACAGTAAATGTTAAGTGTTCATTCCGTTGTGTTGTTTTTTGATGGTGCTAAATTATCGTTTTGAGCATGACAAAGTGAGAGTGGTGTTATGAAATCCATGTCATTGACCTCCTATAGCTGGAATAAGGTGTAATTGATGACGATAATAATGTTTCCTCAGTTGGTTAATACAGTGGCCATTAAATGAAAGATTTAGAAGTTGTAATGTTTATCAATGGTTGTGATTTGGTTATCATGCCTTTGAATTTGTTTCGATATGGTTGATAACTTGACATCACCTTCATCACGACGAAAGTAATCCATTTGCAAACTGGAAGCTTGTGTAAAAAACTAGTTTGGTTCTGCGTCTTTTCAGCAAACAAGGAAACATTCCGTTATGAGTTGGGAGTAATCTTTAGCCTAAGGAAATTTTTAGTTGAGACTTCTTAATGAATGGAGATATGGATAGTAACGCACTTTTCTTAGTAACACTCCAAAATGATGCATGAATTCGACACTCCCAGTCTAGGATCTAAGTAGTTATGTTTGTCTCCTTACTAATTATGTCATAATTTAAAGCAACCGAGTGTTGGTGGCGTGGCTAGACCACGAAGAGGAGGTCCTGAGTTCAAACCCTTTTCTTTTGGCCACTTAATCCTGACTTACCCAGTGCAAATGATGTGTGGGACTTGAAAGTGCTCGGAAAAGCTGAGTTGGATATGATGCTCTAAGAGGCAGGTTGACCTGCCGTTTTTAGTTAGGCACGTGAAAATTTGTATGTCAATTAAATTGTGAAAATAGTAGGGTTACATTAAAGATAATTCTTGTGATAAAAAGAGAAATAAAGTAAATAAAATAATGTTTATCTTTTTTAATATTTGTCCCAACCAAATTCTAAGACAAGTTATTGAACTTATAATTGGATATAATAACATTTAATTGCGAAGAGCAAGATGTATATAAAGCTACAAATGGTAATAAGTAGTAATGTTAATTATGTATGTTGTCATTCTATGTTTTTTTTGTGTTGCTCAGGTTAGTATAGGCGATTAGTCCATTCTGTGGTATGTAATTGTTTGTTATAGATATAATCTGTTACAAATATTATATATGTAGTATGAAATAACTTTTTATAGTAATTTTTTTATATGGAATTTAGTTTGAGCAAATATAAATGTCCAATCCATACGCAAAGTTTAAATAAATTGATTTAAAATTAGTTACCTAATATGCATTGTGATTCATCTTCTTGTTCTAATATATTTTTTAAGATTAGATTGTCAAAGATGGATAGAAAAGGGACAAATTAGGGCTAAAAATTGAAAACAAACACTAACACAAGTGGTAAAGAGTATTTTTTATGCTCCCCCTTCCAGTGATAATGAGCTTAGCGTAAGTTGCGCATGAGAACCCTTCATTCATAAAATTGAAGGCGCATATGATAGCACATGTTGAGTGAGTATTATTAATGTTAACATGTGTTAATATATGCACCATCGATCTTAAATATTAAGGACTCTAATATGTGGCTTACGATAGGCTCATTATTAGTGGGGACTAAAAATTATGAAAAATGCTTCTCTTTTGCAAGTTATAAGAAGTCTAGGCTCCTATCCTAAATTCCTAACCTGGGTAATTTGCAGAGGCTCCCAATTTTTAAGGCCCTCTATTTGTCTTATTAATTGTTTACAGGGGTAACCTAATCTAAAAAATAAAACCATACTCCACCAGTGGCTCTTTGTAAGGACCCTCATCTTTAAAACGGTTTTGGTTTTCTTTAATTATTGATTATCATGAGATTTACGCGTTTTCTGATCTTATTCGGTGATTTCATAAAATAAATAATGTTTGTGTTGGTTTTAATCAAAATTAACTTCAATATTAGTGGTTTTAAGTGATTTTAGACCAAATGTGAATTTTTGAGATTTTTTAGAATTTTCACTATTTTCCCAAAAATTAGGGTTTTGGCGGGACCCCTGTGGGCCCCACCGTCAAAAATTTTATTTTTGGGTCAAATGAACCTAGACATATACTTAAGGTCATACAAAAATTTTCAGAATTTTATTAGGCTTAATTTGTGCTTAAATTTGCAAAATACCCATTTTTAGCCTACTTTTCATATTTATACCCCAACCCTTACTATAAAAGGGCAAACCTGAGCCATTTCCATTTTTGGGAATAGGCTAAGGAAGGAGGGCTGGCCTAATCCTCACTTAGGCCTGAATTAGAAGCCGATTAAGGTAAGCTTACTCTAATTAAGCACTAATCCATGGCTTTCTTCTTAATTTCTTCAAAATCTACCATTTTCCCCTTGATTAAATTCATTTTTGACCATCAAAAGCTACTGATTTGTGTTTTACTACAAACCCTAACATTCAAAATTTGATTTTTACTATCAACAAGCCCTAGATCTAAGGTTTAATTAGGGATTTCTTGGGTAAATTGATTTCTTGGGTAAATCGATTTTTACTCATTGTGTTTTCAAGGATTTTAAGAAGGGTGACTCTTCAATCCGAGCTTAATCAAGTGCCGAGGTAATGGGTCTTCAAAATCTCTATTTATCCATGGTAAAACTCTCCATTTTTGGCTTATTTTGAAATGGTTTGCTTGATTTAGTGTGTTAATGGTAAGAAAATAGAATTATTTAATCCCGATTTCTTAGGGTTTTGCATTATTATGGTTTGGTTTGATATTCTGGAAGTCAAGGAAGACTTTTGATGATGATTAGGGTGTTAGATGTGGATTTGAAGTGTTATCTATGGTGTTTCGGTTTGGATTTGCGAAAGGAAGAAGATGACTGTTTCGCGTGTTATGATCGATCGGCCCTGCAGGGCGATCGATCGGTTGAACTGTAAATTTCAAATTTTTGCGTGTAACCGATCGAACGGCCTGAAGGGCGATTGATCGGCTACACAGGAAATTGCATGTTGTGCATATGATGTCTATTTTGATGATTTCAATTTAGCTTGCCAATTTTATATGAATGTGGAGTGTTTTAAGCTATGTTAGGCTACTAAAAATGCATGCTATTGAGTTTATGGAGTTGAGATATATACTTAGAGATGGTGGAATGACTTATGTTTTGTGGCATGATGTTGGAATCGTTATCTTGAAATTATGAATGGTTGTTTTCCTTTGGTTAAGCATATTCTCAGTAGGACTACAATCATTGTTGGACTGATTTGTCATGATGGATTGTGGTTAGTGGTGTGTGGATGTTGGTGAATGCCATGACTCAATGATGAAATGAGTGATGTTATATGTGTTTAGCCTTGTGGTTGAGTTTTGGATTGAGATATGATTTCAACGATTCTTCTCCTATGATTTCCGCTGGAATTCATGTTTAGATGGAAATTCACATGTGTAGTGTGGTAGTGAGTTTAATTTCAAGCATGATGACATGTATTATGTGAAATGCTTCTACTAGATACACACACATGTGGGGTTAAATGATGATGTTGAAGCTTAATATTGTGGTTATGAATGATGCATTAGGGGCTGGTAAGAGCACTTATCATAGATTAGGATTCATGTATGCTTTGCCCACGCATGTACCATGCTGCATGCATCATAAAAATGGATTTCTAATTGAGGCTTCATCGTGATTAATCGAATTTGACCGATTGGATGCAATGTGATGGAATTGTGTGCCGGGTTTATCGGTCGTGGATTAATCGCAAGTTGATTGGTCCGAAAGGATATATTTTGATTTGAAGTTCCTGTGTGGAACGATTTGAAGTTCCTGTGTAGAACGATTTAAAGTTCCTGTGTGGAACGAGTGCACTCCCCTGGTTGAGTCTAATTAAATGGAATGATGTGGGGACGAGTTGTGTACTTGTCTTGCGGATTGTGAGAATGTTATTATGTGTGTCATCTGGACCCTGAGAATCCAGTGTGGTATGCCGTGTGCACCCCGCTACCACGTGTTCTAGGGTTCTCTGTGTGAGAACTCGGGCTCTTCCCTCCGCAGGAGATGTCCCTGGGCGAACACCCCTGCTCTAGATTCTCTGTGTGAGAATGGGACATCCTTGGCCAGGATTGTCCAGGGCGAGCAGTATTAGGGATTGACAACCCCGATCTTTCTTGAATTCTTGTGTAGAATTTTGGACCATGACACGCCTTCGTGACCTTGTTTATGCTCCCGTCTGTGTGACATTAATGTGTGATTTCTCCTTGATGGAGGTTAATGTTGATATAATGCATGTGGAATATGTATGTTAGAGATACATCAATGCATGTTGATTTTGATGTTATGCATGTGGAATATGTATGTTAGAGATACATCCATGCAGGTTGATGTTGATGTTGTGCATGTGAGAATATGTATGTTAGAGATACATCCATGCAGGTTGATGTTGATGTAATGCATGTGGAATATGTATGTTAGAGATACATCCATGCAAGTTGATTTTGATGTTATGCATGAGAGATACATCCATGCAGGTTGATTTTGATGTTATGCATGTGGAATATGTATGTTTAAGATATATCCATGCAGTTTGATTTGATATTATGCATGTGGAATATGTATGTTAGAGATACATCATGCAGGTTAATTTGATATAATGCATGTGGAATATGTATGTTAGAGATACATCCATGCATGTTGATTTTGATATTATGCATGTGGAATATGTATGTTAGAGATACATCCATGCAGGTTGAATTGTGAAATAATGCCTGTGGGAATATGTATGTTTGAGATACATCAATGCAGTTTGATTTGATACTATGCATGTGAGAATATGTATGTTAGAGATACATCCATGCAGGCTGAATTATGTATTATGATGCAGTTTCTATGTGAGGTGAATATGTGATCAAAAAATGATACACCTTGTACATCGTTGATTTGAAGGATTGGATCGCTATGCTATCGTATTTTCGATGTTGTTAGTGACATTAAAAACCATTGCTGAGTTTTTTAAACTCACCCCTCTTTTTGTGTTTTGATTTGGGGCTGCGTGGTGCGACACGCAAACAGACAGGATTGCCTCTTTGAGGAAAGGTCAGAGATAGCTTGGGTGCGATGATGGAGATCGTTTTATGACTTACTTTCGTTTGTTTCATGCTTTATGTTAGAACCTTTGTGTAGGGTTCTTGTTTTGGATTTATGTCATATTCTACAGTTGTGATGCTTATGACTTATTTTGAGCCATGTGGGCTTTACTTAACTAAGTTTGTGGGTTTGAGATTGTTGTTTACTTTGTGATAAGTAACACCTTTTCCTTCCCTTTTATTTACTCTTGCTCAAAGGATTGTACGCACTCCGTGTTGCTGTTAATCGCCCGTGGTTAGGGTTAAGTCTTCCGCTAGATCATTTCTCAATTTTCACTTCGTCGCCCCCGCGCGCTTGACCGGCCCCTGGACCGAGTTCGGCTCGGGTCGGGCATAGCCGGGGCGTAACATTCTTGCTTTCCAAAAGGACTCGTTTAACCTGACCGGTCTTCGTGACCAACACCCCCGACTAGCTCACATCAGACCCTGAACATGGTATATAAGGGGGTACTAATTTTTATGCATATCTGCAGTTTTATGTACCATATATTTGGGTCACGGAGCTAATCATAGACAGTTGACGAGAGAAACATTTTCCTTTCTATAAGTAAACAATAGTCAACCTCCACATTTTTTGAACTCTTTCTGTCAGTTCCCCTTTTTTCCTCGTCGGCCACAAATGAGCCAAAGTTTCGTTGTTACGTTCAGTTTCATAGCAAATGCAGGGCAAAACCCTAGACAATGCACCGAAAATTCAGGGAACATGGCACAACTTATGATTGAGAAAATGCTACAACTCTTAGATTGTTTTGCTAATACCAACAAAAATAAGGTTATAGAGCTTGGGTGCCCCTAGGAAAGAGATAAAGTTGGGTTTTCTTAAACCTTCCCCAAAAAAGTGAGATTACATACGACAAGCAAATTGCCTAGGGTCAAGATAAGAAGCCAAAATTTTATGTTTTTACTTAGATTCTTGTGCGCTTCCTACAATCAGAAGAAGCACATTAAAAGTTTTCTCATTTAAAGTAGAATGAGAAAGAGGATAATTAATACTACCTCCGGCCAAAATTAATAGCTCCTTTTTGGCATTTTTTTCTCTCATATTAATAGTTTTAATTTGATCAATTTAAATCATTGACTATTTAAAAAAACAGTATCATAAGAATTGATCAATTTCAGTTAAATATTGGTAAAATTTTATTTATAAATACCGATCCATGATACAAGATATCATGACACATCTGTGAGTAAGACCTACGTGGGTTCCAACACATGGAACATGCTTCCACTCAGTCCCCTTATACATCACAATCAAGCATAGTTAACTATAATTTCATAGTATATTTCCCATATTTGTATGTATTCATGCATATTATAAGCACATAACCAATGTTTTGATATAAACTCATAATACAATATATATATGCTTAAACATATTTAAAACAATGATATCTACTAAAATTAAAGCAAAATCTACCATAAAGCTTAAATCCATCCATGTGAAATCGTACTCTCACTCCCACGAACATGATATTTCTCTACATTAAGCCATAACATGATCACATCAATTACCCATAAACCATTCTCATTATAAGAGAATATATCTCATCATTTTTCATATAATATTTGTAAGGACTCTCATCTCTAAACCTGTTTTTGTTTTCTTTAAGTATCGGTTATCGTGAGGTTAACATGTTTTCTTATTTATTCGGTGGTTTCAAAGATAAATGATGTTTATGATGGTTTTAATCAAAATCAACTTTACGATTAGTGGTTTTAAGTGATTTTGAATCAAAAGTGAATTTTTGGGATTTTTTTAAATTTTTACTATTTTTTTTTAAATTAGGGTTTTGGCGGGACTCCTGTGGGCCCCATCGTCGAAATTTTAGTTTTTGTGTCAAATGAACCCAAATATCAACTTAAGCTTATACAAAAATTTTCAGAATTTTCTCAGATTTAATTAGTGCTCAAATTTGTAAAATACCCATTTTTAGCCTATTTTTCTATTTACACCCCACAACTTACCCATACACACCCCAAAACCTACTATAAAAGGAAAAACCTGAGTCATTCCTATTTTGGGAATAGGCTGAGGAGGAGAGGTCAGGCCTAATCCCCAATTAGGCCCAGATTAGAAGGTGTTTAAGGTAAGCACATTCTAATTAAGCATTAAATCTTAGCTTTCTTCTTAATCTCTTCTAAATCTACCATTTTCCCTTTGTTTCAATTCATTTTTAAACACCAAAACTACTTATTTGCATTTTTACTACAAACCCTAACTCTCAAAATCCAATTTTTATGTTCAATAAGCCCTAGATCTAAGTTTTTAATTAGGATTTTCTTTGTTAAATTGGTTTTAATGGAGTTTAATTCAAACTCTATGTCCTTGTAAGGTTTTCAAGAAGGGTGACCATCAAATCCAAGCTTAATCATGGGATAAGGTAATAGACTTTCAAATTTTAAGTTTGTTTATGGTAAAACTCTTGATTTTGTGGTTTATTTTGAATATAGTTACTTGATTTAGTGTGCTAATGACATGATTAGAAAATGGTAATATTTAATCCCAATTTTATAAGGTTTTATCTTGTTATGATGTGGTTTAGCATTCTGGAAGTCATGGTGGACTTTTGATGACATTTAGGTTATTAGATGGTGATTTGAAGTGTTATCAATGGAGTTTCGGTTTGAAAATGCTAAAGGAAGAAGATAGTTGGTTCTGCCTTGTTGGCGTTTGAACTGCCCTTATGGGCGTTTCAACGACAACACTGTCGAATCGACAGATTTCTAGTTCAGCCGATCGAACGGCCTGCTGGGCGTTCAAACAGCCAAACTGTGAAATTAAAATTTTCCCGTTTAGCAGATCGAACGGCCTTTTGGGCGTTCAAACGGCTACACAGCAGAATTTTATGTTATTCACATAATGTTTATTTCGATGATTCTACTTTAACTTGCCAATTTTATATAAATGTGGAGTGTTTTGAGCTATATTATGCTACTGAAAAGGCATGCTAATGAGGTTATGAAGTTGAGATATATGATTAGAGATTTGTGGAATGACTTATGGCTTGTGGCATGATGTTGGAATTGTCATCTTGAAATTATGAATGGTTGATTCTTTATGGTTAAGCATATTTTCAGTAGGACTACGACCTATTAATGGACTGATTTGTTATGATAGAATGTGGTTAGTTGATGTGTGGATGTTGGTGAATGTCATTGCTTAAGGATGAAATGAATGATCTTATATGTGTTTAGCCTTTGTGGTTGAGTTTTGATTTGAGTTATGATTTCAATGATTCTTCTCCTATGATTTCCGCTGGAATTCATGATTAGATGTTAATTCACATGTGTAGTGTAGTAGTGAGTTAATTTCAAGCATGTTGAAATGCATTGAGTGAAGTACTTCTATTAGGTACACACACACATGTGGGGTTTAAATGATGATGTTGAAGCTTGATATTATGATTATGAATGATGCATTAGGGGCTGATGAGAGCACTTATCATGGATTAGGATTCATGTATGCCTTGCGCACGTATGTACTATGCTGCATGCATCATAAAAATGGATTTCCAATTGAGGCTTTATCGAGGTTAATCGAATTTGACTGATTGGATGCAATGTGGTGAAATTGTGTGCCGGATTGAGCGGTCGTGGATTAATCAAAAGTTGATTGGTCCGAAAGGACATGTTTTGATTTGAGTTCCTGAGTGGAATTAGTACACTCCTCGGGTTGAGTCTAGAGAAATGGAAGTATGTGAGGACGAGTTGTGTACTTATCTTGCGGATTGTGAGATTGGTATTATGAGTGTCATCTGGACCCTGAGAATTCAGTGTGGTATGTCGTGTGCACCAGCTACCACGTGTTCTAGGGTTTCCTATGTGGGAACTCGGGCTCTCTCCTCCGCAGGAGATGTCCTTCGGCGAACACCCCTGCTCTAGATTCTTTGTGTGAAAATGAGACATCCTCAGCCAGGATCATCCAAGGTGAGCAGTTTTTAGGGATTGACAACCGCGAACTTTCTTGAATTCTTGTGTAGAATTTTGGACTATGACATGCCTTCATGGCCTTGTCTATGATCCCATCTGTGTGACAGTAATTTGTGATTACTCCTTGATGGAGGTTGTTATGATGTGATGCATGATGGAATATGTATGTTAGAGATACATTGATGCAGGTTGTTATGATGAGAATGACACCATGTGGATTATGCACTATGATGCAGGTTTAGGTGATATGTATGTGTGATCAGAAAATGATGCACCTTACCAATCTTTGATCTAATTGAGTTTTTATGCTATCGTATTTCCGATGATGATAGTTATATTAAAAACCATTGTTGAGTTTGTTAAACTCACCCCTCTTTCTTGTGTTTTGCTTTGGGGCTGCGTGGTGCGACACGCAGATGGGCAGGGTCTCCTTTTTGAGGAAAGGTCAGAGATGACTTGGAGGTGATCGTGGAAATTCTTGTGTGACTTATTTTCCTTCATTTTATGCTTTTTGTTTAGAACCTTTGTGTAGGGTTCTCTGTTGGATTTTTTATGTCACATTTTACAATTGTGTTGTTTAAGACTTATTTTGAGCCAGTGTGGGCGATCGTTAACTAAGCATGTGGGTTTGAGACTAGTTGTTTACTTTGTGTTAAACAACTCTATTTCTTTTCTTCTTATTTACTCCTGCTCAAAGGAATATGCATATTCCCTAATTCTGTTAAGTCGCCCGTGGTTAGGGTTAAGTCTTCCGCTAAACCGTTTCTCAATTTTCCCTTCATCGCCCCCGTGCGCTTGACCGGCCCCTGGACCGGGTTCGGCTCGGTCGGGCATTGTCGGGGCGTGACAATATCCTTACTAGAAACACACTCTAATCATAAGAGTTCCAACATTCAAAGGTTCAAGGTAATTCAATATCAACACACACAATTATCACATATAATATAATACCACATAACAACACTTAAACCAAAATCCATAAACCTCCATCATCAATTTCACACCTCCAGTAGCTTCATTTCAACATAACACACATCTCATAACAATAATAACCATTAAATGAAGTACGAACATTGAAATAAGCATAAATTCTCTAAAATAGCCTGACTGTTGTGTAGCTGATCAATTGGCTTGGTAGGCCATTTGATCGACCCGATTGATCGCCAACAAGACAGATTCGAGACCTTCTTCCTCATTTTAAAATTCAAAACCGAGGCTCCATTGAAGCAACTTAAAGCCTTGATCTATATCCTTAAACACCATCAAAATTCAATCAAACCTTCTATAACACTAATTTAACACATTCTAAGATAAAATCTTAAGAAATTGAAGTAAGAGATTAACATATGATAAAACCCACCATTAGAGTTCAAATCAAGTAAAAACCCATTCAAATAACATCATAAAATCGAGATTTTTACCACCCAAAACTGAAATTTGAAAAACTATTACCTTTCCTTATTGATTTGGGTCGGATTGAACCTTTAATCTGCTCCAACACCTTTCAAAAACACGATTTTAAGTTAATACACAACTAATCTCGATTTGACATTGAAATTCAAAGGAAAACCCTAGATCTAGAGTTTTGGAAGCATAAAAATGATATTTTGAAGATTATGGCTTAGTAAAGAAGAGAAAAATAGTGATTTAATGTTTTCAAAATGGATAGAAAGGATGGGGAAAGACAAGATTAAGAACATATTAAGAAAACTTCAAAGATTAAGCTAAACTCACCTTTAATCGTTTCCCTTTTGAGTATAATTGGGGATTAGGCTCCAATCTCATAGCTAAGCCTATTCCCAATTTGGGAATGATACAACCCTTTCCCTTTTATAGTAAGGGTTGGGCTACACCTAATAGAAATGTGGGGTTGAAATAGAGTTTTTAACTAAAATTAAAAAATTTAGCAATTTAACCTAAAATTAAGTCAAAAAAAATTCTAAAAATTTTTATAGTGTCTTCCATTAATGTCTGGGGAATTTTAGTCCAAAAATCTAATTTTTTCGGTGGGGTCCACAGGGGGTCCCACCCTAATTTTTAAAAAATTGATAAAAAATTCCAAAAATTCAGATTTGACCCAAAATTACTTAAAACTCATAAATGTGAAGTTAATTTTGATTAAAACCTTTATAAACTTTATTTATTTTTTAAAACTACCAAATTTAATTAGAAAACACTTAAACAACATGATAACCTATAAATAACATTAAAAATAAACCGGTTTAAGATGAGAGTCCTTACAATTTATGTGGGTCAAACTCATATTGTTTATATGGGTGGTAGAGAGCCTAAGCTCACTTTGTATTAAATGAGAATTACACATGTGAATTGGTTAAAGAAGTTAATGGTCCCACATCGCCTATAAGAAGGTGATAATGTTGGTATATAAGGCACAAAATTGGCCTTTCAAGTTAAGCCGTTGGGCCAACCCACTTTTTGTGGGGGAGTGATATGTTAGACCTATGCACTGAGGTGGGCTAACCTACACATGCGCGTTATTGCCGTCTGGCTCGGTTTTCAAGCGCGACTGACCGGGTTGGGTCAACAAGATAATTATTTTTGAGACAAATTTATTTAGTTTGGTTTTCTCTTAATCCAACTTCATTTGGTTTGATTTTCTATTTATTTGGTTTAATTTCTATTAACCAAAATGAGTCCAATTTGATTTCACTTAAGAATTTGTCCGTTAATGGATGGACTCATCCGTTTGAACGGGACATGGTGTCTTCAACGGGATTTTCTATAAAATCATGGAAAATAATTTATGCAAGAATCATTTTTTGGATTTCCAACTCCATACTTTCTGTGAGAACATTTCATGTTGTGGTTCACTGCATGTACTATGTTGAAAGTGTTTCTCTAATACATACTTGATCATCTTATCTTGAGAAGTAAAAATGCCCAAGTGAAATCCTAAGCACTATTAAGGAGGGTAAATTTTATCTTAAGGACAAAACAATTTGCTTGATTCGATCATAATTAATACTTGTAAATGTACAAAAATAACATTATACTCACTCATCTTGGGGTTTAAAAACTTCGGGACGTAGAAAGATAATTCACTTCCGCCAAGCACCCGTTGAAATAGATTAATACAATAATAAAGTTAGAATTACCTCTTCCAAGTGTTTCAATCAATTGGTGGAGATTGTAACTTCTCTGTACACCCAAAAAAGCCTCTTCCTTTCTTAGCCATTTAGTAATCTTGGCTTTGAGAGGGCTCAGGAAGAACAAATCATGATAGAATAAAGAGGGAAAGAAGTGCTGATGATGGTTTATCTGTTATGTGCAAGGAACTTCAAAAACCTTGTCTCTTCCTTTGGTCGTTATTCATAGGGGTGGCACTTGTGCAGCGTGGCCTGCAAGCCCACTTCAACAGGCCCGGCCCAGCCTACGGGTTGGCGAGCAGGCCTATGCGGCTAGGGCGGAGGGGGCCATGAGGTTGCCACGCGGGTAGGCGGAGCCGCGGAGTTGGTTGTGTGGCCTCTGCACGGCTAGGGCAAGGGCCGTGCTCGCCTTTTGTTTTAAACAAACATAAATGGGCAGGACCAGTAGGGCGGCACTCGGCCCCGTCATGGGCATATTGGGCTCGCTTTTCACCCCGGGCCAGGTCAAGGCCAGCCCGTTGCTACCCCTAATAACGCAACAAAGATACCTCCACAAGAATTAGCATGAGAGAGAGAGAAAGAGAAAGGGGAATTCAGAATATGCTATGCTAGGGAGGTTTCCTAAATAGAGTTGCTGAACGAAAAGTTCAGATGTTACACCTGCTGACCTGCAATATGTTTCTATTGTAAGTTAGATGTCCACCACATGAGTGGCCCCACCTAAGTATTTGATAAGGCCTACAAAGGAAATCAACCTGGACGTGATTTCCGGGACATGTGAAAATTCAACACCGTATTTGTGCATGACGCGGTGAAGATAAAAATAACAGGGGCATATGTGTTTTCGGTGGGCAATGAATGTATGAAACGAAGCAGTGATTTTTTTCTTTCTGAGTACGTCAAAACAGAGAGGCTGTGTGCATAAAGCGAAAGAGAGCATAGACACTATTTGTTCATAAATAGGAAAAGAGGTAGATAGCGGTGAGAGAGATATTGTGCCGGCGAGTAACATCTCAACCGGAGATTCTCATCATTTACTTCGCAGATATTTAGATCAGTTTTTTAGAGCTTAAAGGTATATTTTTTAATGCAAGGGGAGAAAAAAAAAAGAAGATTAAACGACTTATCAAGTTTTCCATACTTTGTATTTTTTATTTATTTTTATAATAAAAAATTAATATATAAAAAGAAGAATTAAACCTCTTTGAATGTTTAAGTGTGATTGTATTAAATCTTATAATCATAATAAATTGATTGATTAGGCTAATTCACCTTATAATTTTTTACCTTTAATTTAAGAGTTTTTTCACGTTAAAATTCAGTGCCTCTTTATCTATTATGTTTAGTTATTTTGTAATATATTTATTACATTTATTTTATTAAAATACTACATTAAACATTAGAGAATTTCTATAAAACATGCCAACTATTGCACCTGCTGACCTGCATGTTTCTATTGTAAGTTAGATGACTTGTCATATTATTCTTACGTATAAAAAAGTTGGACATTCATCGAAGCTAATTTAGAGTTTTGCTAACATTTGTTACTACGTATGACGTTCCCTCTGACCCAAAAAGGACAGTACCCTATTAGTCTAACTCTACTTCTTCTTTTTATGGTAAATTGCTCTTACCCCTTTGGATTGTAGTGAAAATGTTCGTGACTTCCATGTATCGGGAAAACCGTCACATATCGACTATCGCCTAATCCTGTTGTGTATTAGCTATTTTCTCACAACTATTTGTTATCACTGTTGTGTATCACATTGAACCCACAAGTATTAGCTATTTTCTCAACGAGAATTATGGTTGGTAATATAATTTTTTAAAATATTTAAATATTATGTTAAACCCACTTTTAAAATTTTAAATTAATATAATTATTTCTCTTGAACTCATATGTACATGTTATTATTACTCTTACGTTCTTAAATTCGATCTCTATAAAATAAAATCTCATATGAGTTGGTAATATTTAAACTTTTAAAATAGACTTCATCTATATCACACTTCTTAATGTTTAAGTTTATATAAAAAATAATAATTAAAAAATAATAAAATTTTTTTATTTTAAAAATAGTAAATTTGGAGCCAAAATTGACATAATCACCATATAAGTAATTTTGCTCAATTTTGGCTAAAAACAACCTTGAATCAACTTAGGGCGAAAATTTTAATTTTACCTACTTTTTACACCTAACTAAAATTCAGTTATTCCAAATAAAATTAAGATAAAATTATTAAAATCTTACACAAAATTTACATCCAAACAGCCCCTAAACCTTTGTCGTACGAAAAAATTGCCACCCAACATCGCTCCCAAGACCCAACTCTCTCACCTCGCCATTTTGTAATATCCAGGGAATTTTAGGTAATTTAATATTTTTTTATCTTTTCTTCCTATTTTTTGAATTTTAAAATTAGAATATACAAAATAATTTCTGGCCTATGTAAAATGAATTAAAGGGCCCACTATGTGCTAATTTGGGGCGACGAATCCCTATTTTTGGGGGAGTATGCCATTGAGGAAAGTCCTTTTCTTAGTTGATCTAGTCATCTTTTAATTAAGCCTTAATCTCCTTTATTTACTTGATGTAGGACTCTCGCCTCTCTATTAATTCTCTTCTCGGCATTACGTGCTGGCCAACATCGCCCGCTTTCCGTCATCCATGAAGCGCCGTTTCGACAACCTCACCGTCGCCGGGCCCGGCGGCGCAAAGCACCCCCCGAAGCCAGTCTTCCTCACCAAGGCCCAGCGCGAGCAGCTTGCCATGCAGCGCTACGAGCAAATTATGATACAACGTCGTGCCCTAGAATTGCAGCAGCAGAGCATCAGCCGCCGAGACGGAAATCCACCGTCCTCCCCAAACTGTGATGATTCCCGTGACCGACACAGGGAGCAAGACTGCAAATGGGAGAAGAGGTGGTTGAAGGAGGAGGCGAAGGCAAACGAACGGCAGCGGGCGGAACAGGAGCGGGAGAAGGAGGCCATCAAGGAGGAGTACCTGGGTTGCAAGAAGTTGAGGAGGCGGGTCATCAAGCCCAGCGAGAAGTTCCGCTTCTCCTTTGACTGGGAGAACACGGAGGATACCTCCCGCGACTTGAACGCTCTCTACCAGAATCCCCACGAGGCCCGTCTTCTCTTCGGCCGCGGCTTCCGCGCCGGCATCGATCGCCGCCAGCAGAAGAAGCTTGCCGTCCGCAATGATCGCGAGTTCCGCGATGAGTTCCGTAAGAAGGGCGGTGTTGAAGAGCTGCCCGAGGAGGCCATTGCACGCCGCAGAAAAGAGGATGCCGCCGACCGCTACGACCGCTTCGACATGCGGGTGGAGTGCCATTGGTCTGAGAAGCAGCTCAACAATATGAACGAGCGGGACTGGCGCATCTTCCGGGAGGACCACAACATCTCCTACAAGGGCTCCCGGGCCCCCCACCCTATGAGGGAGTGGTCTGAGAGCGGGCTCAGTCCAGAGATCCTCCGGGCCGTCAAGCAGGCCAAGTACGACAAACCCACTCCAATCCAGATGGCCGCCATACCCATCGGGCTGCAGCAACGGGACGTCATTGGCATCGCCGGAACAGGCTCTGGTAAGACTGCCGCCTTTGTTCTCCCTATGCTTACTTACATAACCAAATTGCCCCTCGTGAGGGAGGAGAATGAAGCGGAGGGGCCTTACGCTGTCGTGATGGCTCCGACCCGAGAGTTAGCTCAACAGATTGAAGATGAGACAGTGAAATTTGCACATTACATGGGGATTAGAGTCGTTTCCATTGTGGGTGGGCAGTCGATCGAAGAGCAGGGGTTTAAGCTTGGGCAGGGCTGTGAGATTGTAATTGCGACGCCCGGTCGACTTGTGGATTGTTTGGAGAGGAGGTATGCCGTTCTAAACCAGTGCAACTACGTCGTTCTTGATGAGGCTGATCGGATGATTGATGATGGTTTCGAGCCGCAGGTGGTCAGTGTTTTGGATGCGATGCCGTCAAGCAACCTGAAACCGGATAACGAGGACGAGCAGCTGGACTCGAAGAAGATTTATCGGACCACTTACATGTTCAGCGCCACCATGACCCCCCCTGTGGAAAGGCTCGCGAGGAAGTATCTGAGGAACCCAGTTGTGGTGACCATTGGTGAGGCAGGCGAGGCCACTGAAACCATTAAGCAGAATGTGATTGTATTGAAGGAATCAGAGAAGCTGCCTACTTTGCTTAGGCTTCTGAAAGAAATTGAGGATCAAACTGCAATTGTATTCTGCAACACAAAAAGATGTGCTGATATGCTCTCCAAAATTTTGGACAAGGAGGGCTTCCGTGCGACCACTTTGCATGGTGGCAAGACTCAAGAACAGAGGGAGATGAGTCTTGAAGATTTTCGAAGATGTAAGTCTAGAGTTATTGTAGGAACAGATGTGTTGTCTCGTGGCATCGATATACCTGATGTGGGGCATGTCATAAACTACGACATGCCGGGGAAAATTGATACTTATACTCATAGAATTGGTAGGACAGGACGTGCAGGGAAGTCTGGTGTGGCCACTACTTTCTTGACGCAGCACGATGCAGATGTGTTTAATGATCTTAAGCAGATGCTTCTCAAGAGCAAGAGCCCTATCCCGCTAGAGTTGGCTAAGCACAAGGCTTCCAAATTTTAAGCTTGAGACTGTGCCTGGCTGTCCAGGCCACCCAGGCGAAACGATACTGTATTTTATTATTAGGATTTTATCATAATTTGGTAACTGACTTTACTATATAGATGTGCTTATGGTGCTTTTATTTAATTTAAAGTCTCTATGTTTGGAGATGTTCTTTTTAACAGCTTATATATTTTCTAAGGCAAAATAACTATAACCATAATAGTTCCTTCTTGTTAGGAATTATTAAGTCTTTAGGTTAATTATTATAGACCCATTATGATTTGAAGTCGAGAGTCTATTATTTGGGGTTCCATGAGGGTCAAATAATAATATATAATGGTTATGCCAAAATCATTAAATTTTGATCAGTGGAGAAGTAGAGTTAGTATTTGAGTAGATTAGTCTAGTTTCTATCCCTTTTTTTAAACCCTAATTTATCTTTTCTCCCGTCATGAGCGATTATCCCTGCTCTTGTTGTAGATCAACAACGTTCTACATCAAGTCTTCAGGTCCAAGTGAGTTGGTTTGAGGAGACTTTGGAGTTGCTAAGACTAGGAGAATTATGAAAAATGAAGAAGCTGCCTCTGCAACTTAATTTTTACAATTGCAATAGATTTTGGAATCTTGCAACCAAAAATGCCAATGTGAAGAAATGTATACTGAAAGGAGCCAAGAAATTTGGCTCAATTTCTTATTTGTTCAAACTGGAGATAATGCAAGAGACATTTTTTCCAATGTATAGTTGTAATCTGCTAAGTTTGTCCATTCTCTTTTGTTAGCAATTAGAACAAACTTGGTAAACATATCTCTCTTCTTTCCCCTTGATTAAATTCAAAGCGTACATTGCTTAGGAATGGATATTCAGTTTCTCTGGCTGAGGATTTTAAATGTTTCAGCAATTTAGCTTTCTCATCGGCAATGTGGGGCATTTTTTTAGTTTAATGATAGTTTAATAGTAAGTTATATCCATTTTTTAAGTTAATTCAACATTTTGGAAGCTGGCGGAGTTCACTGGCAATGGCGTTGAAATCCACCAACGGAGAAGGAAAATCTTTACTCAGAAATTCAAAATCATATATCTCCCCCTTTCATTAATGAATCAAACTTTAATTAGGCCTACATATGTGTTTTAATTTGGAAATAAAATCACCGGATGGGAGACTCCTAAATATAGAAAAATCATATCAAATCAAAACTATTTCTAAACTCCTAATTTCACTAGATATGTAATCTTTTAAATAAGCTTTCATTAGATTTGTGTTCTTCTAAATAAGTCCCAAAGTCCTAAACAAGGGAAAACAGCAAATCAAGCTGGGGGCCTATTATTGCTCCGCATCACATGCACACACTGAAATGGAGAATTTGGTTTCTGCAATAGATGACCTGTTTTTGCCAAATAACCCTGCTTCATCTTTTGCTCTTGGCCAGTGTTCTTTCTTCTTTTTGGAAGATAAGCTTGGGAAGTGTCAAAACTGCATGCATCAATAATGAATATTCACTTTGCTTTTCTTTTTTGCCTAGTGAATGGTTTCCTGGGACTAGAAGTGGTGGCCTGAGGCAAGTGTATAGAGGGTATTCTGTTAGGACACGTGGCTAAATTTCGATGATCAAAACTAAATGCACATATTCAACAGGCTAATGGATGATGGCATCACACACTTAAAATAGACACTGATCTTGCACTAGTAGCATCTTTCTTTTTTCTTGAAAAGAAAAATAATTGGACTCATGTATATATTTTTTATAATAAAGCAGTTCATGTAAATACGAAGAAAACTTGCCTCATTTGGCACTTGTGATCTATGCACTCTGTTTTGGCAGGAATCACCACATTTTTTATGCAGTGGATCCTTCTGCCTTCTGAGTAGCCCATTGAATTAACGCGGAAGCTTTCTGAACAGTATGTCTGTCTCTTTGGGCCGTACTTCTGCATTGATATATCTGTCACAACTGTTGGCATAAAGGTTGGTTCATCTACCAATTAGACATAAAAAACCTTTTGTTTTAATGGCTGAATTTAAATTTATTTACATCTGCATATTCTTTTGGATTCTTCTATGGCTGGCACAACTGTTATATCTTTTCTAGCATTCTTAGGCTGTTCTTCATGTACCAGACTATGATAAAGACAGTGAATGTGTTAGCTTATAGTAATTTACCTTTATTAAAAGAGAATAACCATGTTACTCAGACAAGTGTATGTATATTTCTATTGAGCCATATTTGAGAGTTGATTTTGAACATGGAGTACCACCACTGAGACATTGAGGAAAATCCAAGATTGGATCTCATAGCTCAACTCCCGTTCTTAAAGACAAGCAAATTTTTTGTGTGGTATTGATCTGTTTAATATAGTTTTGTATTGTCTGCTGTAACTATAGTTTAGCACTGCTACATTGCCCCAGACATGCAAGCACCAATACTCAATTATACGTAAACCCAGGCATGACAGGCACACATCATAGGAAATACTGCGGCCATTTGGAATTGAAGCAAAACCTTTGTCTTTGATCCCAATTACTTCACCTAGAAGTTTAAGCTGATAGGAACTGCACTAACAACTTTGTTAAATATTTATTTAAGAGGCACATGTTGAAAATTCTGTCAATTTGCAATAACATCTTTGACATTCATAGGAAAAAATGGCTAAATGGATTGCAACATTCTTGGAATTTCGGAAATAGTTGTTCCATATTTTTATTCTAAAATATGTCCTTTGGGATTGTCTCATATGTGATTTTGTATCCTTGTGAATTTTTCTTGCAGATTCTTTGGCAATCAACTTTTGGTTTATATGATTGTTTTTTTCTTTTGCAGATTAGTTCATAACATTTCTTAACATGTCGATTAATTAGGATTTACAATTCTTGTCTGGTTTAGTTTTATGGAAAAATGTTAAAATATCTTGTTAAAAATGATCAACTGGCTAATCACATTCCTACTGCTTGTAGCATTGGAATTTTTTTCTTTGCTGGTGCTCGCATATTCTTTCAGTCTTTAGATGCAGCAATATTCTTGTTCTCACGTGTCTCTGACATTCCTGCTGAGAGTCATGTTCTTCTTGTAATTTCAACTAATGATTTACTCACACTGGGTTGTGAATTATGGGTATATATCTCATGTTTCTTTTGGGTTTATTGCTTCTTAATAAAGAAAAAAGCCTCATTTTTTTATAATTAGGTGTCATCCACCTCATTATTTGCTGATTTCTTGAAGTATTAATTACTTAAAACAACTAACATATTAGTACATTTGTTAAGGGCAATATATTTCCCCCCGATATTTCTCAGTTTGTTTTATTAATATCTGTATCATTTCATTCGTTCAGTCTTTTTCACTCTCTTTATCCCATCAAAATAGTGAAAGAACTCATGGATATAAATATTTTGGTACAAGTCAGTGAAAGAATAATTTCCTTTTAAATTTTTAATCACTCTTTAGGCTAGTTTATAACCAATCTTGTTAGATTCTGGCAAGGAGGAAGAGGAGGTGATCGAAGAGGAAAAGGGGAGGAGGAGAGGAGATAGAGGAAGAGGAGAGGAGGGAGGGAGGAGGAGGAGGGGGAGGAGAGGAGGAAAAGGAAGATGAGGAGGAGGAGGAGGAGAGAAGGAAAAAGAAGAAGAGGAGGTGGCACAAGAGGGGAGGAAGAGAAGATGATGGTGGTGGAGAAAGAGAAGACGAAATAGGATCAAACAGAGGCGGTGACAAAAATGACAAAGTTGGTAGTGGAAGTGGTGTAACTAGTCGTGGAGATGGTAGAGCTAGTGGGAGAGGTGGTAGAGCTGAAGAGGGAGGTGGTGAAAATAAGAAATAATGACTTGGTAAAGTTAAAAGAAGGAAATGAGAAAAAAAAAGAGCATTTTAGATAATTTACACCGTATGTGTAGAGCTTTACATGTGCATAGGGCCATTTTGCGTATTACTTGAAAGTTGGAGATATTTTGTATAATGCAATATATTAAAGGGCCATTTTGATCAATTCCTCTAATGATAACCTACACTTATGTTCAATAAAATTATATATTAGGTTTTTAATTGGAGAAAAAAGTGAGTCTCATTAGGAGGACTATTTTTCTCTCTCGAATCAAAACCTAATGTAAGGTTTTATTCGATAGTAAGTAATTTGAGAAAGTCATTATCCTTACATCACCACCTTTGTACTAAGTAATAGAAAGGCGAAAGGTTCCCGTTGGAATACTGGAGGAGGGAATGGACTAAGCTCACCAATGTTTGGCAAAAGATGAGAAAGTTTTCCCAGTGAAGGGCTACGGTGATGCTGTCAATACTTCTCGGTGGCTTTTCAACAAGTACCTCCAAAATCACGACATCAGATCACTAAAAGGAGCAGCGAAGGAGCAGCAAATTAGCTTGTTGCAGAAGGCACAACCATTCAGCGAGTTTTCATTTGTAATTTACTCCATAATATAAATATGATTGATCGAAGGATAATTTTATGTTCAACACCTAAAAAAAGAGAGTCCTTCACCATTGATTGATCTAAAGATGACCCTGAATCTCAAAGGTAGGGACGGAGCCAAGATTCGCCAATCCTTTATACAGGGATATAGGTGCTCCCCAAGAATCATTATTTAAGTGGACCACATGGCCCCTCTTGCCCTTGCTCTCCCACATGTAACATGACCCCATGCATCTTAAAGTGACACTAATACGACTCCTTATCCTTGAGTTCTTATTATTGGCCATAACTGACTTCTCTTCACTGAATTTCTATTTTAGGGGTGAGAGCTTTTTTATTGTAACTTATGGGTGGGAGTAAGAGACACAGTGTTTTCTTATGCTTAGACTTTTCCTTATGTTTTTTTGCAGAATTTCTTTATTTCCTATGGTAACTCTGTTTTACTCTTTTTGCCCTTGTTTATTATCTGACTTAGCTCTCAACTGTGCATCTTCTTTTCCCAATAATTTTTTTGGTAATTTATTCTTCTCCTAATCACCCTTACAATATTTTTGCTCTTCTCTAATCACTAATACAATACATTCACTATACATAGTTTTTTGTATTTTTGATAAATTGATACTGAATATTACCCTATTTTATTCAATGGAAAAAGTTTATATTAGCCCGTATTCATGTGTGCGGGTGATCGTGAGCCTAAGACATGAAGAATTGATGATGCAAAGGGATAGAAACTAATATGTTCCCTGAGTTATGTGTCGTTGGATGGGTCAGCGTGAGCCCAAGGCATAATGAATTGACGATACAAGGGGGTAAAAACTAATCTACTCCTTGAGTTATGTGTGTTGCCAGATTATAATCCGATGGCCGCGATGCCCGGGCTAAAGCAGCCATGCGTGAGCCTAGGATTATATAAATAAGGGGATGTTTGGGTGTTGAATTTTTTAGAAATAGAAATAGAATTTTTTTAGAATTAAATTCTAAAAATTCACCACTGAATGTGAATTACGTTTAGTAATGAAAATTTTTAGAATAAATTCGGATGTCGTGTCAAACCCAGTTTTAAAATTTTAAACTAATATAACTCTCTCTCCTGAACTCTGATATGCACGTTTTTTGCACCATCACGCTTTTAAATTTAAGCTCTATCAAACAAGATCCTACAAGGGTAGGTAATTTTATACTTTTAAAGTGGGCCTTACCTATATTATACGTTTCTCGAGGCTCAAATTGATATGAAAGATAACCATTGAAAAATAATAGAATTTGTAATTTTCAAAATGGGAACTAGGAGATAGAATCGACTGAATCGCCTCGTGTGATTTAGGCCGATTCAGGCTTAAAATGACTTGAATCAACTTTAGGGCTGAATTTTTAAATCTACACGCAAACATGATTCTAATAATTAGATCTTGAATTGAGGTAGAATTAACTGAATTTAGTACACAAATAGCTCGTAAGGGATTGTTTGGGTGCTAAATTAATTTAGTAGTGAATTAATTCTAAAAATTTATCGCCGAATGTGAATTACGTTTGATAATAGAATTTATTAGAATAAATTCAGATGTTACGTTGAACCCAATTTAAAAACATTAAACTAATATAACTCTCTCTCTCTCTCTTTCGAATTCCGATATGCACGTTTTTGGTACTATTACGTTTTTAAATTTAAACTTTATTAAACAAGATCTCACAAGGGTAGGTAATTTTGAACTTTCAAAGTGGGCCCGACATATATAACACGTTTCTTGATGCTCAAATCAATATAAGAGATAACCGTTGAAAAATAATAAAATCTATAATTTTCAAAACGGGGACTAGGAGACTGAATCGACTGAATCACTTCATTGATTCAGGTCAATTTGGCCTTGAAACGGCCTGAATCAACTTTAGGGCTAAATTTTCTATTTTATGCAGCTTCTACACATAAATATGATTCTAATAATTTAAGTCTAAATTGAAATTGAATCAACTGAATCTTCCAAAAATTCAGTATCCAAACAACCCCTAAATCTCTTATTCCATTGCTAAACTTGTCAATGTGTTTCTTTGTTTATAAGAAATTTTTTGTCACTTAATTACTTAATTGTTGCGGGTTTAACTAATTATTTATGAAGGTCTTGGTTTATATTTTTCAAATTTAGGTATGATACATGTATTATTAAATTTTAAGAGATTTTATTTAGTTTCAATCTCTTCTACAAGGTTTTATTTGTCTGGCTTTTTGTCTATGTCCCTCCAAAACTTGAGTGAGATACATTTACTGTAACTGGGAAAGCTCAATGCCAAACAAGGTAGATTAAAAAAAATGGTAATTTACTCTGGCCTCCTAAAATTTTTCTCTGACTCCGTTCCTGCTGAAAGGTATCAAAAGTTGCTGAAACTTATTTATGTATCCATAAAAAATGGTCGTCACTTGTCCTTGCTTTAAGAAACCAATTTGTTTTTCATGGTTTCTGCTCTGTTTAGAACATTGTGTGAGGGGAGTGATAAGTAGGAAAGGCACGTACCTGTCTGCATGCTCACCGCTATCACATACATCCCTGTTAAGTTCACAACTCTCCCACAGGTTGAGTGGGAGTACTTGGGCACCACAGACAACGTATCCAACTAGTCTTTACGTGGGGATTGGCGTGCCTGGTTCGCTCGCAAATTGCAAATGCTGTTGCATCACACCAAACAAATTTGTTTTCATACGTATTCTAGAAACAAGCCAGCTTAACGCGCGGTTGCCCCTCGCGTATGACAAAAGGAAGAGACGGCGACTGCTCTGAGTCCGAGACAACAACCAGATTTCTATTTTCAACTAAATTTGCGATTACCGATCTCTCTTCTGGTAATCACATCGTGCGTGGTTCCTGATTAATTTAATGCATTCCACAGTTTTTAGAATGATTCCCGTATAATTCAGCCGGAATCTAGATTCAGCCCCACCTCCAATTCACTGTTCAATAAAATCAACATGACGCCTGCTGTTGTTATATCAACGTCGTTGATGTGAAGCCTTAACAGTGGATGAGTTTCTAATGTTCCATATTTATCATGAGTCTAACGTAAAGAACATCGCCGCCGTTCATAAAAAAATGGACGGCATACATGTTAACATCACTATAACGTATGTACCATCAATCTTAAACATAAATTATCCCTAGCTCATAAAGAGCACAAAAAATTCTGGGAGCAGGAGATGATCATTCGGGTCGTATTACTGCTGTAGTTCTCTTAAAATTTGGCGCAAGGGACACTCTGGTATTTGACACTTGCGGCCGAATGATTAAGCAACAAATGTAGTTACAACCGAGCAAACAAAAAACCATAATTATTACAGCATGGAAGGACGAGAAAGGGATGGGTTCGGAACTTCGGATCGACTGTCGATGTTGAATTGAATTTACATTGATAACAAAATCCATAAAAAAGAAAAGAAACAGTTGAATTGAATGCCCAGTCTCCATCGAGGCCGCGTCATCCCCAAACGCGAAACGCGATGCTTCCAGAACTCGACGAGCAGTCCCCCCGGCCCCCACTGTCGCCTAAAAGATCCCCAAATTCCCATCTTCTTAAAGCCCTCCATTTTTCACATCATGTTACTAAATAACCCCATATCCGAACGCCTTCTCTTCGGCTTCCCTTTATCCTGTATTAGCAGATAAAGAGTATTTCAGTCTTTCGACGTCTCCAAACATTCAATAAAGAAAGGTTGGCATAGCACCTAAAAACGAAAACTATCTATTATAATTTACAAGGAAAGATGATACGGATCCTTTCAACATGTGCCGTCTCATTGTAGTAAGGGCCAAAAAACATAAAAAAGCCTCAGAAGCGCCTGGATGTTCGTGATTCAACAGCTTGAAAGCACCAAGGCGGATAAGCACCGAAGCACTTTTTTAATTTTATATAAATAATACTTATATTTTATTGTTTTTAGATTAAAAACCTTACTCTACTTTGATTGATCCGATACCTAAAAAATGCACGCCCAAACACATAAACGTTGAAGCGCTTCTTAACTTTATATATATGATATTTATATTTTATTTTTTAAAATTAAAAGCCTTACTTCACCTCTGATTTGTGAGAGAATATAAATATTAAATAATAATATTGAGATTCACTTTTCTTTTAACAATTAGAGGTAGACAAAAAAAAATTGGTGTAAAAATAGTAGGGTAAAAATCTCAGCTTCCATAAACAAGCCCTTTTCTCTCTTAAGTTAGTCCTTTATATATATGTATATATATGGAAGGCACGGCATCACGACGGAGGCAGGTGTGTATATCCACCGATTTCTTCGTCTCCAAGTTTAGCTATATACTGTGCATGATTCAGCAAAGCAAGAACATATATCAGAGAGATCAGTTCGTGCACATCTAGGGTCAGAAGGTTGATCATCTTTTGCTTGTTCGCGGCTTCTGTGATTTTTGTTGTGGTCGTGATGGATTCAGACCCGGTGCCAGTGAAGAAGGAGACTAGTACAACAAAATCCAAGTACGTTATGAAGTTCGGCAAGATACTGGAGAAAACAAAGGCCATGGCGTTCACGGGAATGAAGAAGGTGAAGGTGGGGACCACTTTCGGCATGCACTGGATTAAGGACAAGTATCACAGGAAGGGAACCCAGAAGCAGTAGCTAGTTTAGCTATGCATCACTTCGTTGTTAATATATATGCGTTTCCCTAGTTTACGCGTTAATTTGTTGTTATTTGTATGTATCTTTTATATAAGTTCATGGTTTTGTTTTCTGATTAATTACTTCGTTTCATCTAATAGTACTTTGATCTGGGTTCTGTATAAATCTTTCTCTTGTTTTCCAGTGCTCTTTAATTTCTTACAATTATCTCAATACATAACCAGAGATTTGGAATGTTGTCATCTTATTTTTATACACGATTATACCGAATGCGTTAATTAACTCCTTTAAGAGTACTGGAGATCATTTGATTGAGAACGGTGTTCATCCATCAGAGTTTCAGTTTAGGAGTTATGTCCATTTGTTTCATCTTAATCTGAATCTAAAAAACCATTTAAAATATCTAAACAACTTACTATCCGAGTTTTATTCTAAATTTGAATCTAAATAAAATTTAATCTAAATCTGAACCTAAATATAAATTTGAATCTAATTATATTTAATTTTTTTATTTTTTAAATATTTTTTTTATTTTGTACTAAATTTTTTTTATTTCTGTAAAAATAATATACATTAAAAAAAATCAAATTAACTCCTTTTCCGAGTTGCATCCTCACTATCCGGGTATTTACGTTCGACACTTGCCACATACAAAAAATTTCTTTCGTCGAACATTCGGTGAAAGAGTACTACAAGAAAAAATACATTAATTGCTTATTGTGAAGTAAAGTGAGAAGATTTCTACAATAAAGTTAATTAATTTGCTCCATACACATAAGGATTGTGTTAATTATATCCTTACAATTTGGATACATTAAAAGACACATACAAACCACTTAAAAAAAATAAGTAATGCTTTTCATACTTTAGAATGCACGACAGTGGAATTAATAACCACTGAAGCAGCAAGTATATGCTTGGAAAAGATGACATAATGGCGTAAGGAGGATTCCTCATGTTTATCTTCCTCCTGCAAGAGCTCCGTATCAGCACAATGCAATCTGACGTACTCCACGGTCACTCAATGATAAACAATGAAGACTTTCTAGGCATAATCTGGACGCACTCCGTTTTATATGGAAAGGAGCCTATCTTCAGTCAAAATCATTTAAAATCAAGCATCTGTCTTAATTGCTTATCCACATTGCTGCACTCAACATTGAACACTTTGGCTTTCACAATGAAAAAATCCATTCTCTCTATTTCCTTCGCCACACTGAAATAACATATAAAATGACTAATTCTATATCCTTCATTTTTATTTTTATTTTTATTTTATAGTCATTGACAGATAAAATGAAAAAAATAAAGATTTTCTCCAGCAATAATTTTTTTCAAAATACATAATTAGAGGTTTTGCGGTTCATAACTTACCGTGGTGGTAGATCAGCATCTCTACTGGCTTCACTTAGCGTGCGCTCATATTCTTGAATATTCATCTTCATCTTTCAAGTCAGTTTGTCTCGGGCTGGGAGTTTTGCAATGCTAGGATAGTGCCCCGGCCACAAATAGCTGAGTCCTTCATTTGTCCCGTATGCTCATCACGCCAAATGCAATAACTACCAAAATTTAACTGACATGACTTTTTTGTTTCATCAGATATTGCAGAATTTCACATAGCCTGTAGTTCCTGATTGGGTGCAACACCTTTTCTCTATGCAGAGGTAATGTATTTAAAAAAATATGGTATTGCTAAAATAACCTAGTTAAAGCTATAATTATATATGTTACATGTCACACCCTTAATTTTTATATATAATTTTTTATAAAATTTATATTTTTCCTTCATTTTGAAAATAATACAAATCTCCTATCTTCTTTTTTGTTAAATGAAATAATAAAATATATAAAATAGTTATTAAAGGATAAAAGGTATAAGGATCATCAATCTTCACAATCTTTTTGTGATACTAATAATTACTATGATTAATGAGGTTCATTGTTATATGTTGCTAATGTCTAAACTAATGAAAGTAAAATGACACACTTACATACCTAGTCAAACTTAACCTAAAAAATTTCATAATAATAAGGTAAAGCTATAGTTTTACTCATAATACAATAAAAACATGGATCTGTCATTGGGGCATATAAAACCCAAAGATTTCACTACAAGAACAATTCGTCAAACACAAATTATGAAGAAAATCTGAAACCACATAAGTTCAATCAAAACTTCAAGTTTAAAAAGGAATCCGACCTTGAAACATGAATTCCACATAAAGTCCATGCGCTTGCTTCACTCTTAGTCGACCACCGCTCTCTTCTCTAGCAACAAATCTCTATCTTGGAATCTTTTTCTCCTTATCAAATAATTTCTACACTTTAAATATCATCATAACTGCCATCAGAATTCAAAACTGATCAATTACCTTGTATTCCGGATTAACTACATGCAATTAGCATTCGCGGCTTCATTGATTCATTTGTGAGTTTGCCAATAGTAATTTCTACAATTCTAATCAACAAGCCGATGGTCACAATAACCCAAAATTATAAATTTAATAAAATAAATTATAAAATTTTCTTCAAAAAATATGGGGTATTACTATACATATTTTGTAATCAAGGATATTTGACACATAAGCAAAATATGCCCAAATTGGAATTGTAGACATACCATTCTCAATTTACTTTCATCCAGCTGCTAAAGTTGATATAAGCATACTAAAAAAAAAGAGAGAACTGAGTATGATATGTCGTCTTCTAAGCAGGGGATTATGAGAAGACATTCACACAATCTTACATATGCCTATCATGTAAATTAAGATAATTGGAACACATTTAATGCAAACGTCCAAGGTACATGTGCAAGAAATTAATTGGCAACTATCATTGTGTCAAATAAACAATAGGAGGAACTCTATACCTAATGCTTCATCTAGAAGGTGCTCTTCTTTTAACGGGTAACAATTTTGTAAAAATGAAACATGAAAAGGTCAATATGGAAGAAATTCTACCGTTGGAACTCTGTTCATCTACAAACTATATTACGACCCAGGAATAAACTAACAGGTAACATTGAGCTGCATTCGAGCAGATTCCAATAGACAATGACATCAAATTTACCAATGAGCTGCATTCGAGCTGAAGGGGGACAATGTTATATAGTATGTAGATGGTCTTCTGCTGCTTCCCAATCTTGGTTGTATTCATTGATTTGATTGTGACGATGGTTTACGAAAGCATTTGGAAAATCTAAATTGGCTGGTTGAGGAAATGATAGGGCAATTTGTCAATTAATTTTAGAAATGAAAAGCTGGAGTCTTGGAGAGCCTACACGTACCTCGTGGTTTTCTTCTTAAGAGCAAAATTTGCACCTTCTGGCCTCCTGCAAACTCTACTACAAAAAAAACCCGTCATGGATAAACTAGCGTTCTACTATCTTTATCTACCAAGTATGAGTAACATTTTTGACTATTGCTAGATGTATTTTGCAAGTTCTAGATGAAATTAGGAATAGAAAGTTGAAGCTTTATGACACTTGTAATTTTTAAAAGGAAATTTTGAACCTTTTAAATAATAATATTACAGAATAAATTACTTAAGAAAATATTGATGAGGATAAACAAGTGGATAAGAAAATTATATATATTTTGAAAGTAAGAGTTCTATTGATGAGTCACTGACATGTCGATGAACTCGTTCATAAAATAATATTTTTACTGTCAGCGAGGTTTGACATATTGATGAAACAATAATTCTTTATTGGCAAGTCTCGACATGTTGACAAACTTGTCAATGAAAATTCTTCTATAGGCAGGGTTGGATGCGTTGATGATGCAGGAACCAACCTACTTGCAGTTGTAAAATTGCAATTGAAATGGTTTCAGATGATTTTTAGAGTTGGTTACAATTTAAAATTTTGGTTTTTAGACTACCATATAAATACTTTCGACGAATTTTTGACCTAAATAGTACAAAATCTCTGACTTTAGGGGAGATCGACAAGTTAGGGTGTGTCAAGGAGGCAAAAATTGAATTTGTGAAGACCTCTTTGTGGTTTGATTAAAGTTCATATTGCTAACTTTAAACTATAATGTTAGAGCAATAAATACATGATTGGTAAATGTTAATAAAGTAATATATATTTTATGTTTGAAATGCAAAGAAAGTTGGTCAACATCATCTAACGAGAGGAAGATGATGAAAATGATCTTGGACAAATAAGTGATGAAGAAGAAATGACAGTTTGTAACATCTATGTTAAAATTTACAATTTAATTAGTCTTCCATTTTTACATGTATAGAAATAGTAAAGTTTTGCTATCTGAGAATGGTAACATTTTATTTTTTTATAAATAGTAAAATTTTATAATTTCTAGCCACGACATCACTTATGGGTTGGCCTGAGTTGGTCGTGGCTGGCCATTACAAGGCGTAAGCGATGAACTAAAAATCTCAATCACCTCAAAACACTTGCAATTTTTCACCAAGTTGTGCATTTGTGATATATAGCACCGAGACACCTACGTTACAAGTACCTTGGAGCTGAAACTGAGTTTGAGATATTAATACTACTCATTCCTTTGTTCCATATGGTAATCAAACTTCGAATCAATTTTTTTACTTGATTATGAATCATTCATTGGCTATTCATCGTCTTCTAATTTGATATAAAATTCTATTTACGCTATCCTTTTCGGCTACTGATCTCCAGCCAAATAATTATGGCTTCCTGAAGTCACCAGGTTTTTGAACATCCCACCCCTCACAATAGATAAATTGCTTCCTCTATTGTCCTTCAAAACACCGCTGGGAAATTTTGAGGTAGCTGCTCATAGAAATTTATACTTATACCTGTGAAAGTGAGGATGGTCAAAACAATTTCAATATCAAGCATAAAGTATAAAGCCAAGGAACTACTTGCAAGAGACTTGATGATCACATTGAAAAGCCATCATAAGAACTGAATTTTGAAGACGAGATCTGTTTTGACAAAAAAATAATAATTGATTAAAAGTTGGAAAAAGACTGGATACCAGAGAAGTATCCATAAAATAATTGATGCAATACAATTAGTTACTTTCGTATCCATATAGCTATAGTCTGTTTGACTTTTGGTTCCAAAAAAGTGTCTAATGCAACTGTTGTGAACGACAACAAAGTTTGGCGATCATAGTCATGATATATTTTTAATTAGATTATTTCCTTATTTTACTAGTACTTTTGTTTACTTTATTTTAGTTTTTTAATTTTTTATAAATTATAGTGCTTAACCTATTGAATGTGGACAATAAAAATTAGATTATTTTTATTTAATTTTCCACCTAATCCTTCTTTTCTCTCTCATTGTTCTTTAATTATTCGTCTTTAATTATTTTTTCTTTAATTATTCCCTTGGTCTACACTTTTTTTTCTTTAATTATTTATTTTTGTGTAGACCCTCCTTTTTCTTTAATTATTCATGTTATTCGTGTGTTCTTTAATTATTCCTGTGTGTAGACCCTATACCTTCTTTTCTTTTTTTAATTATTTCTGTTTTGCCTGTACCATTTGCAGCTTAGAGGCGTTTCTGCTCCTACCCACCCCTCTCCCGCCATGAGTCAGCTGCGTCGTCAAAGCCCAACAAAGGGCGTGACACAGCCTCGCACGGTAGCAGAGTCCTCGGCCGGCTGGGACTTGCCCGTCTCTTGCCTGCTATCACGGGCGCGAAGCTTTGCCTAGCATTCGCACTCGTGATGGCCTGACTGCACCACGCAACCAGCAGCCACTCTCTTCCCTTCCCACTCATATGTGCAAGGGAAAACCAGCAAAACAACCACAAAGCAACACAACCAACCTGGTGCAAGGGTCTCCGCCGAAGCTATGTAAATCAGTCTGTCGAAATACACAAGTAGGGAGTGGGCAGGGCTGAACAACTAGGCTGAGATCTCTCTTGTCTTCCTCCCTGGTTCGCTGTGTAGGAAAATCAGAGCATTCTCCTGCCTTGGCCGCCCCTCTCATCCCTTTATATAGACCCAGCCATAGGCTGGCCGTCCTAGAGCAACTAGAAGTACAAAACCCACCCAATACAAGTGTCCTCACCCTGTCCAACTCTCAGCCCAAAGCCAATCCGGGATTAGCATAGAATAGGAAACCTTTGCGAGTCCGTCTTCCGCTATAAGTCCTTCACCATGCTGCCACCAAGAGTCATGCCATCCAAGGGAACCAGCCAACCAACTCCCACCAGTCCTAGGAGTGTAGCCAGCCTGCTTGTACGAGTCCTGTCCATCCTAGGAGTCTGCTGCCCGGTCTCCTACTCCAACTAAGAGTGCAGCCAGCCAGCATACGCTGAATCCTATCCGCCTTAGGAGTCCTCCCCTAAGTCCAAGCAGTGCCCAGCTTCGCCGCTAGAGTCCCGCCCGCGCAAGGACTCCTACCCAGCTTGCTCCGCAAGGCGAGTAGCTTGTCCGGAACATCTCCCGCGCTGTCCCAGCATCCGTCCATGCCCAAGGGGTTGCCTAGGCTGTCCGCTTCCTAGCAAAACTTGGTTGTCCGCTGCCAAGTAAGGGAGTAGCCGCTCCCTTTCCGCATCCATCAAGTTAGAGGGCTAACAGGCCTCCCGCACTTGATTCTTCGACGCCCTCGTCAAAGCCCCAACTTCCCAGGTGCACCGATTGAAGCACTTCAGCTATCCGCCTTGCTAAACCAGCCAGCAAGAAGCTAACACTTCACATCACACCACGGCCAAGTCAAATTCCACCCAGCCTAAGTCCACCTTCGGCCAAGTATGAGCAACACCCGCTGCCCACCATCCTGCGAACCTCTGCATCAGTCCGCCCCTTAGCTGCTTCGATCAGCCAAGGCATGGGGAGTCCGCTCCCCTCCTTCATTCGAATCCTCAATGACCCAAAGCTGCCCCCTCAACCGGGGACTCCATCATTCGAACACAACCAATTCGCTGCAAGGGACTCATCCAAACTACCTCCTCATGTTCAGATTTGTCCTTCTCCTCTTCAGCGACAAGTGCATTCAGCCTTTCCCGCTTCGGACACTCCTTGGCACGGTGTGGCCCATCGCATATGAAGCAGCCACTACTTCTATTAGGCCGGACAGTCTACTCGCTGCCCTTCGCTTTCCCACCGTTACCACCCTTAGTGTTCTCCTTGTTGGATGCCTTCACTTCCCCATTCTTCTTCGCTGGCTCAGCAGGAGTTTGCTTGAAATCCGCCAAGCTATCAGCCGCTGCAATCACTGTGGGAAGGTCCTCCACTTCCCTCCGTCTCAGTTCGTTTTGAGCCCAAGTCTGCAAACCTGCCACGAAGTAGAATAGCTTGTCATCCTCCGTCATGTTCGTCACACCTAAAATCAGTGATTGGAACTCCTTAACGTAGTCCCGGACTGCCCCTGTATACCTGAGATTCCTCAACGCCTCTCGAGCCATCCAAGACACGTTTTTGGGAAGGAATTGCGCCTGCAACTCCCTCTTGAACGTATCCCACGTCCCTATCTTTGGCCGACCAGTAGCTGCATCATCCTCCAACCGCATCCGCCACCACAGCTTTGCATCCCCCTCTAGGTACATCGCTACCACGGTAACCTTCTCCTCCCCTTGAGTATGGACCAGCGTGAAGTAGCTTTCCATATCCCAAAAGAAGTTTCCTATCTCCTTAGCGCCTCGCGTCCCAGCATACGCCTTCGGTTCAGGGACCTTAGTCTTCTTCGCAACCTGCTGAGATGAGGACTCGCCCCCATCTCTTGATGAAGTGTTGAGGACTGCCCGCTTCAGCAACAACACCTCATCCACCAACTCGCCCATCTTTGCTGTCGCTGCCTCCTCAACCTGTTGCACTCGCTGCCTAAGGTAGTCCGTCATCGCAGCCACATCAGCCGCTAATGTGGTGAGACGTGCTGCCCCTTCAGCCGGACTGCCTTCCTCCTGAGACTCGTCAAGATGTGGTGCAACTTCCAGCAGGGACACTGGCTGGTCGAAGAGGGCCAAACGCTCGTTGATGTTGTGCAACGAGTTCTGGATTTCAGCCAAGGCCCCATTCCTTGTGGTCATCGCATCAACCTTCGCCTCGAGCTCAGCCATGCGAGTCAGCATCGAACCTACCATCAGTTCCCTGTGTTTTTAGCAACTCGTCAAGCAAGGGTTTGCCTGCAGTAAGGATTTCTGATCTATCCAGCAACAACCCGCAAGGATTCCGCCTCTCCCGGGTATCCCAGCGATCCAACCACCTTCAGCCAAATCCTTCGCAGAGACCGTACAGAGCTTTCACCTCCTTCAAATCCCGACAATGGAACCAACTGTCACGGGCGAGAAGCTTTGCCTAGCGTTCGCACTTGTGATGGCCTAACTGCACCGCGCAGCCAGCAGCCACTCTCTTCCCTTCCCACTCATATGTGCAAGGGAAAACCAGCAAAACAACCACAAAGTAACACAACCAACCTGGTGCAAGGGTCTCCGCCTAAGCTATGTAAATCAGTCCGTCGAAATACACAAGTAGGGAGTGGGCAGGGCTGAACAACCAGGCTGAGATCTCTCTTGTCTTCCTCCCTGGTTCGCTGTGTAGGAAAATCAGAGCATTCTCCTGCCTTGGCCGCCCCTCTCATCCCTTTATATAGACCCAGCCATAGGCTGGCCGTCCTAGAGCAACTAGAAGTACAAAACCCACCCAATACAAGTGTCCTCACCCTGTCCAACTCTCAGCCCAAAGCCAATCCGGGATTAGCATAGAATAGGAAACCTTTGCGAGTCCGTCTTCCGCTATAAGTCCTTCGCCATGCTGCCACCAAGAGTCATGTCATCCAAGGGAACCAGCCAACCAACTCCCACCAGTCCTAGGAGTGTAGCCAGCCTACTTGTATGAGTCATGTCCGTCCTAGGAGTCTACTGCCCGGTCTCCTACTCCAACTAGGAGTGCAGCCAACCAGCATACGCTGAATCCTATCCACCTTAGGAGTCCTCCCTTAAGTTTAAGCAGCGCCCATCTTCGCCGCTAGAGTCCCGCCCGCGCAAGGACTCCTACCCAGCCTGCTCCGCAAGGCGAGTAGCTCGTCTGGAATATCTCCCGCGCTATCCCAGCATCCGTCCGTGCCCAAATAGCTGCCTAGGCTGTCCGCTGCCTAGCAAAACTTGGCTGTCCACTACCAAGTAAAGGAGTAGCCACTCTTTTTCTGCCTCTATCAAGTTAGAGGGCTAACACCTGCCTTCACGCCCGCACACAGCATTTAAAAAATCTAAGTACAAATAGTAATTTTGGAGCTTACCGACGACTGCCCTTCCTACCAACCGAGACGAGCGTAACCACCGTTTTGACGAACACATCCGTCGTTTTGACGTGAAGACCGGTTGGCGCTTCGACGATATTATGCGCTCCGTCTCTCCGCTCATGGCGGTCGTTCGCTCGCTCCAGACGCGTTTGTTTGGCGCTTCGTCCTTCGCTACAATCGCCGGCCTGGTTGCCCCGTCTCGGCTGTCTGGCCAAGTCGTCTTCTTGCTAATCCCTACTCTTCCGCCGACGTTGTTTGTAGCGTGGTCCACCTCTAGATCGATTGATCCGCCGCCGATGCAGCGCTGCGGACCTCCCTTGCGCTAGTCATTGGGCCTGCACCGAGATGGCTCCACCGTCCCATTGTCGTCCTCCTCTGCTGTTGGCCAGTCCTCTGGCCCAATCCTTCAGGACGGTTCTACTCCATCTGCAAACCAGCCCGCAGATCGGGTGGACACTTCCGTCCCTGGTCTGCCGACCGCCTAAGGGTAACCGTCGAGTTCGGCCGTTTCCGTCATCCCTCTATTTTAGTCTTCCCCGGCAGCAGCCACGACCCCTAGACCCTGAGGCGTTCCCCCTTTTCTGTCGGCCGCCTCTAGGGTACCATCCGCCGCCGATCCAACTGCAGTAGACTTCCTCTGCTCTTGGCAACGCGGCTGCACAGATTCCAGTTCCATCCGTCCCGCCGCCGTTGGTCTCCGTTCCGCCAACATCTTTGGCTGCTCCTCCGATCGATTGACTACAGTTGGTCCGGATGAAGCCTGCGGCTTCTCATTCCTTTCCCCGCTTCAAGGACGTTCACAACGGCCAAGGAGGCGTCTTTCCTTCGGGGACCGGCCATCCGCAGGCGATCCGTTCTCCCCCGCCAGCTGATCGTCTTCACTGCCAGTCGATCGTTTCTCATCTCACACACAACCCGTTTGGCAATATGGCCCCACCCATACCTCCTCTATTGCATTTAGATCAGTCGCCCCGTCATCTTTTACGCGCTTGTCGTCCCGACCGTGTTACGCGAGCCCTTTATCCTCTTAGGTTACATCCTCTAGGTGACATTAAATCCTTTTATTAAGGAGATAAAATATTGTGACCACATACGTCATGGTTACGGCCGCGTTAACTACCATTATAGTAGTACTCTTTCATATTAGAGCCTTGTTATTAGTCTCAACTAAGTCACCTTTCCGATTTTCAAAGGTGACAACTTGGATAAATAGATTTCTTAGGCAAAATATTTTTTTTACTTTCATTGTACTTTAACTCACAAATAGTGTAAATTAGCTTTTCTTATATAGAGAATTGTACAATATATATTAGGTCGACCAGTTCTTTGGTCAACATATAGACGCTATTTAGTCTGAGTTTAAACATGCTCTTCTCCTCTATTTTAGCTAGATTTTTTACCAAAATTTTAATATTTTGTTACCTCAGATTTTACAATAAGGTTATATTTAAGATTATCAGGATCAGTTCAAGCGCTTGGTGAACCACGTGCAAGGATGGCCTGGGTACGCTGTCATGCCCTGGCATTACTCGACTGCTCAATAGAGAGCGCCATGTGTTGCTCTTTTACTGTTCTACCCTCGCTGGACGTTGATTGGCCTCTAGTCGGCCTACCTTGACATGGCAACGGCAAAGGCCGTCTTTGTTGGTCACCACCCTTAGGCAGGGCCCTACCACCCTTCCGAGTTTTGGGCCGACATCGTCTAGCCCTCTCTCCCCTCCCTTTGGCTGAGCATGCGGGTTAGGGTTTTAGTGCCCATTTGGTGCCACCTGACCTTCAGATGGCTCTGCCATCATCTGGAGTTGACATCTGAGTCCTCCACCACCTCTCATTCGTCCTCGAGTGTTGCCCCACGCCCATATGTGGGCCCTTGTAAATGTAAAATCGACGCTGTTGGGTGCTGTCCATGGCCGATTTTGACGTTTTGTGACCGGTTGGGTATTTTTCAATTGCCGGTTGAATTTTAGTGAGTACACTCTGCCTTTCGGTCGCACCTACTACTCGTTAGCACGATCTTTCTCCCGGCCGCCCCTAGTGTGCCGCCGTGGATCGCGAATTTTATCGTGTTAACTTTGTCACCCTATTTGGCCGTGTGTAGTTCTGGCATTTCCTAAAACCTCGGGACAACAACTCTCTCAGCTAGGCAATGGTTTTGACTGCCAACTCCGCCACCACCATCGTGTGCTCACCACCAAACGTCATGATTACAAGGTAAGGGAGCTTTGAACTCGTAATTTCATGATAGCATGCTGGAATAAGTAGTAGCATGCTGGGAATTGCATGATGTGCATATAAGCATGATTATATGGTATGTTTAGATACCTATGACATGCATATAAGTTGTAAGTACGGTTGATGTATGTGTAATACGCGTGCTAAGTATGATTGATATGTATGAGTTGTATGTATGTTTTATGGATGTGGAATGTGTATGCGCTAGTAATGACTAGTGACTAGGTTAGTACGCTACAGATGCGTATTATGGACATGCTAGTGATGGCTAGCGATTTTGAGTAAGTTATGTATGTGGATTGTGTGTGTGGGCAGAGGTATGGGCGATGGACGGTAAAAAGTGATAAGGTTTTTGGTATGGAGTTGGATGTAGATGGGTAAGCATGTGATAGAAGATGACAAACATAAGTATGACAGACGAAGAATGGAGCGGATTGGATTGGTTTGGTGTGGAGCAAAGTCAGGGGTTGGTTTCTGTAAGTAAGCGAACTTAGGCTTGAAGCTTGGTGTGGGGTTTGTTAGACGGTAAGAGTGTGCATAATTGTACAAGCATAATGTACAAATTATAAAGTGAAAAGTAAGCATAATTAGTGAGGTGTAAGTAAGGGGGTAACGAGGATCTGCTTTGAGGAGCTCAGTTTGACAATCTAAGTAAGATGTCTGATCGTAAGGTGGATGACAATGGATGTATGATTACGTAAGGATCTGCGTACGGTGAGCCATGTTGTGACTTGGATGAGTAAGTGAAGTTTGCTGCCCCGACAAACTAGGGGTTCGATCGGGCTCAACTTCGGTTTGATCAGTCAAGGACTGTGAGTCAGTTTGGCATAATTGTACCGCATAATATACTTAATTCAAAGTTAAATTATGATAAAACTAATAATAGCGTTATGAGTATGAGACCTGAGGGTTCGACGGATTAAGTTCCGTGTTTGAGCTAGCCGATAATGAATCGGCTGAGCATTTCTTGTGTCATGCCATGGTGGTTATTCCTGCGGGATGTTGTCTGTGTGCTATATAGCGCACCAGACGTCTGATGCTCTGTTGAGAGCGATGTATGCTTTGACTTGGTCTGTGTGTTGTATTAAGCCCAGACGTTTAATGCTCTGTTGAGAGCGCTGTAAGTTTTCACCCTTCGTGGGCTCTGTATGTTTCTACCTATAGATGACACTGTATGTTCTGCCTAAGAGTGGCATTATAAGATTATTGCCCTAGAGTGGCACTGTATGTTTTTCGCCCTTAGTTGGCACTGTATGACCCTTGTTGGCACTGTATGGCCCCAGAGAGTGGGTATTTGTGCGCTCAGGTAAGTAGTATTATGGATCTACTCTTGCCTGTTCGATCATGTGCCCCATAAGCATAGGTGTGCCTTGCCTTCGGAAAAGTCCATAGCGTCTAGTTGCTCCCCAAAGGTTAAGGTGACGCCCCAGTGGCATTCCCTTCCTTTCCGACACAGGAGCTTATTAATTGTAATGAGCTTCAGTTGTCGGTAGTATGTGTACGATGGTAAGAATAAGTTGTATGTTTTAGTTTCAGAGTTAGTTGTACGTGTAAGATCCAGAGTAAGTGTAAGCTTCTATGGAAGACGTAAGAATATGTTTATGTGTAAACGTATGATTGTACGAATAAGGTCGTACAAGTATGTGTAAGTTGTGTAAATATGAGTATGAGTACGATTGTAAGATGATGATTCTGAGTAAGAATGTAAGTGTAAGTTTCTAAGTAAGATAGTAAGTGTACGATTTTGAGCACGATTGTAAGTATATGATTCTGATAAGGACTGTAAGTGTAAGATTGTACGAATAAGGTTGTACAAGTATATGTAAGGTTTTGAGTATGTGTATGATGGTACAAGTAAGTTGTAAGACCCTGATTAAGGGTGTTTGTGTAAGTTTGCTTTCATTGGTGTGCTATGCATTATTATATGCAGATGTACTTGATTATGATTTTATTATGTTGACTGCTTCATGTTTAAGTTACATGAATGCATGTATTTTATGAACTTACTGAGTTCAATGTTTAGGTTTCCCCTACTAGGTATTTTCCTACTGAGTATGAAAATACTCACCCTACTTTTTTAGACCCGTTGTTTGGGAGGCTTTTGTAGGTTGTGTTGGTGAGCTCCTGGAGATGGACGCTCGTTTCTGCGGTGGATTGTTTCCCTCTTGACTCAAGTATATTTGACTCAATGAGAGTATAGTTGGTGCCACAATATGATGTATTTGGTGAGATTTAAGTGTTTATATCTTCTAAACTTTTAATTTGGATCAAATAGTAGACTGTTTATGGGACTTGTACTTGAAGACGCCTGTGAGTTATTTGTATTTAAAAATCCATGATCATGGTAATTTAGTCGTACGTTTGTTTTCGAGTAATGCCTGGGGATATTTGATTTGGTGGTACAATGTTTAACTATATGATGGTTTAAATTATAAACTGTTTATACAAGTTTTGATTTTGTCATTTTGACTCCGATTCATCGTATTATATTGAAAAAAAAAATTGTGTGAGTCTTAAGAAAAAAGGATGAAAAATTTCGGGCGTTACAACAAGTCTTAATGATCAAAGGATATCAGCTTTATAACCTACAAAAATGCAGTCTTACCATGATAAGTGTTGGAAACACACCCTTCCAGAAGCTCTAAAATCCAGCTTCATCATAGACTTCATGGACCAATAGAATGGTAAGGATCCAGCTTCGTCATAGACTTCATGGACCTGCAGAATGGTAAGGATTGAATTGTTAGCTTCATGTTGCATCACATAGGCCATAAATAACTGAAACAAACATGATAATTGCCATACCTCTAGTTGAAGCTCATGCATTACTTCATGCATATCAAGAAACAAAACCAACTCCAAGGACTGAGAATTAGATGTTATAACCAATATCAAGTATATGAATATTTTCCATCATAGCAAAAGGCATAAATAACTTGCACAATTTAGTCCAATAGATATATCATAAACATTTTACCTATCCATATCCCATGACTGATACAAGCAATCCAATTTCAACTAATACATTCTTGTTAAAAAATTAGTACAAGACAACCAACTCTAGCACCTATCACACCCAAAAATATCTTAGTCATCCCCTAAATAAGCCTTGAACACAATCATTAGCTTTTACTAGCTTTTGCCAAAAATGGTCACATGCAATGACCCTGATCTTATAACCTGCAAAAGTAAATGAGACTTGATGAAAACATTGCACTCCTTATGACCACTATACTATCACTTGTAAAGATTATGATATTTAAAATTTTTTTCATCTAATAATAAAAAAATATTGTTAAATTATAGCAAATATGATTATATTTATTATTATTTCTTATCAAGGTCTAATTACAAGTTGCCCTACCTAAACCATGGAACCTCATTTTGGAAGTCATTAGCCCAAAACTTGTTGCACCATTTCCTCAAATTGAGCTTGTCTTGCAAGCAACTTAGCATCTCGGGCATCCAATGTTCTTTGCGTCTTTGCATCACGAGCTTCCATTGATGCTTTAAGTGTTTGCATCTCATTCTCCAAGGTTTTTGCTCTTTTCACATCCGCCTCAGCCCTCATATTGGCCTTCTGAATATCAGTTGTGTATTTATGTTGGGTCGATGATGTAGGGATCTCGCAATGTCCGAGGCCTCACACATACCCATGCTTTGAACCAAGCACTTCAACACATATATCATCTTTGCTCACCGGTTCAGCTACCTCCTCCTGTTCTTTCAACAAATCTTCCATTTCTTCCTTCAATATCAACACATACAATCATATAAGTAGTTCACTATTGTATGCATATGACATTTAAAATAAAAATAACATAATTACAAATCACAAAAATTATTTTTTGGTACATATTTATCTTTACAATGATCATTTATCCAACCCTTGCCATTTTCACAATGGTGGGTTCTTTTATAAAAAGTCATCCTGTCAGGTACCCCTTGTGTCTCAGGATTTCACTGGTATTTTTAATTCAACCACAATAATAAGTTAGTACAAGTGTTCTAGATAAATCAATAAAGGATTAATAGTTATAAGTTAAATAGATTTACGTGAATTCCATACCATCTCTAAAGGGATAGTAACAAAAGACTTCCTACCACCACAATGCTTGGACTCTAGCTTGTTCCAGTTACCCTAGTTTGTAGTGCTCCTGGTCTATTGAGCATCTCACATATTGTTAATACAAGTTCTTTCAAAATTAGATATATGAAATGAATATAGTTTTTAGTACAACAATGCAACACACTTTAAATTCAGCCTCATCAAAAATGGCACAAATTTGTGTCCACTCATTGGGTAAAATCCCATCATATGGCTTTGCACTTCCATGTTTCTTGTAGTGTTCATGTGCTCTGTTCTTAAAAGCCATGTACCGAGCAGCCAAGTATTTATTCAGCCCCTTCTGAACATGTTCTTTAGTCATATCAATATCAAATTTTGCCTGAATGATAACATTCATTTGTCAATGAAGATATTAACTTATAAAACCTCATGTAAAATATTGATAACATTAGTTACTAGTGTAAACTTACTTCAATGCACCAATAGATCTTAGTTTTATCAACTTGAGGAACTTTAGACCACTTTTTATGTATCAAGCTGCATTCAACTTACATAGTATGCCAACCTCACTCATGAATTGGACAACCCAAGGTCCCTCAGGTCTATACTTCCCTGGTGGAAAAACAATCTTGGGAAGGTTGTTTGGTTTTGATCTCAAATGCTTAGATAGTGCCTTCCCAAGTGCTCTATCACGCACATTTGTACTCTTGGCCGTATCTGAAAACAAATAACTTTTAAGCAACAATTGCAATCTTGGTAACTAACTATATTTAAAGAAGAAAACTGTATTAAATTAGATATTTTCACCTGTGTTCGAACTACGAGATCCTTGGGTTTACTGCTCAAATGTTCCTACGGTATGCGATGAAGAAGAAATTAACCTTATAGATCGTTTAGATCTACCACCAGGTGCCATGATAACCTGTAGAAGTTAAAAAGTAAAAAAAGTTGTAAGATGTAAAATTCATTATCAATTACAAAATATTATGCAGTGTATAAGTTATTTTACCATATTAGTTATTTGTGTCAGTATCATCATCAGTTCGTATAAATTCTTCTTCCTCAGCACAATATTCATTTAATGTATCATCCACCTCATCACTTTTATCTATATCATCTATAAAAGTATCATCTACTTAACCATTTACTATAGCATTTTTTGCATCAATATACATTGGGTCTATATCATCCCTACTTAACATATTGAAATTATGGTCTTCATCTTCTACTATCCCATCAATTGTATATGACTCGTACACATCATCTTCATCATTCTCTCTATTTTCTTCATCCTTGCTCACATCTACATCTGGAATATCATACAAATTTCATGGTGGTACCTTTTGAACAACTTGCCAATTACCATTCAATTTTGTATCTTTAAGGTAAAAAACTTATTCAGCTTGAGATGTAAGAACAAAAGAATCATCCTTATACCAAGTATGAGAGGAATTTACACTTGTGAAATACTCATATGTTTGTATTCCTTTTTTGCTACTAAGATCCCACCAATTACATCTGAACAAGTACACCCATCTACCACCATAATAGCTCAAGGCAATAACATCTATCAATACACCATAGAAGTCAATCTCATGACCTTCATGCTCTCCTTTCACGGAAACACCACAATTTTGAGTTTTGCGATATTGGTCACGCTCGATAGTGTGAAACCTAACACCCTTAACAACACCAATCGGGGTACAACATAACTCATGCATCAGGACCACATGCTAATGAATACAACTCAGTAGTAGCTTTTGGCGAATTACATGCATCTAATTGTTTCATCTATAAAAAAAAGTACATGGTAAATAAAAAATAATTATGATTGTGAAAGAAATAACAATTAAAAATTTAGAAAAGATTGCATGTACACAAATCATGTAACTGAAGTTTGTGTACATATAATTTCAAACACCTACGCATTCCTTAAACCAATTCGAGAAAGCTTGTTTATGCATTTGTTGCACATCAGCTACTCCTTGGCTCTCAATATATTATTTGTGTTCCCTACAAATTAAATTGTTGAGCATGTAATATGTCATGACATGTGTATGACGAGTTTTATATTAAGGATAGTTTACTTATTGTGTGTAGTGATCAATATCTGGACAATTATTCAACACATATATTTGAGCCTTGTGAAGATCCTCTAAACCCATTTGATAATGAGTTGCAACACCTAAGGGCTGCACATTTGGATTAAAGTTAGAAAATCCCTTGTATGGCCCTTGATCACCGTCATAATTTCGCTCCTATCGATTGAATCTAGTCGATTGAATCTAGTTTCAATATCATCAAAGTACATAGAGCAGAAATTCATGCATTCATTATCAATGTAAGTTTATGCAATAGAGCCTTCTGGACATGCTTTATTCCTAACATATTTCTTCAATGTGTGCAAGAACTTTTCAATAGGAAACATCCATCGAAATTGCACAGGACCAGAAAGAATTGCCTCACATGGTAGATGCACTACCAAATGTACCATCACATCAAAGAATGCATGGGGCAATATCTTTTCAAGCTTGCACAATATGATGACAATGTCTTTCTCTATTTTCTCTAGCATATTTAAGTTCAACGTCTTGGAGCATAATGCCTTAAAAAATTGGCCTAACTCAATTATTGCATTACAAACATCCTTTGGCAAATAGCCACGTAAAGCCACTGGGGGCAACCTTTGTAGGAAAATGTGACAATCATGGCTTTTCATTCTTGATATCTTGTTGTCATTGATATTCACGCATCGAGAGATGTTAAGTGCAAAGCCATCCAAAAATTTTACTGACTTTAGCTAAGAACAAAACTTTTGCTTTTCAGCTAATGATAATGTGTAGCAAGCTGGAAGCACTACATATTTATCTCCATTTGGAATAAGGAGCAACTCCTTAATGCCCATCTCCATCGTATCCAATTGAGCCTTTGCACTATCTTTTGTTTTTCCCTCTATATTCATCAATGTTCCCAACAAATTATCACATATATTTTTCTCAATGTGCATGACATCTAAGTTGTGCCTCAACTGAAGAGATTGCTAGTAAGGCAATCTCCAAAATATGCTCTTCTTTCTCCAATTCAACTTAGTTGGAGAACACTTCCTCTTCTTTTTATTGGGAGCATTTCCTAGCTCAACATCTTTCACTGACTGCAACTGCATAAGTATGTCATCTCCAGATAGTTGTGTAGGTGCTAACCTCTTCTCCTGATGACCATCAAACTCCTTTCTTTGTCTCCTCCAACAATGATTTTGTGGAAGGAAGTGACGATGACACATATAACTCATCTTTTTTCCATGTTTCAAGTAACAGGAAGATGTATACTTGTTACAATTCGGACATGCCAATCTGCCTTTTGTAGACCAACTAGATAAGTTCCCATAATCAGGAAAATCATTAATGGTCCATAACAATGATGCATGCAACTGAAAATGAGCATTTTTTGACACATCGTAAGTCTCCACACCATCTTCCCACAAATCTTTCAAGTCATCTATCAATGGCTGCAAGTAGACATCGATGTCATTTCTAGACAATTTTGGTCTAGGAATCAATAGTGACATCATGAATATTTGCTCTTTCATGCATTTCCATGGCGGTAAATTATATGGAATAGGTATCACTGGCCACGTATTGTAAGAAATACTCATATTCCAAAATGGATTAAAACCATCACTAGCTAGTCCAAGACGAACATTTCATGGTTCATTTGTAAACCATTCATACTTCTTATCAAAATCATTTCATACTTTAGAATCAGCCGGATGCCTTAATACCTTATTATTTTGTTCCTCTATACGCTTCTCTTTATGACACCTCATATTTGAAGCTGTCTTTCTGCAAATAAATAATCTTTGCAATCTTGGTATCAAGTGAAAGTAACGCAAGACCTTATTAGGAATCATCTTATGCTTACTTTGATCATATTTGTATCTACACTCCCCACACTTTGGATATTTTTCAACCTTTTCATACTCCTTCTAGAACAACACACAATTATTTATGCATGCATGTATAGAGACATACCCAAGGCCTAAGTCTCGCAAAATCTTTTTAGCTTCATAATGTGATTTGGGCAACATCTCTCCTTCAGGAAGTGTATCCTTAAACAACTCAATCACCATATTGAATGATTTATTACTTCATCCATTGATTAACTTTATATGGAGTAACTTTATTAGGAAAGACAACTTTGAGTACTTTTGGCAACCCGGAAAGAGTTCACGCTCAAGATCTTGCAACAATCGTGTGAACTTGTTTGGCCCTCTATCAAAAGTATGAGAACCGCTACTGGATGCTTCCCTTACTGGCACAAATGTGTCATTCATGTTGTACATTCCATCCATGCTTGTACCCTTAAATGTTCCTCCATGCAAGTCTTCAATAATTTCTTGCATGACATTCTCATCTCTACCTCCATTGTAGTCAATATCATCATCATCATCATCCCCCAATTCTTCAAAAGTTTCACCATGGAAATACCACTCGGTATATGTTCCCTCTATCCCATTCTCGTATAGGTCGTAATGAACCTCATCTATATCTTTATAGTACACATTCATGCACTTTCGACAAGGACACCTAATTTTGTTACTTTCATCTATATGACATCGTGCAAATTCCATGAATTCTTTTAGACCTCTTATTATGTATTTATATTTTTTACATATTAATATATATATATATATATATCCATATAATTTATTATATCCTACATATGATATATGATGCTACATAAATAACATAAATATTTATAAAAAAATTGAAAAAGAACTTTAATCATGTATAAAAAATTATTTGATTTAAATAAACTATAAAAGTTTTGATTAAAAAAATGCCACAAATGACACGTTTTAAAACACATTAAAAATAAGCATAATGGAGTCTATAAAAATATATGCATAATAAATATCTTTATAGTTTGTTAATTTAGTGGGAAATTCATTTGAAAAAATTATTTTTGATTTAAACTATTTTTTATTTTAATAATAAATATTTCTATACTATTTTGACCAATTTTAAAAATTCTTATTAAAATTTATATTTGCCACAAACTAGCCAACTTGTTGCAAAAGGTGTACATTTTTACAAGAAATTTCTTAAATGCCCTCAAATAGATATTTTTTTAAATAAAATAAAATGATATTTAGGACATATTTTGAATTTGGTTAATTTCCATAAAACAACTTACTCATCTTAAACAATTAGGCAGTATTTGAGACAATTTAAGCTTGTTGTTGCAAATGCTCTATTAATTTTAAAGTACATCCTTTTGGGATGAATATTAGCATTTGTCCCAAAAAATAAATTTTAGGGACAAAAATTCATTTGTAGCTCAATATTTGGTTGCAAGGCTTTTGTGATGATTTAAAGTTGTCCCAAAAACATTTATAGAAAAAGTATCAGCATAAAAAATTAGACCTTTTGCAACCAAATTAATTATTATGGAAAAAATCCATGATGTTTTGGAATGACTTTGTTTTAACGCAAAAAGGAGATCTCATTTGTGACACAATTCAAAATGTGTCGCAAAAGACTTTATTTTTAGCGACAAACAAACCTATTTGTCGCAAAAGAACTCACATTTCGCTATGTGCATTGGTTTTTGCAACAAATTTTGAAATCATCGCAAAAAATATGCTATTTGCGACAAAATTGTGTTCGTTGCAACAAAATTTGTACCAAAAAGGTGTTTTTGTTGTAGTGATTGGAGGGAGCTATGGTCATCAAAAGGGAAACATGCAACCTGGAGCAAAGCAGACACCACAAATACAAACAATCTTAGACACTATATACTAAATAGATAGAAAGATCCATCATGCAACTTTATGGATGCAACTCTCACATCAAACATATTTGGTTTTATAGTGTATTTCATTTTGAAGGGAAAGTAACCAAATCTCTGATAAATTCCACGTTGGTTGGGCTAGTTTTCAAAATGATGGCAAAGCTATAGTATTATTTGTAATCGGAAAAGAATCGGTCAAAGAGCTTTTTTTACATCAGAAAAGAATTCTCAGACTGTTAAACCACAATTGAGGCAATGAGCATAGAGCAGTTGTATTACAGTAGATCCCAAGTTAGGTGGTCATATGTAAAGGAAAACAGTAGGACTTGTATTACAATGATAATAATGGTAATAATTGCAATAATAATAATAAATAATATAACAACAACAGAAATAGTAATAATGATAAAAAGTTAACAATAGAAGCAAGTTATACCAATTAATAGGGGTCATAAAGAAACAAAGTCCATGACTCCCTGCACGACTGATTTGCATAAAACAGGTGTGATACCTGACACAAAACCTTCGAGCAAGTAAGAAGTTATGTAGTCTACAAGGAAGAATATATCAATGCATCAAATGACATTCTTTTAGCCCCAAATTTCATATTAGCCCCAAATTTCATGCGGACCCGTCATATATTGACAAATCTTGAGAGGCACATTCATGCCCCAAATTTCTTTCTAAAAATCGTGGACTACTTTCCCATTAGAACACTCACCATGCAACGTGGACTCTAGCTCAATAGCAAGATGGTATGCCATGCTCTTCACCAAAAATGCATCATTTGGGGTGACAGCTCACACCTAGGAATAAGGAGAGATTACTGGAATTGTGCAGGGCTGTAAATGAGCCGAGCTAGCTCGTGAGCAAACTCGGCTCGGTTAGGCTCAGCTCGAGTTAAACTCGACTCGAATCAGGCTCGACTCAAACTCGATTCGAGCTTTAATAAGTTCAAGCCGAGTTTGAGCCGATCCCTGCTCGACTCGGCTCGGCTCAAATGAAACTCGAACTCGATGCTACTCGACTCGACCTCGAGCTCGAACTCGATTATAATTTTAAAATTATATATAAATAATATATATATACATATTGTATATAAACATAATTATTAATTTAAATACATATTTATAACATACTCCCTCCATTCTTAGATTAATAGCTCTATTTGATTAGTTCATTTTGAAAAAATTAATTGAGTTATTAATTTAAGATGAATAGAATATATAAAACGACATATAATCACATATTTATATTAATACTATGTATCGTATTGATATATGAGACCAGTTTATATGAGTCAAGGCTCACTCACAACTATGTGAGTATAGATGTCATACATCATCATATTACGATATAAGAATACACATAACTTGGGAGGTAGATTAGTTTGTCTTCTTGCGCATTTGGATCTCGATCTTGCCTGAATAATTTTTTATTTTTGACATATTTTTTAGTGATTTATGTACATAAAGAGAGAAAAATAATAATGTTACTTTTTTTAGCATATATAACTAAAACTTATTTGCCATAGTTTTCTTCTTTTATAGTGACTATAATCAAATATTCATGGTGTAGTCGTAATACTTATTAAAGTATATTAATTAATATTTAATACTAAAAATATATTAGTATATGTGATACTTTATATACTTTATATTTATATATAAATTATTTTTATTTTTTTAGTTCAAGCCCAATTCGAGCCAAGGCTTATGATTCACTTATTCAAGTTCGAGCTCGAGCTCGAGCCAAGCTTTGAATTTCTAAATCGAGCCGAGCTCGAGCTGAAAGGTTTGAGTTTATTCGAACTTCGAGCTGAGCTCGAGCCGAGCTTCAGTAGTTTGAGCTCGAGCCGAAATAGCCTACTACTCAACTCAGCTCGGCTCGTTAACACCCCTAGAATTGGGTGTGGGAAAAGGAACCTAAGCATGGCTTGGCAGTCAACGGGGATGAATAGTTCTTTAACGAGACTCCTCCAATGGCCAAACACTTAGATCAATAAAATTACAAACCCCCGCATCAGCTGACAAACCCCTCTACTGGTTAATGACTTGAAGGAGTGTTGGAGATCCATTTGTCCTCCATATCTGAATTTGTTGCCTATCTCCTACCCTCCAAAGGATTCCTTATTCAAGGATAATTCTTCTTGCTATGATGATAATCCGAGCAAAGGAGGAGGTCCGCCTAGAAGAGGCCTTCCACAAAAGTGCTCGAAGGATAATATTTTTCTATGAAAACCTTGGCCACCAAAGAAACCTTCGTTCTTGAGAATACGCCAACCTTGCATTAGCAAGGAGAGAGATTAAAGTCTTTTAAGTTCTTGAACTCCTTCCTCCCAACCGATACATCAGTGTTCCTTTATCCCCACTAAAAGTTTGCGATGAGAGGAGGAGATTTCTTTGGTCAATATTACATAAAGAAAAGCTTTGTTAACGGATGGACATTTACAAACTTAGGTATTGTGTGGTTAAAGTACGTTTATGGAGTAGGATCAAATAAACCATTGTGACTAGTTACTAGGATGATAATCAATTTTCATGAAAAACTTTAAGGTTTTCTGGGAAGATGTTTGCTAGAATATCCCCTGGGAATAAGAGCCAGAATTCCATTTTGCATTTCAATTTATCAATCGCGAGAGTCGATGACATATGCATTATTGCATATCAGGTATTGCACTAGTATGTACACCATACGGCTCCTACCTGGTTGAGGATACCCTGCATATATCAGTTAAGAAGACCAAAAATGTTTCCCCTATTTCATAATCTATTCAGAAAAAAAGTGTCTAAATCTATAAAAATTTACTACTTAAAGAGCACATTTTTATAAAGGGAAGAATCCTCATCTTGGACTTGTTGTGGTTGGCCGACAAATTTTTCGTAGACATCAGACTTATCCACCACCAAGTAAGAACAATCAATTATTAGAAGGTCAAGAGTGAACACTCTAGCACAATTCTTACACTGATGTATGCATAATATAAATGATATCTAGGTGGATGGGAGCATTTTCTACGCCTTTTATTTATGAGATACGTACTAATGTATATACCATCGATTTTAAATATTCAAGAATTACATATATTTTATATTAAATTTACTCTCAATAGAGAGTATTAAAAATATTATCACCGACCATAAAATTTTCCAACGTCATATTAACTACTGTAGTGGCTGGCGGCCACCAAAATAGAGGAACATGGACCTTAAGTTAGATTCTCTCCACGCCAACAACCGATAAGATGATGAAAGCTCTCTTATATTAGTCTATTCGTTTCATTTTTCTTTTGGGGTAGGTTCTAGTTTAGTCGTGAGTAAGCACAAAACACCAAAACAGCCAAACAAGGGCCATGGGACCTCGTGCTCCCTGCAGCTAAATCGGCAGGCAGGTCAAACAAGGGTCCCCAGCTGGCTGCACGGCTTGGCCGTGCCATCCCCCTCCCCCCGGACGAGACAGCACATTGACAGAATTGGCGAGCAGCCTGCCTCGAACTACCTCCTTCTCGTCTCTTTCCTCCCACCTTTGACCTCGCTTTTAGAGCCAGTGTGGGAGATGCTCTCACTCTGTCTGCTGCATGGTGCCCAAGAAAGACAACCGGATAAAGCCCCGATCCGCCTCCATCTTCGCCTGATAGGTCACCTCTTCCTTCTTCCCCTGTTCACATGTGACTCCACTTGATCTGAGCTGGGTGGCCGCGCTCCTGCTTTGTCTGTATATTCGCTTCTTGCAGTATAAATTATACTGCCATTGCGTCTTCAAGCACGGGTGGAAAGATCAACACTCTTGCAGAAATGAACAAGTTCAAACGCTTGTCTGTAGCTCTCTTCATCTTGTTTCTTTTCTTGTGGTTCTTGTGCGGGGAAGCCCGAGCCATAGCAGAAGGTGAATATGTGGTCATTTTTTCTTCTGTATGCCATTATAGCTTAATTTGAATTTCATGTCTGTGCTGCTTCCAGCTTATTATGATTGCTACCATTACTTCTCAGGGTCAGGCAAGAAGCAGATGATGGTAGACGAAATGGGCTCTGGTTCTTCTCAGAAGGAGGTAAGTGGTGTCATTGACAGAGTTCTTAGCTTCCATTTCAAACTGTGATATGCCAGTGTGATGGCATGATATATGTGATGAACATTGAGAAATTGGGTTTTTGATCTGTTTGCAGCGGGGCAGAGTGCAGCAGTGTGAGATGAAACAGGTGAAGGAATGCAAAGATGAGGACGAGAAGAGTGATGTGGATGACAGCGTTTTGGATACAGACTATATTTACACCAATTCTATATCCGACCCTTAGATGTATCATCACGATTTTTGCTCGGTGTCTGTTGGATTTGCTTCTATTTTTGTTGAAATTGTTGTAACCTTTGTTAATTATAGGGTAGGATGGAATTTTTTTCTCTAGATGTTCTTTGTGTCTTTCCCGTAAATGCCATTTCTTTAATCTTGTCTCGCACTGAGGACTGACGGCGGTGCTGTCGTTGGATCCGCTGTGGAGCACTCACATGTGAGTGCTCCACAGCGGATCTGAAGGCGATTTGGATCATCCGGGTATGCACTCCCACCCATTGCGGTGGGAGTGCCCAATCAATACGTGCCACATTGGCAAAATGCATCTGAATATGTGTGTCTATTTTGCCATCCGCAATGGGTGGGAGTAACCACCCAACCCAACTGATCTGAACTCTTGAATGGTAGGGGCATTTTTTAAAGCGTCGTCATAGGCTAGTGAAGCTTGCAAATATGCTGGTGATTAGATCAAAGAAAATTTATTGCTTACATAAACATACGAACTTCACATGTTTTGTGTTTCTACATGAAGTTTGTGCCCTAATAGTGGCAACTAAAGTGGTACTTAGTACCAAAATCCCATGATGGTTCTAAAACACTTCACTATACTCTCTTAACATTAAATAGGGAATAGGGGGAGCTAGTTGAGCTTGATGTGTGTTGCTATTGTGATGCCTGGTGTTAGGGGAATAACTTTTCGTTGTTCTTGTTGCCCGTTGATGGCCTGATTGTGCCTGCAACCAACATCTTCCTTTGCACACCCATATGCACGCAAACACAAGACAATTAGCAAGCCACTGAAACTTGTAAGAATCTCTCTAAAACTTGATTGTTACAAACTCTTTTTACAAGAATACAAGAGCAAACAATGGTTGTTGAATACTCCAGCAATTCAATAGTCCCATATATATAAGACCCAGCCAATGGCTAAGGCCACGAACAACTCGGATAAATCTCACCATGCAAGGAGACTCACTCCCAAATAGCCACCCGACCTAAGTCATCTACCCTGGCCCATGTAGGGGCGCCAACAATCCTTGCCTTGCAAAAAGTCTGCTTGCAGTTGCTCAACTTCATCATTTGCACAGTCATTCGTTCTCTCTAACCTTTGGGTCGACTATTTGACCTTTTCCCCTCCATCCAGCTCTCCTGGTAATGTCATTGCATGTTCGCAAAGCAGGTTTGTGACTTGGGCTCGCAGGCAACACATGTGAATTCTCTAACCTTTGGGTCGACTATTTGACCTTTTCCCCTCCATCCAGCTCTCCTGGTAATGTCATTGCATGTTCGCAAAGCAGGTTTGTGACTTGGGCTCGCAGGCAACACATGCATTCACATGGCACAAGGTCTCCTGATGGGTGGCCGCTAGCTGATGAAGGCTTTTTTTAAATCACCATCTACCTTCTTTTCAAATTGCTCTAGACCCTAATAACTGAAACTGAAATGCTAATTGAAGTTGAGCCCAATCCTCATTAACCATTAATGAGGCAATTTAATAATGAGACATATTTTAACTTCATTTGTAATGAAGATCAGAACAATTTTCTTACATGTTTCCTTGTAGAGGGAGAGAAAGATAGTGCAGGCTGGCCATTTTTAGGCTTAAGCTCCTTGAGAAGATCAAAGTTGATGTGCTATGGACACATTCCTATGAAGCCTGAAGAGAGGAAAGTGAAGAGAAGGTGTCTCATTTTTATGAACCCAATTATATGGGAATTCCATGGATATAATCTCTCCTAGTCCTCTGTATGTATATGGCCTAATCTCATATGCTTATCTTAAAATTCCAGAAGGACTAGTGACGAGAATGTTAGATAATGGATGAGTAGTTTACTACTTTCTCTTTTAGCCAAGAATGTTGATATCCTTATCTATGTATATCTAGCCAGTGGATATCAATTGTCTCTATAGAAGGGGGTGCTTGATTTTGTTGATATATATTGCATGTGTTAGTCTACTCTTTTAAAATTTAAGCTTTTGAGACAACTTGGTTTCTAATATAATACAAGAGAGAAGAGAGCTAGTTGCTGAGGAGGCTTTTGGATATACTCCCTTCATCTTACATTAATAACTATATTTAGTTTTTCAAAATAAATTAATTTTAGTTTATTTTAAAAACTAAATGTAACTATTAATATAGGACGGAGTGAGAATATTGTCGGTCAATCCAAATGAGTTTTTTTAGGCAACTTGATTTCTAGTGATATGGGGAATGAGGAAGAGGTCGTCCCAAATCATGCAATTAATTAGTACATATTGTCATGTGGGAAATGAGCTATTAAAATTAGAGGTAGTACTAGCAGTGATGACCTTTTAGGAATTGACATAGCTTACTAGTATGAGCCCGGGCTCACACATCATGGGCAAAATCCGATGGCACACATTACTTAGGAAGCAAGCAAATTTGAATTATTACTTACTCCCTTCCATTAATATAAGCTCTGGTGGTTCACAAGGTTGGAAAATGGGTTAAACATGGGCTAATCCTATTTTTTGATAAGTCCATGTAAATGGGTATGTTGGGTATTGAGAGCTTAAGCCCATTTTAGTGTGAAGGGGAATCCCACATGTGAATTAGTTGAAGAGAGAATAAATAATCATACATTGCTTAATTAGAAGATAGAATGTGAGTAGGGTATATAAGGCCTAAGTTTTGCCTTTGAGTTAGGCCCTTGGGCCACTGCACTTTTATGGGATACATATGTTAGACCTATGCATGCCTATGTGGACTAACCCACATGGTGTGTAGCTGCGATTAGCTTAGTTTGGTTTGCATGCGCGGTTGAGCCGAATCGGGTTGAGTCAACACAAGATAAATATTTTTGGTACTAATTCTTTTGATTTTCTCTTAACTAGAAATGAGTCTAATTTTTACTTAACCTTAATGTGCTTTTTTACAGGCGAATGCATCCATTAGAATAAGATGGGGTTTCTCCAATAGGATTTTTTCTGTGTTCTATAAAATACTAAAAAATAATTTTTTATATAATCTTTTATTGGATTTTTCTTGCATCCAAGTGAGAGTAATTACACTCTTATGGTTCATTGGAGGTGCTCCTATAGCATATGGTGAATCAAATTATCTAAACGCTTAATTTGATTTTCAACTTTTTGACTTTATGTAAGTTTTACTAATTGTAATTACTAAAATACGAAAATAACACACAATGCATGCCCAGCGTGAGCCCGGGTTCATGTGAACTTTTTCCGTGTAGTTTACATGACTACATTGCCATTCCGCAATTTATTTTACTTTAGGGTAACATGTTAATAAAGTCTTGGCTGCTTTTTCTCCCATGCCTTCAATGTCTTACATTATATCACTTCTCCGAAAGTTTTGTTGTTTCAAGTGAAATGGCATGTGCTCATTAAATTATTGGCATGAACAGCCCAGTGGTCATTGTTGCTTCCTTCTTTGAACTTGCAGGGTAGACCGAGAAAAGCATATAAAATTTCAATATAAAATGCACATATAAAAAAGTAATTCACATTCAAATTTGTACTTCTCAACACAAGTGGTGTTTGTGACTAATGTCAAAGAAAACTGTTATGCCTCTAACATCATGAATTTAATTAGCTAGTATGTCGGTCATGGACAGTTCTATACCAACCAGTTTTACCTCTTTAAGTTTCTTACATATTATTGACTAAGTATCATGCTCCTTTTTCTGCACAGTTTATTTCACAACTAGTTCTCTTCCAGACGGGCCACCAACGAGCCAGGCTTCTTTATTCAGAAATTAATTGCTGCAAAAGGCCATTCAAGTCCAATGAATGTGAACGCCATTTCAAATTTCAACAAGGAGGCATATTCTTTTTTATGCGTGACATTTCCGATGATCTGAACTTGTCATAAGCCAACAAACAAAAGATTTCAGAATGTGTTTTCCCTCAATCAGTCAGCTTCATTCCTTGTCCCCATCTGCTGGCCCCTGTCCTCACTTTAAGACCTCTGCCAGCATCCGGCTTTGCATTCTCCGGATGGTTCTCTTTCTAGAAGCAAATACTCCATATCATTACAACTTATCATAGATACCTGATCATCAACGAAAAAATTGAAGGAAAATGCTCAAGAGATGCTTTTGCTGCTTTTCTGTAGATCCTACACATGAGTATGTTCTTGGATAGTTATTTAGTGGATTAAGAGCCATAAAGCACCTGTTCATCAGTGATATGTAAATGATCTTGGTTTTCAGGTTAAACAAGTGCAAGGACTATCCATGGGAGATGTACACGCTCAAGGAGCTTCTTCATGCTACTAACAACTTTCATGATGACAACAAGCTTGGAGAAGGAGGCTTTGGAAGCGTTTACTGGGGTCGAACAAGCAAAGGTGTTGAGGTGCGTTGATCCTCCGCCAAATTCTGATGTTCATTAATTTGATGAAGAATTCAAGACGATTTATTCCTTCCTCTTACATGCAAGTTCCAATATATGACACAACTGGTTTTGATGATTTCAGATTGCTGTAAAACGGCTGAAGGCCATGACAGCAAAGGCAGAGATGGAATTTGCCGTGGAAGTGGAGATACTTGGGAGGGTGAGGCACAAGAACCTGTTGGGTCTGCGGGGATTCTACGCAGGCGGGGATGAGAGGCTCATAGTTTATGATTACATGCCTAATCACAGCTTAATCACACATTTGCATGGCAACCTTGCTACAGACGTCCTCCTGGACTGGCCTCGTAGAATGAACATAGCAATTGGATCTGCAGAAGGATTAGTGTAAGTACACAGAAAAGCTTGTTTATGTTTCCCTACATGGATTTTGTACTACCATTCTGATTCTATTAGATGCATCATTTTGATTTTGATTCTTATAAGAGTCAAACATGCAATAAAATCCATGTGGGCAATCCAAGATAACTGGAATAAGGCATGATTAATCATAATTACGATGAATTGTATAATTAAAAAAATTGTCCAGTTTGTGAATATCATCGAAGTGGGACTGATCAAACTTGGTGGAATGATGTTATTATGTAGGTACTTGCACGATGAGGCGAATCCACACATCATCCATAGAGACATCAAGGCAAGCAATGTCCTTCTGGATTCAGACTTCCAAGCAAAAGTGGCAGACTTTGGATTTGCAAAGCTCATACCAGAGGGCGTGAGCCATCTTACAACAAGGGTGAAGGGGACATTGGGGTATCTGGCCCCAGAGTATGCTATGTGGGGGAAGGTATCAGAAAGCTGTGATGTATACAGCTTTGGAATTCTGTTGATGGAGATCATAAGCGCAAGGAAGCCGATTGAGAAGCTGCCTGGAGGGATCAAGAGGGACATAGTCCAGTGGGCCAAGCCACTGGTGGATAAGGGTTGTTTCGATCAGGTAGCTGATCCCAGGCTGAAGGGTCGTTTTGATAGGGCCCAGTTGAGGACTGCAGTGTTGGTGGCTATGAGGTGTGCTGATAGCAACCCAGAGAACCGGCCGGCCATGATGGAGGTTGTGGTGTTTCTGAGGGGTGGTGGGGAAAGGAGGAAGAAGGAGGTAGTGATGGTAAGGGAGTCAGTAGAGGAAAACGAAGAAGAAGATATAGAAGGAGTAATTAGTGTGCCCCAAAGCGTGGCCAGGAGGCCTTGGTCTGGTTCTAGAATGATAAGATATGATGATGCAGCGTGAGGAAGACATGGCCTGGTAATGTGTCTATCAGAGTTAGGAAGAATTGAGTGTGGGTTCTGTGATATAATTTTTCCATTGACCCCCTTATAGTACATATCAGAAAGGCTGCCCCATGTGGTCACAATTTTTTTTCTTAGGAAAAATTGATTTTCTAATATTGATTTCACTTTCAAGTTAATGTTTGCAATTGCAATGCGATGACTTCTTTTTTAGAAGTAGCTATGCCCAATGATTATTTGATTTGTTTTATCAAGCTCTTCAGGTTGAAGTGTTCAAATGACGGAAGCATAATGTGGCGAGGTTGGAAATTGCAACACCTGTTGCCGTCCACTTGAAATAAATATCAATTTAGACTTTAGAGGGCTGAGCTAATCTTGCTCATGTGTAGCCCTATTATTCTAAGAGTTTGTGGCTAGGGGGCTGATCTTTGAATAGGATGAACAATGGATCCAGGGGATGAATGAATTATTTTATGGGAATTTATCTTTTTTTCCTGGTACTTCATTGTTTCGCAAGAATCTCATGTAATTTCTTGGGGCTATTCATTTTTTTTATTATTATTTTCAATTAGTGCTAGATTGCTAGTCTAGGTCACATGGTTAGTCTTGGTAAAAATACTAAATTCCATGTCATATTGTCACGTCTTTTATTACATTATTATTTGTTTATTTTAGTTGAGACCATCCTATTATCATTATATATAAATTATTTTTTAATAAAATTTTACTACTCGCTCTTGGTTTGAGAATTAAGTGATCTATGTCAAATTTTCACCTCTGCTATGTATTCCCCCCTTCACCTCCTCTGATTACTCTAGCTCCTATAGCCGACTCCCATGACACTGCCCATTTGGCCAATTGCATAGTCATCTCTGCCAAACCAAAATCTCTGCCAAACCAAACTCCTAATTTTTTGCTCATCCCACACCGAATTACATCTCAGGCTTGTCTTCCTTTAGTCCAAGTTGAAGAAGCCGCAAATGGGCTAGATTTAATTGTTGGTCACATGCCTTTCATTTGGTTGCGACATGAGTAAAGAATATTGTTTGTCGTCCATGTTTAGGCAAACACATGGTCTGCGTGTAAACAAATGGCCACATACATGCATTGTCTATAGTTATGTCCATATGTTTACACCCCTATTTTTGAGACTTCATCTCTCCTAGCTGCCAGGGGCCTCTAGCCCTTGCAGGCTAAGGTTTCTCATATATGATCTCAGAGGTAGATAGGAGTCTGGGTGGGGGAGAGCTAGGGGTGTGCCCATGTGTCTGCAACACCTTCAACCTTTGCTTAGACCCGCCACCCATAGATCTGTTTGATCTCCCTCTTCTTTCAATCCCCACCTTGACCCTTGATGACCCCTCCTTATCCTGCCACCACTCCCATCCACAACACAAATGTCTCCCCTGTCTTCATACTTTTACCTTGCCTATTTTCTCCTCATTCTTGTTGTGCATGATTACTTGAATTATTTTTTTTATTTTATTATATTAGGCTACTTTCTTTTATATTTCTCTCGTATTTACTTATATATTAAGAGAAATAACTATATTGGGCTAGCTAGTGGCCCGCGGGATAGCCGAACCTACTAGCTGGTGAGAGGGTCGGCTCCCTATATGGGTCACCCCCTCTCTTCTTGGTTACTTATGCAATTGAATATTCATATTCTTCTTCATTCTCTTCCTTCTTCCTTCTATTTCCCTGCGTGAAACTCCAAGGTACCGATTGTGTTATTTTGGGCACATCATGGATATCAGAGCTTTTACGATCCCTGGCCATGTCACGAGGTAAAGAAGCTATCGTGGCCCTGGAAGTTTCACCTGAGAAGGAGGCTCTCTCCTCAATGGACAGCCTGAAGACAGCTCCAGAGATGTAGCACCCCATTTTTCTAATCACGTTTAGCCTATGGGGTTAGAGGTAATTAGATAACCTTTCATTGAGTCTTATAGAGTGTCAAAGGTTAAAATCTTTGTATATGAATAAAGCTCAAAGAAATGAGCGCAATGAATCAAAGAATGGATGAAATGGAGGTCAAGACCGAAATTTACGACCTCAAGAAGAGTAGAAAGTAGGTGGACCTACTTGAAAGGAGTATGATATACTACTTTAAGTAGGTTAATGTTGAAGGGCTCATTGATACAAGTCTAACGGTACCAAGAATGCGTGAATCCGAATCTGGGGTAGAAAGTTACACGAATTTAAAGATTTAGATATATATAAAAATAAAAAATATTAGGTGTGTGCATGGTACGCGTGACCGCGGTGTGCGTAATGCGTGGCCACGACGTGCGATTATAGTCATCGCAAAATGGCGTGGGCCACTGCCAAAAAAACCATGGTGCCACCATTTCGGCGTGCCGGGGTCTATAAATACTCCATTCTGTTTTGTTTTTCAGGCAGATCTTCTTTTCCCCCATTTTAGACCGTTCTCAGTCCGATTAAGGTCGTTCAAGAGGCATTCTTAAGTAAATCGAGCATCCACTATGCAATGGAGTAGTCCTTTCTTTGATTTGCAGACCGTATAAAGAGGAAACGCCTCAAGAGAAGGAGAGGTCCTGCCCGTAATCCTTGAGCACCGACAATCTTCTTTTTCTCTGTTTCTGAGCATCCTAGCTTCGATTTAGTCCATCCAAGAGGCGTTATTGACTAAATCGAGCATGCTCTTCATGATGGAGGGGTCCATTTTCTAAGTTGGCAATTCATATGAGGAGGAAATGCCCCAAGACAAGGAAAGACCCTACCCATCATCCTTGAGCACCGGAGTAAGAAAAAGGGCTCAGAAGCAAGACGGGGTTTTGTCTGAAGTTGTCGGGCCACAACCAGAGAAGCAATCTAGAGTAGGGGAGGCTCTGTCTTCCACTGAAGAGCCACGATGTGTAAGGAACATCCCCGAGTAGGGGAGGTTCTATTTGCCATCCATTGGCACAAAAAATGAGAAGAGTATGTGACAAGTAGAACATTTGTGCGTAGTCTTTTAGTGCAAGACAAGGAACATATGGAGGCTAGAGGAAGCTCCATCTACTGCCTTTGGATCCTAAAGGGAGGACACCAAGAAGGAACGAGAAACTCCGAATACCGTTACCTTATGAGACATGAGGGGAGTAAGTATTTTTGACATCCCGTTTAAATTATAAAGCTACATGTGCTAAATTAGGATGTGTGTTATGCTTTGATGTGACATGTTTATGTTCAGTCTTGCTCTAGGTAGAGCAAGACGTGTGGTGTGTGTGTGTGTTCGGTCTTGGCTCAGTGATAGAGCGAGACATGTGTATGTGGTTTTGATCCTGCTCTATGGTAGAGCAAGATGTAAGATTTCGTTGACTTATTAACTTCCTTTTGACTCTGATGTATGATGAGTTTTTGTATAACTCCGATTAAATATCAGTATATAAGTATTTTAACGTATATAATTTTGTGACGCTTATTATATATAGTAGCCGTTAGGCAGAACTACGTTTGGATCCGATCGTATTGGAATAATATTAAATACGTACATAGGCAACCAGCGGCAAGGCAATGTTGGCCCAATCCAAATTAATTATAAATATATATTTTATTCTATTTTACACGCGATGAACTATGAAGCTTCGTTATGTGTATGTGTCTGTTACAACCTAAGTCTATGTATGGGGAAGCCTTGAAGCTTCGTAATGCGTAGACGAATGTTGTACCTCTCGCACACAGATGATGATTCCTGGCTTAAGGAAAGATCAAATTTTTTATTAGAGATTTTGTGGGCCCAGCTCAGGTCAGGTCGTTATAGAAGACCACCAGCGAGCCAACTCTGACACAAATCATGGCGGAGATTAAGTCCTTGAGCATGGGCATGGCAAAGGTTGATGCTCTGGGCCTGGCCGTGGCTCAACTCCAGGTAGAGCGCTCAACACCTCTTTTGCCCAGGCTGCCAACTACTGTCATGGAGAAGGGGGGTCTGTTCCACGCCCCCGAATTGCATGCCTCTGACCTACCAGCACTGGCGGAAAGGGATATGCACTTTCCCCAAGGTCCTGTGCGCTTTGGCATAGTCGACCAAGCCATGGATGGGAGGTGTCAGGACTGGGATATACAAGGCACGCCAAGTATTCGGGAAAATGCCCCAATGATGCCGTCTCCTAGAAACTTATCTTAGGAGATGGAGGACGAATGGGAAGAGTACCCAGGGGCCCGCAGAGGACGACAAGGAGGGGCTGAACCTCATTTATCCCACCTATAGTTCCCACGCTACAATGGGGACGATGACCCAGTGGAATAGTTATACAAGGCTAAAAAGTTTTCGCCTACCAGGGTACGCATTCGAAGGCTGAACAATTGCTTGTAGTGTCCTTCCACGTAGACGGGGATGCTTCTATTTGGTTCCAGAGTTTCAAAAAGGAGGCATGTTACACCCCGGCACTGCCAGACCCGAGCCAAACCTGGCCCAAGGGCCGGACCAATGCACGGGGGCGACAGATTGAAACGATTGAGGAAAATAGAGAAAGACTTGTGCCCCAACTACGGGCAATCTAATTTATGGAGTTTATGCACTACTTTGAGCAAGAGTAAATAGGTAGAACCAAGAGAGTTAAACTCTAATTAAACCATAATCTCAAACCCACATACTAATAATTCATGCCCATAAACTTGGCTCCAAAACAAGTCTAAAAGAAACTAAAGACATAGTATATCTCAAATCTAAGACAAGGATCATCCACAAGGTCCTAATTAAAATAAGATAAACGAAGAGACATGCAAAACTAGGAGCCTCCACGACTACTCCCAAGCTCTCTCCAACCTTTCCTCATATAGAGGATCCTGTCCGTATGCGTGTCATGCCACGTAGCCCCAAAACAAAACAAGAAAGTGGGGTGAGTATAAAAACTCAATAATGGTTTTCAATATAATTATAATCACTAGAAAACACAATGGCATGGCAATGAAGCAAATCAAATCTAAGATTAACAAGCTATACCACTTTCTGATCTTACATTAATATCACATAAACCTACATAATAGTGTCTTAATCACACCATCCATGATCATGCATTCATATCACATAAACCTGCATAATAGTGTCTCATTCACACCAATTCTGATCATGCATTCATATCACATAAACTTGCATAATAGTGTCTCATTCACATTAATTCTGATCATGCATTCATATCACCTAAACCTGCATAATAGTGTCTCAAACACACCATTTTTTATCAGCATTCATATTACGTAAACCTGCATAATAGTGTCTCATTCACACCATTTCTGATCATGCATTCATATCACATAAACCTGCATAATAATGTCTCAATCACATCATTTTTGATCATGCATTCATATCACATCAAATTCATTCACCCTACACGATAAACGTGTCAAACACATGATACACAATCATACATAGCATTTATAATAGACATGCATCAATACAAATGGTGAATGCCTCCATCAAGGAGTAAACACAAGCATTGCCATACATGCAAGATACGGTCAAGGCCACAAAGGCAAGACACGATCAAATTTCCACACAGGAAATGTAAAAGAGTTGGGGTAGTTAATCCCTAAAGCTGCTCGCTCTGGACGATCCTAGCCAAGGATGTCCCATTCTCACACAGAGAATCTAGAGCAGGGGTGTTCGCCCAGAGACATTTCTTGTGGAGGGGAGAGCCTGAATTCCCACACAGGGAACCCTAGAACACATGGTAGTGGGTGCACACGACATACCACTCTGGATTCTCAGGGTCCAGATGATACTCATCATAATAATCTCAAATCCGCAAGACAAGTACACAACTCGTCCCCACATAATTCCATTTCTCTAGACTCAACTCGGAGAGTATACACGTTTCACACAGGAACTTAAATCGAAAATATGTCCTTTCAGACTAACCAAGTTTTGATTAATTCACCGAGCGATTAATCCGGCACACAACCTTAAGCATTGCATACAATTGGTTAATTCCAGTTAAACTTTGATAAAACTTCGTCCATGAATAACGATTCATGATGCATGCTAACATGATACATCCGTGAGCAAGACCTACATGGATTCCAACATATGAAAAGTGGTCCTAATCAGTCCCCTCATACGTGTGTGTTCATGCATATCTAAACACATGCCCAATATTTGACATAAACTCATAAGACAATTTACACATGCTTGAATACATTCAAAACAATAATTCCTAACTGAAATCAAAATAAAATCCACCATAAGGATTAAATCCATCCATGTGAAATTGAACATTCACTCCCACAATCATGATTCTTCCATTCATTAAGCCACAACATGATCACATTCATTACCCATAAGTCATCCTCATTATGAGAGAACACATCTCACCATTTTTTTCCACATTATATCCCTGCTGAAAACATATTCTATTCATAAAAATACCAACATTCACAAATGTAAAGTACTTCAACATCAACATGTATAATTATCAACATAATATGATGTCACAAGACCACACCTAAACATAATCTATACACTTTCATCATCAATTCTACACCTCTAGTAGCCTAATTTCATCATAATACACCTCCCATAACCATTAGAATCATCAAATGGAGTAAAACATTGAAATGAACATAAGTTTTAAAAATAGCAAAAATTATCGTGTAGCCATTCAATCACCCTACAAGGCCGTTCGATCGGCTATACTGTAAATTTGCCAAAACTGTAGTGTTGCCGATCGATCGCCCTAGTAGGCCGTTCAATCGCCAACATAGCAATTTTGACCTTCTTCTTCATTTCAAATTTCAAAACTGAAACACCAAGAAAACACCTTCAAATCTTCATCCATGGTACAAAACATTATCAAAAACTCATCAAACCTTCCAGAACACTAATCTAAACTATTCTAAAATAAAACCCTAAGAAATTGGAACAAGAAATTAACATTTACTAATCCCACCATTAAAGCACTAAATCAAACAAACTCATTCCAAATAAACCATAAAAATCGAGATTTTACCATAAGAAAACTGAGATTTGAAGACCCATTACCTTGTCACTTGTTTAGATTCGGATTTAACCTTCACCCTTCTTGGAAACCTTCCAAAAACATAATGTCTAAGTTAAACTCCATTAAAAATTGATTTAACATTGAAAACCTTGAAGGAATCTTAGATCTACGGTTTGTTAAGCATAAAAAATGAATTTTGATAAGTAGAGTTTGAAGTAAGGGAGTAAATCAGTGACTTTGATGCTTGAAATCAAATCAAATCAAAGGGAAAATGATGGATTAAGAATCGATTAGGAGAAGATCTAGGGTTTAAGCTTAATTAAGGAAGAACATACCTTAATCCCTTCTAATCCGGGCCTAATTGGGGAACTAGGCCTTAATCACCTCCTCCTAACCTATTCCCAAAATGAAAATGACTCAGCTCTTTTCCTTTTATAGTAGGGTTTGGGGTACACTTAATGAACTAATGGGGTGTAAATAGAATTTTGGGCTAAAAATAGGTATTTTGAAGATTTGAGCACTAATTAAATCCGATAAAATTCTAAAAATTTTTGTATAAGCTTAAGTTGATGTCTGGGGCATTTTGGTCCAAAAATTCTAATTTCGTTGGTGAGGCCCACAGGGGTCCCGCCAAACCCTAATTTTTAGAAATTTAGTGAAAAATCTAAAAAATCCCAAAAAATCAAAATTGACTAAAAACTACTTAAAACTCATAAATGTAAAGTTAGTTTTGTTTAAAGCCTTTAGAAAACCCATTTATTTTAGAGAACCATAGAATTTAAATCAGAAAACGCGTAAACCACACATTAACCGATAAATAACATTAAAATAAACCAGTTCAAAATTGAAAGGCCTTACAAGGTACACCACCCCACTTAGTCTGCCTTCTCTAATGAGTTGTGCATTCAGTTTGGCCCAAACGAGTTCCAGGACTTCAACGAGATGCTCTCCGCGCTGCGCCAAACCACCATCGTCTGAGCCTATTACACAGAGTTCATGAAGGTGGCCAACCGCATTCCCAATTGGCCAGTGGCTACCTTGGTGGGCACATTCAAGAGAGGTCTCAAACCCAAGATTTCTGAGGAGATGCGCCAACATGCGGGATGTCGTCCGTCATGCATGAATTGAGGAAGAGAAGTTGGCCTGACAACGGATAGGGGGGCGGTTGGGGACCTTCCCACGTTCCAATGTCAGCTCTAGCCCCCTTACCGGCCCAAACAACAGCCCATCACCAGGCCGATTTGACCAACTATCCCCACCGTCAGACCAAATTGTTCGATGTCTTACACCGGCATAGATGGAGGAGTGTCGGTCTAAGGGACTATGTTTCTATTTTGATGAGAAGTTCTTTCTAGGACATCGTTGTTCCGTCAAGGGCAGCCTCCTCATGGAGGAGATTGAGGAGGAGGACGTGGAGGATAGGGCAGACTCTTCCCACTATGACGACGTGCAGCCCGAGATTTTATACATGCCTTCTCGGGGGCATTCACTCCTCGCACGATACGGGTTCAAGGCCACCTCAAGCGGCAACAAGTGGCCATTTTGGTCGACAACAGGTCTACCCACAACTTCATTAATGACAAGGTGGCCCAATGTATTGGCTGCTTCGTGTCCGATTCGAAGCCCTTTGATGTGTTGATCAATGATGGGAAGCATCTAAGGAGCTCTGGCATATGTGCCCAGGCTACCCTTGCCATTCAGGGCCACACCTTCATCACCGACCCCTTCCTACTGCCCACAAAGGGGGTGGATGTGGTGTTAGGGGTTCAATGGCTAAGAGAGCTCGGTGACATGGTTTGGAACTTTAGGGACATGGTTATGGACTTCGAAGTTCAAGGGCAGCGGGTTTGGATTGAAAGATCCCGGACGGGCACCCTCCTCTCCGCCCAGTCGGTGAGTTCTTTTTTTTGGTTCGCATCCCAAGGGTTCCTCTTGCAGTAGCGGGCAACAGTGGAGGTGCTTCAGGATGAGTCGCCTCCAGATCTTCTTGTGTTATTGGTGGAGCATCGGGATGTGTTTGCTAAACCGAAGGGTCTTCCTCCAGTGCGACCTCACGACCACTTTATCCCCATCATTCGTGGGGCGTCACCGCCCTTACTGTTATCCTTACATCTAGAAGTTAGAGATAGAGCATCTTGTGGCTGACATGCTTCAATCCGGTATCATCCACCCTAGCACCAACTCCTACTCTTCCCCGGTGTTGCTGGTTTGTAAAAAGGACGGTACTTGGCGGTTTTTTGTGGACAACTGAGCCCTGAATGCAATCACCATCAAGGACAAATATCTCATACTAGTGATTAAGGACTTCTGGATGAGCTGGCTGGTGCAAAGGTCTTTAGTAAACTCGACCTTCGATCGGGCTACCATCAGATTAGGGTACAACCAGCCGATGTGCACAAGAACGCCTTCCAAACTCATGACTCCCACTTTGAGTTTCCCGTCATGCCATTTGGGCTGGCCAACGCCCCCTCCACCTTCCAGAGCCTCATGAATGATCTCTTTAGGCCTTTCCTCTGCCGCTACATCTTGGTCTTCTTAGATGACATCCTTGTTTATAGTCAGTCGTGGGCGGATCACTTGGAGCATCTCAGGTTAGTCTTCTCTATTCTAAGAGATAACTCTTTATTTCTTAAGCGTTCAAAGTGTTCCTTTGGCAGCCCACAGGTTGATTACTTGGAACATATCATCATGTGGGATGGCATTACCACTAACTCGTTGAAGGTGGCCGCCACCCACTTATTTTGTGATCTATGGGGTTTTCTAGGCCTCACTGGCTATTATTGGTGGTTCATCAGCCGGTATAGGGAGATTGTTCGACCCCTTACAGAGCTTCTCAAGAAGGGGGTATTCTGTTGGAATGAGGTTGCCCAAGCGTCATTTGAAGAGCTAAAGTAAGCTATGGAATTGGTCCCTGTTTTGATTTTACCTAATTTCAACCGCCCCTTCATGGTTGAAATAGATGCTTTGGAGATAGGTCTAGGGGCGGTTCTACTGCAGGACAAGCACCCCATTGCCTACTTCAACAAGGCTTTGGTTGGCTACTCTTTGTCCTTGTTCATTTATGAGAATGAGATGTTGGCTATTGTCCTTGCCATTGACAAGTGGTGGCCTTACTTACTTGGCCATAGGTTCTTGATTTGCATTGACCACCAGCCCTTGAAGAACTTCCTCAAGTAGCAGGTGTCCACTCCATCATAGCAGTGGTGGGTCAGTAAGTTACTTGGCTATGATTATGAGGTAGTGTACAAGAAAGGGTCGGAAAACACCATGACTGATGCCCTTTCTCGCAGCTCTACCTTGGGATCGTGTTTGGCCCTTTCTACTTCGTCTTGCACCTTCATTGATGAGTTGAGGCAGGTACACATGGATGATTCTTAGACACAGGCCCTGATTACAGCTCTCTAGTCCGACCCAGCTGCTCGCCTATTCTTTGTGTGGCGGGATGACATTCTCTTTTGGAAGGACCACCTTTGGGTACCTGATGTTGATGATCTTCGCAGGAGCATTCTCTCCTATTTCCATGACACAATAGTGGCCGGTCATGAAGGAGCATTCCGCACTTATAAGAGGGTCAGCCAGAGCTTTATGTGGTAGGGTATTCGACGGGCAATCCAGGTGTACGGGGCCGCTTACGACGTCTGTCAGAGAGCTAAGGCCACCACAACCTTGCCTACTGGTTTACTTCAACCCTTACCTATCCCTGATAAGGTTTGGGAGGATGTTTCAATGGACTTTGTGGAGGACTTGCCCTTAGCCTAAAGCAAGTCGGTGATTATGGTGATGGTGGATCAGTTGTCCAAGTACACTTATTTTTGCATTATGGAGCACCCATTCTTTGCCAAGGTAGTGGCAGAGCTCTATGTTAGGGAGGTGGCCAAACTACATGGCATACCTCGCACTATTGTCTCCAATCGTGACCAGATCTTCATATCTCAGTTTTGGTGGGAGTTCTTCGCTTTACAGGGCATTTCTCTCCACATGAGCACCTATCACACTCGTGCCGGTTTCACTCCTTTTGAGGTGTTGTATGGCCGCCCACCCCCGACCGTGTTGTCTTATGTTCCTCATCTCTCCTTTGTGGCTGAGGTGGATTATATGCTCCAGACACGAGATGAAGTTCTTCGACAGCTCAAGGAGAACTTGTCCTCTACTCAAAACCAGACGAATCAAATTTATGATGGTCATCACACTGACAGGGAGTTCACAGTGGGTGACTTGGTTTATGTCTCTATTCTTCCTCAACGCCAGACGTCCTTGTTTCAGCCATAGCATTCCAAGCTCGCACCCGTTTCCATGGTCCCTATGCTGTGGAGGAGCATATCGCCTTGGTGGCTTACCGCCTTGCTTTACCTCCTGACTCCTTAGTCCACCCCATCCTTCATGTCTCCAGGCTATGGCAATGCGTAGGTGGCACGTCCTTGGCCACTAATGCTCCACCACCTCCCTTGATGGACTCGATCCAGCCTTCCAACCTTGCCCTAGCTTTGGTTCTTGATAAATGTCGGGTCCATCGCTCAAGTCACATAATTACAGAGGTGCTCGTTGCTTGGCAGAGTTAGCCCCTAGAGGATGCCACATGGATCTCTATGGACATGTTCATGGATCTCTATGGACATGTTCATGGATCACTATCTGACTTGGTCGTCTTGAGGTTAAGGTGAATAGTGGAAGCGTGGTGCAGTATTGTGCATGATCACCTAGACTACTTATTTCTTGTTATTTCATTATATTAGGCTACTTTCTTTTATATTTTCCTCGTATATGCTTATGTATTAGGAGAAATAACTGTATTGGGCCAACTAGTGGCCCGCGGGATAGTCGGATGCACTAGTTAGCATGACTCCCTAGGTGAGTGGGTCGGCTCCCTATATGAGTCACCCCCTCTCTTCTTGGTTGGTTATGCAATTGAATATTCATCTTCTTCTTCTATTTCTTTCTTCTACCTTCCCTTTCCCTGTGTGAAACTCCAACGTACCGATTGTGCCACTTCAGGCATATCAATTCCTTTCGCCTCCCCCATCCACCCACCCTATGGTCATCGGCAAGTTGATTTTTTTATTCAGCTTATATTTTTCATGACTTGATAAAGTTTAGTGGTTTTCCCCATCCCTTTATTGATGGGTGTTTGTTCATCGGAGATGGCAACTTTATATGCTCGTCCACTCCGTTGGTCATGACCCATTTGCTCCTTGAGTGGATGGGTAGAAGTCCAAGAGAGCATTGGGCAATGTTCTCTGTTGTGGTGGGTGAGTGCTCCCAAGCCTAGAAGAGTATGATTAGAAAGATGATGACTTAGAAAGATCAAATATAAGAGTATGATTAGCTTAAATGTTGACTGTGACACCCGTGATTTTTGTAAAATATTCTTATGTATTTAAATAATTATTAATCTATCATTAGTATACTTGATTTTTGTGTTTATGAGTCCATTTGCGTCAATTTTGACATATTGACAAACTCATTTGGTAATGATAATACTATAAAATAATAAACTCAAGGAAGTAGAGATAATGATAAATCTAAAGTTAGAATGTCTCAACTTTTTCAAACAAAAAGTTGTTGTCATGAAGAATCGATATGTCGATGCCCACAACAGTGAACTTCTGAGTCACTGTCGATTATGTTCGACATATCGGTGCCTATGTCGAAGAAATGCCAATTTAATTATAATGGGTTTGAAACCGCACAGTGAGATAGTTTTGGTGGTTTCTAGAATGGTTATGCATCAAATTTCAGTTATTTCACACTAATAAAAATATCTTTGATATCCTTTGGCCCAAATCTTTCTAAATATCTTTCTTCGGGTTGAAGAGGAGATATTAGGGCACATCAAAATCCAAAGAAAGAGGTGAAACGGATTTTGGAGACCTTAGTGTTTTGTAAAGGAAAAATGTCAGATTGCATACCTTGATAACATGATTTGGATTTAAAGTGAATATTTGATATGATTTATGGTTATTAATTAGCATGAAAGCATGTTGAAAATGATTTCTGATTTTTTCTTTTATAATTATGTTATGACATCATGTTTTCCCATGTTTAATAATTAATTGATAGTACAAATCATCATTTGTCATTGTGGGAAGGTTTTGAGTGGGAAGGATTGCATTATGGCATGATTTGGAGTGATTTTGGGCACTGAAAATAATTTCTACTATTTCTTTCCCGACTATCGACACATCAGTGAAAGGAAAGAAATGACAATTAAAACAACTCGGAATTTTCATGTTTTAAACAATATAAATTTTGGGCCCATGAGCGAGTTTTAGGTCCAATAACCATTTTTCTTAAATTCAAACTATTTTAGCTCGATTCATTCAAAGGAACCTTAAGGTATTTGATATGGTTTGGAGAGACGAACATATCGAGCCGAAGAACACATAAAGGACTCCAAAATTATAGGATACAGCCTAGAAAAGTGTGTCATGGGTGAGACACACTTTAAATTTAATAATTAACATACCCTTGTGGGGTCCTGTTTCATAATGCTCGTCGATACGAGTCTAATAGTACCGAACGTGTGAATCTATGTACGAGAAAGCAAGTTAAGAAACTATTTTGAATTTAAACTAGGAAAAAAAATTGTGTCAGACTTACACCAACAACTGGTGCATGGCCAACAGGCCGCGTGGTGCGCTATCCCGCACATGCGCACCAAGAGGCAAACCACAATGTGTGAAACCATCTTGCACGGTTATAAATTGAGAGGGAGGAAACAAGTAGTTTTCCACTTTTCCACTTTCCCTCATTCTCTTATGCTTCCACGCCCCTAAAACTTTCTCTGGCCCTTGTAGAGTCAATTTAAGTACAATTTAGTTCATTCAAAAATTGTTCTTCACTAAAACGACATGCTCTACAAGGTGGTGGGGTTGTTTTCACAATTTAAGCACTCTAGGGTAAGGAAAGAGCTCAAGGATTAGCTTCAACTAAAGTCTTGATATGAGGTCTTAAGTTCTAAACTTATGCTTTACTAGGAGTAATCAATTTTTAAAATTTCTTCTAGAGTAAGCTCAAAAATTGTTTTATGGAAAACTATTGTGTATGTTAAATGTTTTTATTTTGATGTGAATGTGTATTGGGTATTTACACTCTCTGGATAATTTATTTGTTAGCAAACAAGGAAATATTATGATAATGATTATGGATATTTACCAAACTTGGCTTTAGTACATACATGATATGGGATGTCATAAAAAATCTTTTTCCTTCTAGATTCTTTTGCCCCATGAGCATTGGGAGGAACGCCATTTGGTATCATGACTCTGGATTTATTGTCATCGGACAAACCGGTGTTTTTCTAAAATTATTTTTGAATTCATTTTTGTAATACATTTTGTTTAGCAAAAGCTATTACCGTCATGAGTTTTCTACTTGGCATCAAATTAGATCTTAATTCCGCCTACTCAGTATAAACATCCTCACCCACCCCCAAATTGTGCAAGAATTACAACTAGAACGGAGATAGGAGACGAAAAGTTATCCAAACAATTTATGTGGTAGCTGTTTTAGATATAATCTTTGTAATTCTTTTGTGACAGTATGTAAAGGCATGATATGTCTCAATTTTGTATAACTATTTGTTTTGTGTACAATGATCATAGACATGTAATTAAAACTTACTATGTTCCATGAATATTATTAAATATTTTGGCTGTATAATTGCTCTTATGTTTAGTTTGAATATAGAAGATATCCTATTCTGTGTGTTATATGCATCGACGGCCGTCACGTGGATATAAATTTACGTGTGTCGGATGAAGCCATATTATATGGAATATCATTTTAAAATGGTGGTTGCCACATTAACCACCCACACTAGATTATGATTTACCACAACTCGACTTCAAACATTTTCTAAAGCCAACATATAGCTCCCTCCACGCCATAAAGTAAAGTCCCACAAAGGCTCATGGACCCAAGTGGTCAAGTTCTCGAGTTCCATGATCATCAAAACCTCCTATATCGCGTTGTGTTGCATCATTCATCTTTTTTAGTCTATAATCCATTCAAACCTAACTCTCAGACAATACAAGCGACTCTACATACAAACCCTCACTTTTGGAGAATCGAAAGACCATGATAATTTTTCATACTATACTTTTCCTCTATGTGGCTAAAACAACTCACTTTTCGAGCCAACAAAATATTATGATCCTTTGTCGTTGAGTGTCAAATGCATTAATCAAGGGGGTGTGTATCCATTACAAGGATTTACACGTTTATAAGGTTTACTTACCTCAATATTGTACAAAATTATATTATCATGTACCCACACATCCATCATGCACAAAAAGTACGTTATTATACAGCTTATAAATAACATATACTTCATCAGAAAACATGTTTGAATTTCATGAACCAATATACCATTGGTGACCTCACCGACATGTTGGTCAGGATGTCAATGACCATTGATGTCCTATCAAAATGTCTAACCTTTATTTATAGTAGATAGGTATGTATCGGTCATATTGTTGACATGTGGATGTTGATACTGTTATCTTTCTCTAGACACTGAACGCCATCATCAATGTGATGACAACTGTGTCGATGTTATCTTCACCGATGGGACCATCTACATGTTAGTGCCTACATATAGTTAGAACTGATTTTCACCGACGTGATCGCCAACATGTCATGGCTTGCCGATGAAAAAGGAAATTGAAAAAAATAAAATATAGCATTTTCTTAAAAAATTTGGGGTGTCTTTTTGATTTGACAGAGAAAGGTTGGTCTCACCTAACAATAATTGTATCCACTTTTCTCAATCCAATCAAAAGCTAGAGTAAGATTTTGGTGTAAAAAGGTGGAGTAAGAATATATTTTCGTTTACAATAAGAATGTCATTACCCCTAAGAAGTAATAATATTTTCTATTTACTACTCCTGAGAATATAATTCTTTAAGTGTGAGGAGCATCCTATGTTGTCCCCCAAATTTCATCATATTTAGGAAGATGACCAACTTTAAAAATGAGGTGTATATAAAGGAAGATTTCATCATATAGGAAAAAATTAATATGAGGTGAACCTTATGCAATCTTATGTGAGATTGATTTTCTAAATGTGGGTCTTACCAATATTTATAGAAGACAAAATCAAGTAATATTGAAAGAACACCTTTCTCATATTCATATCAATAATTGAGATTATATTTTGGATCCATAAATGTGTTTGACCCCAAATTAGATTTAGATACCTACTTTAGTTTTGATTCCTAATAGTTAGACTTCTCAATTAATTAGAATTGAATGAAGGATGGTTTCTAGTCCCATTAGAATTAATTTAGATTTTCTCTATATATTTTGCAATTCATATAATATTATTCATTCAAAAATCAGGTTCATAAGTTAGATTAATTTTAATTTATTCTCTTAGTTCTTCTTCTGCTGACTTTTCTCTAGTTTAGCTTGTGTAAAACATCAGTCTACAACATTGATAGCTGATGGAGATCCTACTCCATGTCCCTTCCACCCCCTGTTGCTACCAAGACTGGCCCTCACTTGAAAAGTCAGGTTCCAGCAATAGCCTCTACCTCAAAGATTTTTGTGGCAATCGCCATTTTATAATGATATTCCATATAATATGGATTCGTCGAACATGCATAAATTTATATTCACGTGACCGAACGTGAAGGCCGTCGATGTATATAACACACGAAATAGGATATATTCTATATTCAAACTTAACATTGGGGTAATTATACAACCAAAATATTTCATAATATTCACGGAACATAGTAATTTTTATTTTAATGTCTGGGATCATTGTGCACAAAAAAAATAGTTATACAAAATTAAGACATATCATGCCTTGATATACTATCAAAGAAAGAATTACAAAGATTATATCTAAAGCAGCTACCACATAAATTGTTTGGATAACTTTTTGTCTCCTATCTCTGTTCTAGTTGTAATTCCTGCACAATCTGGGGGTGGGTGAGTATGTTTATACTCAGTAGGCGGAATTAAGATCTAATTTGATGCTAAGTAGAAACTCATGTTGTTAATAGCTTTTGCTAAACAGAATGTATTGCAAAGACAAATTCAAAAAAAATTCAAAAAAACACCGGTTCGTCCGATGATGATAAATCCAGAGCTGTGATACCAAACGGCGTTCCTCCCAACACTCATGGGACAACGAGAAGCTCAGTAAGTGAGGAGCTTTCCCATGATGCTCCACACCCATGTGCGCGCCATATCAATTATTTTTCTCAGTAGGTATCCAGATAAAATATTACAATTCCAGGTTTAACTTCAGAATTATCTGGCAAATGTAAGTGCCATAACACAAATCAGGGTATATAACACATAACACATATATAACATTTTTCAGAAAACTCAAGCACATGAACATAACGGAATAAAAATGATGAATAAAAAGTCAAGCATACGAGCAGAGCATAAGCTAGAGTTTAAGACCCCCTACCTTAGAGTTGGGGTAAAAAGTTCATGGCTGTTAGGAGCTTATATGGAAAATCCGGCCCTATCACAACATCTAACACCTTCGATTTAGTTAGAAATGCCTTTTGAACGGGTCGAATCAGACTTAAAATGATTCAGAATGGAGGGTCAGAAGGTTTTAACTGATGGTAAGAATGAAATCATGGTAGTAGAACTAGGTTTTTATAGTGGAAAATTGTGTGATGTGGTTGTTTCTGCGTGCGACGTGTCACAGACCCGGCCATGGTCGGTGCACAGAAATGCCATGCAGAACCACGTGGTTCCACACAATTCGATGGAACCTGACACGCAGGTTTTGTGCATTGCGCGGACCGCCCGTGGTCCACACAAGACCGCATGGTCCCGTGTTCTGCGGCACAAGTGGTCCGTGGCATGCAGGCCCTACTCGCAAACCGCGCGATGCCACATCACATGGTCAATCCGCATGATGTCGCACGCCATCCGCGTCAGCGTTAGCTGATACAATGCTTGCGTCAGCCGACATAAATATATTTTTTTTCCAAAACTTTAAATCGCTCTAACTTGTAAACTATACGTCGGAATAATACGTTCTTGGTACCGATGGACTTGTATCGACAAGCCCTTCGAAACAAGACCACTCAAGGATAGTTTTTTTTGTAGTTTCTTAGTGGGCCCGCTTATGATGCGCACTCCCACGATCCCTATATATGGCCACCACCTCCTATTCAAATGATTCAAAAACCTTTATGTTCGGTTTTTAGAGTTCTATAATATCCCTTTAGGTACAACATTAAAAATAATATTTTACTAATATATTAAAATTCCAATAGTAGAAACGTACCAAATGTCTGGGTTGTCACAATTTTGGATCTTCAATGCTTCACTGCATACTTGTCTCTGATTCCTCTCACATTCGCCTCCATTCTGGCTTTACCCAGCTAAAGACCGAAATGGAAGAAAGGGATCAAGAGCTTACCAAGGTGAAGCGTTCGTTGGCAGCCCTAGATATGATGTCGAACTCTCGGCATCAACAACTCGAATGTTGCTTCAATTAGCTTTTTTAAGTCTTACTCCAAATGGGTTGTTTGGCCTAGCCTCCATCTGCCTCTATTTTGTTGTCCCCCCACCCTCCCCCCTTAGTTGAAATTGCGAGTGCCACCCTCCCTTCAGGCAATTCCCTCACCCAGACCATAACCCTGTTGTTGGCAGCGTCCTCCCAATCACAGAATGTCCAACCAACAGCGGGCCCTTCACTATCTCTTCCGACATCTGGCTGTTCATGGCCAATCATCTTCGGCTTTGGGGGCTTCCTCCTGTCATTCATCTAGACTGGCTCTTCTATGCACACAGCGTGCGATAAGATGCCTACATGGGCTTCCGCCCCTCTAGCCAATTGTAATGCCCCCATATTTCAATGTGTTAAAATTTGAAGGGTTGGGCCCATTAGAAAGTTTTAGGGCCCAATAATAATTTTCCTTAAAATTGGACTATTTTGAGCATTATTCCTTTAGAGGAGCCTTAAGATATTTAATAGGGATCAGAGAGACAAATGTATCAAACCCAAGATCGCGTCAATCAGACATCGGGATAGTAGGCTATGACCTTGAGAAGTGTATCATACACAGGGTCCACTTTAATTTAGCAAGAAAATATATCTTTGTGTGTTCTTTTTTCGAAGGGCTCATCGACAAGAGCGCAATTGTACCAAGAACATATGATTTTGAATTTGAGGTTGGGAGTTATGCCAGTTTGAAATTTGGAAGATAAATTTTTAAATAAAGACAAAAATAAAAATAAAAATAAAAAATATACTTTTTGCATCAGCGCCTCATCAGGCATTGACGTAGGTCACTAACATGCGGTAGTCGCATCAATTGCTCCATGTCGCACCATGCATGCAAATACATGCCACGTGGGGCACATCTAGCCCCCCTGCCCCTTTATAAATAAGGGGGTCCTCTCATTTGACAGGGAGATGCCTAGACCCATTTTTTTTATGTTCTTTCCATGTTTCCCTCTGACTTTGCCCATCTTCAGACCTTCTATCCCTCATTTCTAACCCGTTTTTACCCGTTTAAAAGGCAAATCTAGCTAAATCGAGGGTTCTCTATGTCGTAGAGGCAAGTTAGCTACTTTAAAGGGGGGAACGACCTAAGGTAAGGAGGGCTTCGTTTGTCCACTTTCGGGCCAAGAGGAAGAAAATGTCCTAGTTAAAGGGGAGACTTTGTTTGCGACTTCTTGTTGGGAAGATAAATTCTTCCCAGCGCAAGGGGAGGCTCCGACTGCTGCTTCTAAGCATGACATGAGATCTTGTCCCACTGCAAGGGTGTCATTCCTAAGCTTAGGAATGAGACAAGGCTCTGACCACTGGCTATTACTCTGGTCAATTTTGAGAACGAGGGGTAAATAGTTTTAATCTCTAATACTGTGCTACGACTATGTCGTATGATTTAGTTTTTTTAATAAAATTTTATTTTAAAGATGATGTTTATTAGGGGTTGGATGAACGCTAAAATAATAGCGTATTGTAGACCTCTAAGATGGATTATGTTGTGATATAGACTTTAAGATATTAGTATTATTTGAATGATATTACACTTGCTTTTGATCGAATTTAAAAGGTAGTTATTTGGTATAAAACTCAAAAAATATAATCAGTTTTGAAGGATAGCTATTTGGTATGAAGACCAAAAGCTATTAGAGATATTACTCCTATGTACAGCCTATTAAGGCATATGGCATGCCCATGAGATGAGATATCATGGAAAGATCTTTTTTCATTATGATCATGTTGCCCCACGAGCATGGGTGTATGTCGCTTTGGTATCGACAACATTTTGTGAATGATGATTCATTCAATTTTAAATTATTTATCGGATTCTACTTACAAATGATTTATCCTAGTTTAGCGGATTCTGTGAAAAACTATTTTATCGTATAAGAAGTGCATTAGATTCTATTAGTCGATAATATTATTTTAAGTCAACTTTTGAATATAAATTATTATTATTTAATGTATATTTATTTATGTTTTATATTTTGTGTGTGTGTGTGTTGAATCATATGAAGCAAAGGAAATTGTGTCTTTACCTAGAGACTTTTTGTGGTTGATTCTTTTTGCTAATATGAAGGTTTTAACTTATAACTTACTAGATTCACAAATTTCTATGTGCAAATTGCATACAAAGGATGGCCTTCCATGCTCATAACTTACTGGGTTATCCCTATGGAAGGCCAAGGGGTCTCCCCCGACATCCCATATTTTTTCAAGAAAACATATCTTTCATTTTAATTTTTTTCTTTTTCATTGGTAAGCCACCAATATGTCGATATGCAATCAGTGAAATAAGGTTTAACTGTCAGCAAGGCACCACATGTTAATGAGCACATTAGGGAAACCGTAGACATGATTATGATGAGAAACATGATTAATTACACGGTTGTGACTCTAGGAGATGGTTGCACCTTTTATAAATGGCAAAATCTCAAAATTTTAACAATTTGGAACACCAAAGAGCGTTCAAAGGAGAGCAGAGGACTTTCGACTAGAAGTACATGAAACTTTGTACCGGGAAAGAGAAGAAGTGGGTGATCGAATGCTAGATTGCTAACTTTGTAACCATATGATGATTTGAATGGATGTTCTCAACTTGTTTGCATGCTTGGTGAGGTGTTATGATACATAGTGGTTATTTTCTTAGATTTATGTCATGTTTAGAGTAATAATGGTAATTTTGAAGCACACAGATTACATTGCTCTATTTATGTTTTAAACTGTAAGATTTTAATTTAGATGATGAAATTATCATGTTTTATGGAAAGGAATGCTTGGAGAGCCTATTTGATCTTTGTTTGTTTTCTTTCTGTTCATCAACATGGCCACCGACATGACGGTGATGACGTTGATTGTTGGATAAAGATGAACAATGCTAACATCGACACATTGTAGTGCATCTTTGTTATACTAGGCATCAACAGTGAGACCAACACGTTGGCGATAGCGATGACGTCGGCAAGATGGGTCCCACAACCCACTTGCAAGGATTCGACCCATCAATGGGTATACCGATGGTGAATGGTTTATATTATTTTTTTTTAAGCATGTTTCTATCATTGTATATGTTATTCATAAGATATATAGTAACATGATTAACTTGCTTGTTGGGTGATTGAATACATGATAGTATTACATGTATGATATTGGGGTAAATAAACCCTATGTTTTGATCCTTATATTGAATAGATATCTTTTGATCATTGCATTTGATACTTAACTACTTAAGGAGGTATGGGACTTGTGTTGGGTTTCTCCAAAAGAGAATCTTTTTAACCACATATAGAAGACTCAAGATTTAAGCCTAACTCATTTTGTTTGTAGAATTGCTCCCTTGACATGAGAGTTAGGTTTAAGTGGATCATATCACATAAAAATGATCTAGTGCAACATAACAAAAGAGGTCATGATGATCATGGTAGTTGAGAATCTTGATTGATCACTTTGATATAAGTCCTTATGGACTTTTGCTTCATGGTGTGGATGGTGCTTGGTGAGAGTAGTTTCACAAAAGATTGTAGTTGAGAAGTGTGTTGATACTTATTCTAGAAAGATATGGTTGAACTCCTAGTTGTGGCCACTAAGTCGTAGTAATTTGATTTCCCTTTGTCTAGTTATAACTATGAGGAGAATGTAAGACAATGACTTAACTTGATTTGATTTATTTTTTTTATTGATTAATTTATTTGTTTAATCATCTCACTGGGTATATTTGTATAGTTAGTATCCTTATAGTGCAAGTGTTGAAGATGAAGATCATTTGCTACCAGAGAAGGGAAGGTCGTAGAATTGACTTTCTAATTTCATCTTAGGAAAGAACTATAGACACGAGTGTGCTATTTATGTCAAATGATAATCAAAGTGAAACATTGACAAATTAGTGCCTAAAATGTGATCTTGTAGTTCTTAATATATAATTTAATTTAGACATTTAGTGATGCAATTGTTCTATTACTCAAATTGCACCAAATTGCGAAAACAGGTAATCATGCCTCAATGATATGGTTTGATTATTTCAAACTTCTTATGCATTAGGCGTTCTGTTGCATCATATATGAAATTTATTGCAATTTTTTGGAAATGAAATTTTTTGGAAAGGAAAAAAAAATACATGATACCTCCTATCTCAGGTGTCAAAATCAGATTGGGCCTTTAATGAAAAAATGACATATCAATGCTTTCCATAGCAGCTAGATCAGTTGCCCCATACAAATCTTATTCTTCGAAAGCCTGGATCCAATTTTACTGTACATAATTCTGTTAGCCTATTGAGTTGGGAGGCAATCCTTTTCTACCAAATCTTTGTTGATCCATCTCGTACGATAATCATTACAAAGACAAGCTGCTGCATGGCTTAAACGACATATAATTCCCCAACTGGAAACTCCGTAATCACCCTAGCCAACAGATTAGTGTCATCTAGTTCTTGAAATATCAGGATTCGACTCTTTGATACATCACATTTGATGGAAAGCATGATAAAGGTCATAGACTCTGATAGACACATTATTTTAAGTGCTTCTGTAGATTTTGGACAGCAATGAAGATTCTAGAAATCCACTTATTAGCTATGTAATCGTACGTAATTAAGCTTTAGGACAACCCATCACTAACTAATAGTTTTTATACATGGTGATTGGTGGGTCCATTGTCGACGAGGTGTTATAGCATGTATCCATGTCATAGAAGCTCCTATTCCCCACATGCAACCCACCAACAACATTGACTCCAAGGAATAATGCACACTAATCTTTAATAAATAATAGCACAGACCCACTCCCATCTGCTTTATCGTTTCATGATTTCTAAATCCAATCATCATCCAAAGCACGGATTTAATAATACATTTCACTATTATTACAAGCAAACGTGAGAAACGATCCAATTATATACTCCCTGCAACTTCTCCTACAAGGAAAGAGTGCTGATATATAAAATGCAAACACTGATCCTCCTGCTGGTGCAGTTCTGGTCCTGTCTTTCCCATTTTTTCTTTTTGTATTTCATTCAAAACTCAAATACAAAGATGACGTCACTCCATTAATTAATTACTCTCATCTACTAAGTACTAAGCAAGAGTAACACAAAGGGGAAGAGTAAAGATTGTGAGTAGAGGGGAATCTTGGCCCATTTGAGATCTCTTGTTGCAGAGAAGATCTTCCACAACTGCTGGAAAGCATGAATTCCACAGACCACACTTTTCATTTCCAGCAAGAAGATGAGCTGTGCTTCCAAACCCTTATTCCCCATCAAGCACAACAAGAACACCAACATATATCATGCCCCAGCAAGCTCGTTGGCCCTTCGATTACCAGCCTCCAGCCGGCCACACGAACGACGACCGACAACGTCAGTGCGGACGACAATGAAAGGACTTCCTGCAAGAGGAAGAAGATCATCCACCGCGACGTGGAGCGGCAGAGACGCCATGAGATGGCCATGCTGTATGAATCACTTCGTCTCCAACTCCCCTTTGAGTACATCAAGGTTTCTAGCAGTGTCCCTTAGCTTGTTCATTCTCTTGCTTTCTAATTGCCTCTTAACTTTTTAGCCTTGGTTTAATACATAGGGCAAGAGGTCTACATCGGATCTCATGGGTGAAGCAGCGAATTATATAAGGCATCTGCAGAACAAGATCAGGGACTTATCCGAGAAGAGGGACAGACTAAGGAGGGACTTGGTTGGAGCCTCAGAGGGTGGTGGGTCGAGTTGTGTTGCAGCAAGATCAGTGGTTGCTCTGGTCCATCCATGCCAGACCGGGGCAGAAGTAGTGATACGTTGTGGGCCAAGGGATGGGCTTCCACTGTCTAGGGTGATGGATTTGCTCAAGGAAGAAGGGCTCGATGTAGTGACCTGCGTCTTAACTACTGTGAAGCATGAGTTGATTTACACCATCCAGTGCGAGGTACTAAGTATACTAGAGGATCTGACACCTTTCTGTTATATCTCATGTTGTGCAAGTGATCACTTGGTTGGAGGTCTAGTGTTAGGGTTTTACATCTTGATCTCGATCTTATTTGTAGATCAGCGGCCGGAGGGATGTGGATTTCGACGTCTTGCAGCAGAAACTTGTTCAGTAGTTTTGATCATTGGATTGACTTGAGATAATGATATATATGAATCAGGATCACAAGACTCTAGCCCAACATTGTACAACTTTGGGGTTGGAGTCGTCGCCCCTTTTTTTTTCTAATTGAAGATTGATCATGTATGGGCGCCACTCAACTCCATATTTGAGATGTTGGAGGTTGAAACTTGTATATATGTTTTCTCAATTATAATTTAACTCGAGTTAACTATAGGATGAAGTTTTGCTAGGAACAAGTTTTCTGTCTCAAAAACCCCTTAATACTTCTTATGCTTGTAGTAATATTGTGACAATGGAACATACCTTGGCAAGTGAAAACGATGTAATTATTAGCAAAAACTACAAAGTGAAAGCAAGGTATTCACTTCACAAATTTCCTTGGAAGTTTATGTGAAGGAAAATCAATGAGATTCAATATAGGGCCATGAGAGTTGAGACTGATGTTCTCAACAGAAAGTTCGGGATAATTGTGTTATCTGCTGATCTCTTCCATGTCTTCCTTTTAGAATGTATTGTTAGTTTTTTTGTTTAATTCTTTAGTATTCTCTCTGACGAATATTAATAGTTGCATTTGAAAAAATAATAATTTTTATTTATAATAAAACTCACATTTAAGAAAGGAAAAATAAGCTTATGATGCGCTTTTATAAGTACCTAACTATTTAAATTGAACAAAATAGAGCTATTAATATGAAACAAATTTTTTTGCCAAATAAAACTTTTAATATGGCACGAAGGGAGTATGTATTTTTAGTAAGCAGGTGTTTAAGATAGAAGTATGGTTAGAGGCAACGGCTTTTTTGTGTGTGATATATAGAATCATGCATGTTTGCAATGTATGTACAATTTAACAGTTTTAACTTTAAAGAGACGTGGTCAAAAAACATGACAGTAGACCCAAGTCCTGTGGAGGCCAATTAATCGTCAATATGTACTTCACATTTTAATTCTTATGAATAGCGAAATAAGCCTGCATGAAAGTGTTTAACTAATACAAAAACTGATTAGTACGTTAGTCTATATAGTCATTGCTTCTCTACATGCTCAAGCTCTTAATAGAAGTGGCTAACTGACATGGTATTAAAGTCAAGTTTTTGATGCATCCTTTCAGACTTTTCATATCTTGGACACCGATACTAACTTTTTAGGTTTTATTACTTCTAGCTAGTTATTCTAAGAGACTTTCTTATGTACTCCTTCTGTCCTATATTAATAGTTTTAATTCTAAAAATAATATATTTTATAAAAATTAAAACTTATATCAAGACAAGGAAAAATAAGCTTATGATATTCTTTTTAAAGTACCTTATTATTTAAATTAAATAAACTAAAATTATTAATATAGAACAAATTTTGTCAAATGGAGCAATTGACACGGAGAGAGTATTCCTCTAGGTGTTTAATCACGTGCCATATTTCCAAATATTTCAAAACAAATGATAGCATATTCCAAATATGTATGCCACGCTTAAGACAGCTAAGGGATGCCTAAGTAAAATACAACAATATTAGTGGACAAATTCCTCCTCAGAAAAGAAATTAGCCTCGAAATTTATTTCAATTTTTGGATCATATTTTATTGTATTAGGAAATTTATTCATTTGATAGTTCTTGATTGCCAAAATGCATATGTTATACAATGTTTTGTGGACATAGAATCACGGGCAATAATGAGAATGTAGGGCGATTGCAATTTCTGATGAATTGCGCAAAGATCGCTATTCTTACTTTATGAACAGATTTATAAGTTCGATCTTATAGATGCCACGCACTAGTTTGGTCCAACGGATATGTTACTCAAACATGAATATATATGATTTCAATACTGTGCTTCTTTGCAACATACTCTAGCAAATTGTCAAAGAAAGTGTGGTGGAATCTACTCCTTCCACTGTATGGAGGCATGGGATGATAGTAAAGTGTGATTAGAAATGATGGAATTGTTAGGATTTTTTTTTGTTAGATGAAGGAATTGGTAGTTAATTTTTATTTTTTTGTTGGTGGTGACTGAAAGAAAATAAATGCTAGAGATTAAAAGGAAAAAAAACCACATTAGAGAGACACAAAAGAACTAGTGAACAACCGAAATTATTCTTGATAAGGAAAGAATATTCAGTTTTTCCCTTTCTCTTTCATTTTCTTATTAGCTTTCTTTCACAATTTATGAACCAAAGCAGGTTTTTTTTCATTCAAATATGTAGAAATGGATGCTGATTGAAATAAAAATTATTCATTGGACGGCACAAATGCCTTTGTTACTGTACTGAGTGTAGTTCTTGAATTTGGAGTCACACAATCTGGTGGTTCTCCTTTTATCAAATGCACAAGGATAAGGTGTCTTCGTAGTTTTCATTTTCAGTCCATTCTCTACATGCTCCGGCCTTTTGGTGGTGGTGGGGCATGAAATTATATAAAAGTTTGCATGAAGCAAAAGCCGAATGAATTTTTGCATATTATTTTTACAGGTAGATCAAAAGATGTTCCTTATTAATATTTTTATGAAGTTAACAAGGATGTTCATCATGCTGGATTGATTGAGATTAATCTAAACTTGGTCAAATAAAAACACAATTCCTAGAAGAATTATTTCTAAAATTGATAGGGCTTTTTGTAACACTAGTTGGATTAATATATTTCTAGGAAATATAGTCTAATGTTTTCTCCTTCATGTTTTTGATCATTGCCCATTATTGGTAGATATCACTCTCCCTTCCATTTCAGGAAGCAGACCTTTCATATTCTTTAATTACTGGATGAGTATGGATAATTTCATAGATTTAGTTTCTTCATCTTGGGTCATTGACGTTCATGGCAATCCTTTATATATTATGGTCTAGAAATTAAAAAGACTCAAGCAGACTATTAGATTGTGGAATAAAGGCAAGTTTGGGAATTAAAAAAAATTGATAAAGCTCGGGATGACGTTTAGCGTTGGCAGATATTGATCAAGGATGACCCTTTTAATAATGTTTATATTATGGAGGAGGCTAAAACTTTAGCAGTTATAATCAGGAGCTCATTAAAGAGGATTTTTTTAAAGTAAACGTCAGGGTCAAATGGCTATTGGAAGGCAATCGTTGTACCAAGTTTTTTCATATTGTGGCTTCTAGAAATACTTTGCGTAATTCCATTCATTGTATTGTGGATTCTTCATGTAACAAGCTTGACACCTCTAAGGCCATTGGGAAAGCAACTTCTAAATTTTTTTATGACTCTTTACCCTTTCCTCTTCAAGCCCTATTCTTTATTCATTTATTAAGGGATGGCTATATGCAGAGCAAGTCATTTCTTTGAATAGTTTGGTGGCTCTAAATAAAATATATCATATTGTTTTTTTCTCTCCCGCGATTGAAGCACCTAGTCCTAATGGCCTTGATAAAGGAATTCTTCATCAATTATTGGGACATCATTCGTGAAGATTTCTCTCAAGCAGTCTTATACTTTTTCACTTCTGGAAAAATAATGTTGAAATGTTTAAATTGTACTTTCTTAACTTTTATCCCGAAAGAAAATAGTGCAAACTCTTTTGATATGTTTCGGCCTATATTTTTATGTAATTTCTTATACAAGATTATTACAAAGATTATGGCAAGTAGACTATCTAGAGTGCTCCTTTCCATCATTAGTACTAATCAAGCTGTTTTTTATGAAAGATAGACTTATTACTGACAATATTCTCCTTGCTCATGAGCTTTTTCATAATTATCACAATAAAAGGCATTCCAAGGAATTATGTTTTAAAGTGGACCTCAAAGAAGCTCATGATAAAATGTGTCGAGAATTCATTATTCAAACCCTTTTGGATATAGGTTGCCCCCATCTTTGGATCTCTTAGATTAAAGAGTGCATCTCTACCGCCTCCTTTAATGTGCTTATTAATGGATCTAATTATGATTTTTTTCTCTAATAAATGCAGTCTACAACAAGGCTGCCCTCTTTCTCCTCTTCTTTTTGTATTGGGTATGCAATCCTTGATAGATATTCTAAATGATTTTCATTTGGATAGCCCAATTGATATTCCTATTCATTGAAACACTCTTGGTGTTTCTCATTAGTTATTTGATTATGATATTCTTTTTTTCTCTATGGCTTCCCTTTCTTCTATAGTTGGTTTCAAAGAAGCACTTAATTTGTTCTGGCAGATTAGTAGTCTTATGGCTAATGATTCTAAAATAAGCATATTCTTTCAGCTAGTTGCAATCATAAAAACTCTTTTATTCAATTTTTTAGCTTTAGAGAAAGATCTTTGCCAATCCAATATTTGGGACACCCTCTCTTTTCTAGTAGGTTTCAGGCCTCTATGTGTGCTTATATTCTTGATCATTTCTATTCAACTTTATCAGGATGGAAGAACAACTTACTCTCTTATGCTGGAAGGTTAGAACGTCTTAAATCAATTTTGCCTAGCATGCACATATATTGGTATCTTCATTTTATGTTGCGTTATAGTATAATTAAGAATCTTGAGTCTCTAATGTCCAAATTCCTTTGAAAATGCTCATAATGGTAGAAAATTTTATTCCATTAGTTGGAAGAATGTTTGCCAACCTAAAATAGAAAGGATTTAGGCATTCATTCTATAAAGAACTGGTGTGTTATTGGCTTAGTTGAATATTTTTTGAGGCTTTTGTTAGATAAGGATTCTCTTTGGATTAAGTGGATGCATGGTTATTATATTCAAGGTTCCCTTATTTGGCATTGCAATGTTCCTTCTTATGCCTCTTATTCTTAGAAGAATATCATCTCACTTAGAAGGATCATGATTAATTTTATTTCTTATAAGATAAATAATGGTATGTCTACCTTCTTTTGGTTGGATCCTTGGGTAGGAAACTTCACACTCCTTCACAATGATGGTCAGCGTTTGTTGCACCAATTGGAAAGTCATCTTCTTGAGAGTATATCTGATTGTTTGATCAATGGGCATTGGAAATGCCTCTCCCCACATAAACTTGAGAGCCAGTCATCTACTTCAAGTAATTGAAAATCACACTACAATTCTCTATCGTGATGTTGATGTCGTTGTATGGAAGCCAAATTCTTCGAGTAAGTTTTCAACAAAATTTGCCTACAAGGTTCTTTCTAAACATGTTTCTAAGTTGAAATAGACCTCTCTAGTTTGGTTTAAACATCATATACCTCGTCACCTTTTATTAGTTGGATGATGCTACATGAGCGTCTTCTCACTTTGGATAAAATTTAAGCTAGAGGCATTCATATTGTTAACATATGTATCCTTTGTAAGGCAGATAATGAAACTTCCCAACACATTTTCTTCTCTTTTGGCTACTCTAAGTGGATTATGAGTTCTATATTCAAGATTTTTAGAGTGGGCATTTCTGGAAATCAAGCTCGGCAGGCCCTTAATCATATTTATTTCCTTAGTCATTCCATTCCAAATTTGGGATTGCTTTGAAAGTTGTTCATGAATTGCGCAGTCTATTTTCTCTAGAGAAAGAGGAACAATCACATCTTCATAAATGAAAGAATTCACAAGAGATCTCTTTTTATGTTGTGTGAAAGTCAAGTTAGAAAGTATCTATCTAATAATCCTTATCTATCTAAGATTGTTGGTGAATTCCCTTTCCTTGCTAAAAGATGGACTCTGTAATTTTTTTTTAATTGTCTCATGACTTTGTTTCTTGCTTGATTTAATAGAAGGGAGTTTTCTCCCCCTTTTTACTTGATAAAAAAAAAAGATGTACTAGCTCAAAAGGGAAATTTTTTTTATGTTCTCCTCTGACAATAAGCCCAGTGTAAGAATGCATGTGAGCCCTTGATATTTGAGATTGAGGGTGCACATGCTAACACTCGTTATCGCCAATATCAATGGCGCTAATATAAGAGTTATAAATATTTAATAATATTTGTCGAAAGGATGAAGGGCTCCTATGCATTCCTTACGCTAGGCTTATTGTAAGAGTTGAGCATTAAAAATGCTTCATCTCAAAAGAAGGTCATAAAAGAGACTCCCTCTATCTCATATTAATTGCTCCATATGTTTTTTTAAAATAAATTAAAATTAAATTATTATGAAAAAATAAATAGAACTATTAATATGAGATATATGGAGTATTAAAAAATCATAAAAACTTTTAGATTATTTTTTTGTTTTATTTATCTTATGTCCTCTTTATTTTTCAAGTTTGATTTGTGAGAAGGGTTTTTTTCTCGCTATATATCTTCCCATTTGCAGGGCTTTGTTGCTATGGATTTAGGAACATTCATGTATTTTGAAGTGTTAAATTTGAAATATAGTAAATCATAAAATATAATTTATTAACTCATTAGTGGTTTTATGTAGAATGAAACTTTTTAAAGTGTGTGCTCGACTTTTTTAGGATGATCAATGTTTAGAACAAGCACCACTTCCAATTGAAAATAACCCTATAATCATTAGTGCTTTTTTTTACTCCTACAACTCTACAAATTGAGTTGAATCACTAATTTTTTTAGTCAAACTCATGGAAGGCCATATCGGTATCAATGACTATTGATATGGATACACGCCAATATGATATATTTGGTATGCATTAAAATAGGCACGAACCTCTAGTACATTAAAATTGTCAAAATTGAATATATTATCATAATGATTCTCTTTATAAAGGCACAATAAATGGAAAAGTGACATAGAGCACCAACATTAGTAACTAATTATGCGTCAATTTGGTGGGATGGGGAGTATATGATTCTTAGATTAGGACCCCCTTATAAGATAATTAAATGAGATAACCGATTTTATGTATAATCTCAAATGCAAGCCAACCCTTTGGGTAGTGCATTAGGCTCATCATAATTATGTATTAAAAATGTGAGCCCTACAAACTAATAATTACTCTATCCCAAATTAAATGTTCTAAAATTAGTTCAATTTAAAACTAAATAAAATACTTAATATAAGATGGAGGAGTACCATGTAGAAGCCCATACATTAGATGTGTAAGTAAATGCACTGGCATGAAGCACTATATTTATATATAAAAAAAGAATTTTATCTAAATTGTATGGACACACGCTTGCTGATCTCATGTAATTGCCACAAAATATTTTTAAAATTTTTATACATTGTCAATGTTGATGCAATGTATGTAGTCTAATTGGTTAGTTCAACTATAAACATTTGAAGACATCGGGTTTGATTCACAGCTAAGCCTTTTTTGAGAATTTTTTAAAATAAAAGAGGTCTAAATTAATTTTTAATCGATATATATCAACCATATTTCGATAGTATGGAAACATATCAAATTTTCTTATGGGGGTGTACCACCCTCTATACCGTACCTGTAATCACCGATAGAGGTATGTATTCACTACAACAAAATGTAGCATTAGCGACGCATTTATTAGCGACACAAATATAAGCGTCGCTAAAAGCTGCTATTTGCGACACATAATTAAGCGTCGCAAAAGAAATAACTATTAGCGACATTTTTTATTAAGTGTCGCTAATAATTATATATTAGTGATACTTATTATAAAGTATCACTATTACTATAATTAATCATTAGCGACACATAACACAAAGCGTCGCTAATATATGTATATTAGTGACATATAGAACAAGCGTCACTAAAAGATATATATTTCTTAAAATCATTACTATTAGCAACATTTTATCCAAAGTGTCGCTAATAGTTTTAATAATAGCGACACTTATTAAAAAGCATCGCTAATTAGGTATGCTATTAGCGATGCATATATGAAGCGTCACTAATAGTAATGAATTGAAAATAAAAAATTAAAATTTGATTTTTTATGATTTTGATAATGATGCGTCGTTAATAAGCTTTTTTTTTTTTTTTTACATATTATGAAATTATTAGCAACATAAATTAAGCATTGCTAATAATTAAGTATTAGCAACTGATAGATCTATGTGTCGCTAATAACTTAATATTAGCGACGCTTAATTATGTGTTGTAAAAAAAATCATTAGCGATGTATAAATATACGTCGCTACTGTTGACTTTTAGTGACACTTTAAATATGTGTCGCTAATAGGCAGTAGCGACGACAATTTTATTGACACATTTAACAACGCTTAAAAGCGTCGCTAATAGTCAATTTTGTTGTAGTGATTGATTAATACACACCCGTATCAACTAGTATAGCCCTATATGGTCAAACTCCATGATAACTCAAAATTAGTATTTCTTGATCTAAATTTCAAAGACTCATGAAAATGACATATGATACCTAAATTGTGATGACATATGGTATCTAAACTGTGATTATATAGATTTCTAATATGCAATCATGTTGCGGTTGGTAAAAATTGTGATAGTATACGATGTTAATTTGCAATGTTATATGGTGCAGACAAAATTGTGATGAATTTGAACTTATGATTGGGTATAATATGTGATGGTTGATTGAGATGGTCAAGCAAAACTATGTAGAAGATAAGGTTCCAATTTACACTTATTTAATAGGGCTCGATGAGATGAATCCAATGTCACCAAGAATGTATAAATCCAACTTTATGTGCACGAGATATGACCCCAAAATGCCACAACCAAGAAAATGAATATAAAGGTACTTTTGGGTTTTTCTTTATTATGTAGTATGTAGCGTGCCTAACATGCCACATGGGGTGCATGTCTTGAATAAGGGTTAGGGGGTGATGACTTATTTGATTTTTTACATGAGATGATGCATAATACAATTAACTTTATTCTCTCACCGTTTATTATGAAATTTGCTATCTCTATTCCATATTAATAACTCCATTTAATTTTTTAAAATAAACTAATCTTAGTTCATTTTGAAAAACTTATAATTTATTTTAAAAAACCCAATAGAGCAATTAATATGGGATAGAGAAAATATTTAATATGGGACTAAGGCAGTAGAACTTAAAGAAAGTACAACTTAACTAGTTTATCTACATACAAAATGTCCTAGGGAAATCCCTTATCTGGGATTTATTCTCACCCATAGAAATGTCACACCCATACTTGAAATATCAAAATAATTTGGGTAGCTCTTTTCTTACCCTCAATTCTATTATGGACAACTTTCTTTTCTAGAGTTTAGAAAATATCTTTTCCTCCACTAATCCGCTCCCATGCTCCTACCACTCTTTTCATTTTTTCTCTTACACTAATGATAAATCTCTACTCGCTTTCTCCCTCTTTGATTCTTGGTGCTTATTTTTTTGGGATAATTCCTGCTAAGACTTAGCGGTTATCCATATTTATCAATAGGTCCACAGTAAAATTATATTGTGCATCGTAGTATAATTTTATTATTATGGCTTGCGACAATAGTAAAATATGGATGACATTGCGTCTTAGCGGGAGACCGAGTTGTACAACTTCTCATTTATTATGGTTTGAGCCATTTATGGTGGACATTAGTGCACAAACTCATTTTTTCTATATATTTTAGAGAGAGGTAAGTATTATATGATTGGTCTAGGGGGTTTTGGAAGGTCCTTGGGCTAACTTACTGGTTATGGTTGACTTCACAAGAAAATTCATCGCAAGTCGACAATAGTAAAATTACTCTTGTGTAAAATATAGTTTTACCGTGGACCTATTGATAAACTAGTTAAACTATTTGTCCTTATGGGGGATAATCTTTATTTTTCTTCTTCTTCTTCTTATGTGTTTTTTTCTCATTGCTATAATTTAATCCCTACAATCACAACGAATAAATGGATAATGAAAATTCATTTTCATTGTGGCATACTTATTACTCATGATTATAACATTTTCTTAGTTTGTTTCTACTTGACAAAATAGGAAGAAATTGATTCTATTTTGTTGGAGGTTTTGTAATTCATTTTTATTATTTTCAAGTGGGTTTTTATGCTTTGACTGAATTTCTATTTAGAAAAGATGATAGATTTTGAAATATAAAAAGGAAAAAATTCATATAAACCCGGGCTCACACACGCCATGAGCCATCAAATTAAGATTTAACAACATGAGGGGGCCAAAAAAACTAATATATCTTTTGAGGTATGTATACCATGAGACTAAAAAAATGGCTCAAAATGTCCAAGTTTGGTCACACTCATATAAATGAGGATATTATAAAAAATAATTATATTTAGAGTCTGGAGATCAGAAAGGGAAGCATTTTTAATGCTCTATTTCAAGAATTAGCCAAAAAGAATACAAAGCTCTTATATATTATTATTAGTGCTAACATGGTGTATGCACCGTCGATCTCACGTATCAAGAGCATGGAAGGCTGTATCCGTATCGACTGATACGGGTATAGGGGGTAATATGCCCCCACACCATATCACGATGTATATCGGCCGTAACATATCGATAAGGCCGTATCATATTTAATAATTATTTTTTTAGTTTTTGAAATTTGTTTTTTAATTTAAAAAATTCAAAAAAAAATTTTAATTTTTTTTCTTAAAAACAAAAATACAATTTAGATCCAACTTTTTTGAAAGTTTATATTTTTGTTATATTAAAAATAATATTTTTAAAGTTATATGAGATGAATACGGGTAGGTGCATACAATTTACATAATTATTTTTTTATATATAGTACTCCACAAATATACATTTATTTAAATATATAACTTAGAGTCATATTAAATATATTATTTTTAAAAAAAATAAACAAAATTTAGAGTACTTAATATGGAAAAAAATTAGCAATAATTTGTATGGGACGAATAATATAATAATATATGGTTCTAAATAAAATAATTTTAAAATACTTGTATAAGTTGATACGGTATTCTACGGTCTTATTATGCTTTAAAAGAAATATTATAATAATATATTATTAATTATAATATTTTTTTATATTTATAAAAAAAATTATACTTATTTTAATACATACCAAACATATCATCAATACATATCTATATCTATAATCATCGATATTTTAATACGTATCGGCCGTAATCAAGGTTACCATGCCTTACGCTGGCTCAACGGTAGGGCCGGAAAAATCCAACTCGACCCTTTTACCCGACCCAAACCCGACCCGCTTAACCCTGTACCCGATCCGACCCAACTACACGTAGGGTCAGGGTCAGGGTTTAGGTTCTTGACCCATTTTGAATTTAGGGTCAGGTCGTACCCGACCCGCACAACCTGACCAACCCGACTTTTACCCGACTATAAATAATAAAGAACCTTGTTAGCATAGTGTTGGTCTATTGGACTTATTTATACTATTATTATAGTGTTTGTTTAGTGTTTACTATGTTGAACTAGAGGTGCCTAAACATAAATTTGAGCATGAATTAGTTGTTCGGAGCATAGGTGTGATCACATATATTTTGCTTTGTAGTAGACATCCATTTTTGGATAACAGAGGACGGTATCTTTAAAGTGTGGTTAATTTATATATAATTTAATTTATTTTTTATTATATTTTTAAGTGTGGTGAATGAAATAAAAATATATCATATTTTGTTGTATTCATTACTCATCCTCTCTTCTTCAGAAGGACACATTACATACTAAATTTAGCGTGAAGGCCTGACATTTATAATAGGGAGCAAGTTAGGAATATGTATCCAGATAGGCGGATAATAGAGCTCGATGAGGGACAATTTTTGAAGGAAGAAAATTATAATCAAGTGTCACCTGTTGCAAAGGAGGGTAGGGTTACGAACAGCCATACAAAAGTAGTTACTGGAATTTTGAAATTAAGACATGTTCAATATCGAAAGACAAGTAGGTTGATCATGAGTAAATAAACGTTGAAGGTCTATTTTGTTATCATTCTCTTAGAATGGAGAAAATGCAATACTATACCTTTAAAGTCTTTGTTGATGGCTACTACAAAAAATATATCTACAAATTAGCCAAAGAACCAAACATTTTAAATTAATGTTGTAATGTATTTAATTTTATTTGTTTTTGCCTTTTGCAAAGAGAGAAGGTATCTAATATAAGTATAACAAAAAAAATGTGGAAAAAAAGTAGGGTTACCCGCATACCCGACCTGACCCGACTTAAGTAGGGTTAGGGTTTGGATTTTTGACCCTATTTAAGAATAGGGTCAGGTCATGACCCGACCCGATTTTAGTAAGGGTCAAGGCCAACCCAACCCGATTTAACCCGACCCAACCCGATTCCCAGCCCTACTCAACGGTTCGGGTACGCCGGGTCGACCCGGGCGTGAAACGGTCCACAGAATCCAAAGCAGTCGAACCCTTCCAACCACCCCTCACCCCGTCTTCCTCCCTCGTCAAGACGCTCTCTCTGTTCGCTCTGCTCCTAGCCTCCCAACTGTAGCCGCTTCCGCCGGCCGCCCTGTTCCCCGCCGACGCTCGCTTCGCCTTGTCCGCTCCCGCCATGGGTCAGCTTCTGCTTAGTTCTCTCTCTCTCTATCTCCATTTTTCTTACATTTACCCTTTTCCATCTCCTTAGGACCTTATCCTTTGTCTTTCTATTTCTTTGCTTCTCTTTTCCTTGTCTTTCAATTCGTCTTTTTTGTCTCTGAAATTTATACGGTGTTGAAATTTTAACTTTTAGAGATGCATTGGTACGAGAAAACGAAGCTGGTTTTACTTTTCCTGCATATGATATTACTTTCCCAAATTGTTTTTTCAAGATTTGCTATAGAATCTATTCTGAATGGCTCAAAATTCTGTTTATGCATCCCGGATTAATGAGTTTAATCTCTGAACTTAAGAAACTCTGGATTTGATTGATTTAAACTGACATTGTCTGCTTAATGTTACCGAATGTGACAATATTAACTGCAATTGAATATCTGTTTTTTCATAAACATGATTAATTGAGTATAAATCATCGTCCTCAAATAAATGGATTTAAATTGAACTTTTACTAGTCTATCTATGGCATATTTTATTGCTTCTTGCTAGACGGACGAGCGATATTACTAATAGAAATGGATGATATGGCTACTTTGAAGGAGTTGGCCTCCTTGCAATGGGAATAGGAAATAAGATTTTTCTTGTTTCATTTACTAATCAAAAGGGTTTCAATATGTGATAACTGCCTCAAAGCGACCAACTTCTCCACTTACAACATGTCAACATCACAACTGACTCCAGCACTAGCCACCTAATTATTATTGATCAGATGGATTAAGACAAATACAACACTACTATTATCATATAAAACTAGTTTCTAGATGTAACAGGCATTAACCCAGTAATAATGCATACATTTACCATGAAATTGCATAGTCACGAGGATTTAGTGTCAAAACTGAGAGGTGAAGAAGAAATGAATCACTGAATGAAATAATTACCCCTAGTTAGAATTCTTCCCTATAAAAAAGATGGGTGAGTGCTGCGTTTAAATAATTGAAGGTGTGTACAGAGAACTAAACCTGATTTAGCAAACTACCCTCTGCAGTGCGCTACTTGTACTGCTTTAAGAATAGTGAATTGGATCGGTTATTGCATAAGGATAGTGCTCTGTATGTGGGGTCATGCAAGTGCAGGGTGTGAGAGATTAGGCCCTTTCAGAGACAGAAGTTAGGAGCAAGAGATAATGTTCTGTTTTTTTTTTGGTTGAAATTTGGGAGAAAAACTCAGACATACCATATCCATGACAACTATGAAGATGGTAGCCATGTCCATGGTGGTTTGGACATGGCAGCCATGAGTGCAGCCCTAGCTATGTTGACTATATTCCTCATTATTTACAATAATGAGCCGATTTGAGTCAAGTTTTGGCAAGTCAAGCTTTGCTTGTCAACTGCAAGTTTGACCCTTGATCAGAGCTCAAGTCAAGTGGTGCCATGGAGCTGATTGAGCAGGCTTGGCTCATTAGTGATCCCTCACAATGGTGTTATGACCCACCCTAGGGGCCGGGTTTAGGGAATTAAGAAAGGGTAATTTAGTTATTAATTAGAAGTTAATTGTTATTTCTCTTTAGTTGTTGTTAGTTGCCTTTAGGGTAATTGATCGGAAGTCCATTACCATCTTTATTTAAGTTGCCCTACTTTCATTATTCAGTCAATGAGAAATTAATGAGTTAGAGTAGAAAACTTGAGAGTAGACATTAGATGTTCTTTAATTTATTCCTAATCCTTCTCCCCATTGTCTCCCCTTTCACTCCAACATTCACCGTTGTATATCTAAGATCTACATCAAATGGGAAAGTGGATTGTGGTGCCTGTGATGGGAGCTGTGGCTGTGGCAGCCATGGAATGGCCAGAGTATCACGACCATTTTGTGTCTGTTTCACAAACAAGAGGTGAAAGACTGAAAGACAAGGGGGAGGGTTTACCATCTAGAAAGAGTGAAATGGTGGAGAAGAGATGATGATTGTTAGTCAATGATAGCATGGCCCTCTAGACTGGGACAAGATGAGAAGAAAAAAAATTGCTGTACTTGTTTAATTCTTAAATTGTGGGTATTTGCTTGAGCCAGAGAAGCCAACATAGCAAGTGTCAGCTTTGACGAGGACCCAACTGCCTTAAGAGAGGTCATTTTTTTTGCCAGCTTAGGTGATCTCCCTCCACCCCAACAAAAAAGAGGGAAAAAAGGAAAAAACATTACTGAGGAAAAAAAATATTTGACAGCTTGAGTGCTTGCGCAGTTGCTTTTATTGGCTATGTGATGATTGACTTTTCGTTTGCCTCTTCCATTTCCTTCTTCAATTTATTCTGTTTCTTAATTGTCCTTTTTGTTTTCCATGAAAATTTTGATTTCTTTACCGTAGTTTTGTTTTGTTTTTGAATATTTGTTCTTTTTAATTATTTAGCTGGAAGATTCCTCATCTTTTGTTTTTTTGTTGTTAGGAAGCTCAAGTCACAAGGAAAATGAAGAAAGTTCTGGTACTTCAGGACGTGATCATGCGAATCGTCGAGGTAGAAATTTGGGCTCTGCGAAAAGCAGAAAACATGATGTTACAAGATACTTCATCATCAAAAGTTTGAGCCATGAAAATATTCAATTATCCGTTGAGAAAGGAATTTGGGCCACACAAGTTATGAATGAACCAATATTGGATGAAGCCTTTCATGTAAGAGACATAATTATGAAATTTGTAAATTTGTTCCAAATATTGATGCTTTTAAAGTTGCTAATCCCTATATTTGCAGAATTCCAGTCGAGTAATATTAATTTTCAGTGTCAACATGAGTGGTTTCTTCCAAGGATATGCACAAATGATGTCTTCTGTGGGATGGAAACGAGATAATGTTTGGGGTGGTTCTAGTAGTGGAAGCTGTCCATGGGGACGGACATTCAAAGTTAAGTGGCTTCGGTTAAACAACTTACCATTTCAAAAGACACTTCATCTCAAGAATCCATTGAATGATTACAAGCCTGTAAAAATTAGCAGAGACTGCCAGGTGTTTCTTATATTTACTTTTTTTTGTCAGTTAAATGCAATTGTTTATTGTGGCAAGGAAAGTTTGTAATTAAGAATTTTGAATATTATACAGGAGTTGCCTCCTGGTGTTGGTGAAGCTCTTTGCGAGCTTATTGATATGGATGGAAAACTAAAGAGGTACCATAAGGCAATCATAGACGGCTGTTTTGTTTTGTATCCCCATAGATATAACTTTTTACAGTGCAACGCAGGAATGACACGACGAGGGAAGGGTTCCTTCTGAAAAAACCTTGTACTGAATATCCGCTCCCTTCTCAAGATGAAGATTCTTACTCTGTGAATAGAATGTGGGCCCAGCAACATGGGTTTTACCACTCACCCGTTTACCAGCATGCTATGCTTGCCGGGTCGCGTAATATTCAGACATTACATGGAATGTTTACAGGAGGTCCATTTAATGAATATACCCAAGTAGAAGAGCCAAGGAACTCACTAAATGAACATGCTCACAAAAATCCTACTGAGCAGTCAAACGAAAAAACTCCATTTGCAAATGCACTCTCTGAGGATGATTTTCTTGACATGGTAAAAATTTGATCGTGTTTCTAAAACTAAACTTTTTTGCGGTGATTTGTTTATCCTTGCATTTCATAGTTTTTGTTTAACCACCTTGTCTGTGACGGCGGGGTTGCTTATCTAGGAAGATAGTTTTCACTGCAAAAATATGGGACTTGCGATAGGGTACTTTATTCCCTTCACCAATTGGGTAATTTGATTTGAAATGATGGTGGTGGTAACACATTTTCTTTCATGTTGGGGTTCCTCTGTTTTTCCTTTAATGTTCTTATATTCTTTTGGGGCAGTTTTACAATTTGTTTACATGTTATATTCTTTCGATGCAAGGATAAACCTAATATTTATTGTTAAATAGTTTGGGTTCAGCTCAAGGCCCAAAGGGGCTTTATCCTTACATTGACCAGATGACACCTGATACACGGTCATTTGGAGTGGGCATTTTGGATTGACCATGACCAAGTTGACAAAGATTTTTATGCTTAGCACAGTCCGTACAAGTCAGATTGCATACTGTTTTCTGCATGCTACTCTCTTGAGGCTGCACTTCACTTTTTAGTTAGATCCTTTTATTTGTATAAATTTATTCCCTGTTTAAGGGGCCTTTCTTCGAGTACTACTCTTGGTCTATGTACTTGCAGACATACGAAGAATACCTCCAGATTTATGGTAAAAACTCCAATTCGTCTGGCCATCCGGTTAGTGATTTAGTTCCCTTTTGACATTCTGGAATTACTATCATGTTACCTAAAGTGAATTATATGCGATAACTTTCCAAATTCCAGTGAAAGGACAAAGCATTCAGTAAATCAGGTGATTAATGAGGTCATGCTAGATAGCGGCGGGCGTGTTTGGTGCTTGATAACAGACTTGTGAAACTGCGTTGATTGAGCAATAAATTTTGGTATGCAGACAGACAAAATCCTGCATGATGGAATCACCAGAAAATGAGAATGTCTGCGGCTATCAGTCCATCACCCCCTCACAATGGGCCTTCATTTCGTCATTCTCTCAATATCAGTAATTTGAAGTTGTGTAAAGAAATAAATTTGGGTGATCCCCACAACTGGGTGTCCTTCGGAGTGTACTTTATGACTTCAACATGTTTAATTCTGTGATCGAATTTTTTTTTGTGATTACAGGAGTACAATGTACAGATAATTGAATGGACCAAAAATTACTTTGCCTTATTTCTGATGCCAGATGGTAGTGTGCTGTAGCACTATGTTAAAACGGGCCGTCGTGAATATTTTCTTTTATTGCTACAAATTGGTGAATATTGTTTGCTTTTAGTGTAACAGCTCCATGTTGCTTACGTTGCCTTCTCTTTTATTGTCATTTCATTATTTCGTGACTATTTCATCTTCAGCTTTCCTCTTTCTGTTCCAGATAACTCTTGATATGTGCTCAATAACTGGTATTGTTGATGATCTTTGTCTGATCATCTTAGGTGTCAAATGACCTATCTTGTCAGATCCAGAGGCTACTTGATAGGCTATTTCAAATACCTATACTTGCTATCACAAGTACTTGTGCACCTTGAGAATGCATCCGGGCATCTGTAAAGCATTCTAGTACAAATCTATACATTTTTTGCAAAAGATTACCTGAAGTCATAAGAGTGGGGATAGTCATTAATTACTCTTCATTTTCGTGGTTTTGAAGAATAATACCTGTAAAGTGTAGCCCTTGTTTCCATGTGCAGAGCACGTGCCTGTAAGCGTTGTTCATTGGATTTCTTCGACTTTCTGGAGTAATGACTCGTGTTTATTTTATCAGGAAAGGTCATAAGGAAAACAAGTCCTCATTGAATGACAAATCTGGCTACGTGGTGCACATGAAGGTTTTGCCAATTATCTTACTATCATTGGTGGGGACTCCTGCTCTCAATCTTCTACTGTATGTGACGTATTAAGATGTGTCCCACTAAAGTACTTAACAATAAGAAGTGTGATATAGAGCAATTATCCCCAGCACTGCCAGTCATTAAGAATTTGAATAAAGGTTGAATTGCCCGATATGTATCTAGATTCAAATGCAACTTTTCACACTTGCTCATCAATTGTGTGGATGAACTAAGTTGAATATTGCAATTGGCAGAATTAATGTTATACGGTCTGAAATTTTCAATCTGAGAATTTGGGGTAAATTCTAAATGATCAATGTAATGCATTTCCAAAGTTTATCAATATGGAAAAAAAATTTATCCACCATTCACTATACTCGGCCAATAGGAAGCAAACACGTGGAACCAAATTGATTTTGTTATGGCCAAATAAAGTTCCAACATGAAACTAAGTTAGAATGGAACCAACTTGAGAAAGGGAAAAAATCGATTTAATTCTTCAATAGTAAAAAAAGAATCAATGTAGTCCCAACGTATTTGTTTTGTAATGGCAGTATGGGTAAGCGAGGAAATAACAATTTTCTCTATCAATAGTGATTTGCTTAAAGATTATTTCCTTCTTTTAACCAGCTTATGTAACCAAAATCATAAGCTGTTCAACAATATTTTACCTAAAAATATATACAACTTCATGTAACTAAATTACACTAGTTAACACATCTTAAAGGCCACAAGCCATGAGGCAGAAACCCTAGTGGAACTCTTCCTAGTCCAATCCCTTAGCTGCTCAGGCCCGTTTTACAGCACTAACCTAATTAATTAAGGGCTCTTAAAATAAACTAATACGGAGTAATAAGTAACAGGCTTTGTTGGGACAAAAATGAGAAGGGTAAATTTGAAATAAGATTGGGGCAGAAAACCCTAGTCCTGCCCACGCCCAACTGTCATCGCAAGCAAGATCTTTGGATAGGAACAACACCCAAAAAAGGCCCCAGGAAGCGCACTTACCACCTCCCGGGCGTGCCCATATCCCTTAATTCTGCACCATTACGATAATTCCTAATTAAGAGTCATTCTCTGTCCTTTTCTAGCCGCCCTTTTCAATTATAAACTTAATTAAAACTGTATATGATCCAAACAAAACTTCTACTACTTAAAACTACATTTAAATATATTATTTTATTTTTAATTAACAGTTATAAACCCAAGTTATTTATGTGAGATCGGGTATTATGAACCGTCGGATTAAGATTTAAAGGCGTTTTGAAGCTATGTGCACCGTTAAAGTAAAATCGGGTTGCGCGTAAATGTAAACTTATATAAATAATTTTTTTATAAAAATATAATTTTATAAACTTAGTTTAAAGGTATATTCACCGTCAGATTATGATCTAATGACGCCGACGCATGTTTCAAATATGGTCGTGACTTCGCGTCAACATTTTTGCCCTACTTATATTAATATTTTTAAACAATTGTTAATTATAATTAGTTAGTTAATTAATTTTTAGTTGGCTTTGAAGGGGAGGGAGCAGAGGAGAAGAGAATAAGGGCAATTGGGAGAGCCCCTGGTTTTTAGCCCATATCTGCTTAATATTGGCTTGGCCTCTTCCGTTCCTCTGTCGCCCCGTTTCTGCTGCCGTTTCCGGGCCCCGCCGCCCCTCCCCCATAAATCTCCTCACTTCTGTCGCCGCCCCTCCCCACCCCGCCGGCGCTCTGCAGAAGGGGATTTGGAAGCCGAAAGTAGTCTCCTTTCCGCCGCCTGGTGCCGCGTTTCTGTGCTTTTCAGGTTTGTAGGCCGATCCTGTAAATTTGCAGTTTTCTTTTGCCTTTTTTGCATTGGGTCCCGATGATGGGAGTGGGTTTTGGGCGTGTGCAATTGCGATGGGCGGTGGGGCGTTTTGTGATTGCTAGATGCAGTTCTTACGCAGGTTGGCCCTTTGCGATGAATTGGGTATTGGGGATGTTTGGCGATGGGACTTTCTGTGCGGTTAATTGCTTGTGTTCTCGATTTGGGCGTTGGAACTTGGTAGATTTTCAATTGGGTTTTTGGAAAAGCGGGTTTTTCACCGTGCTATTGATTTTTTTTTCGCCGCCCAATTGGCTTTCAGAAGCGGGGTTGGTTGGAGTTTGTATCGCTAACATTGGCTGCCTATTTGGATGCAAATTCTTATTTGTACTTGGATGTTCTTAAATGGGTTTGCGTTCCTTTTCCTTTTTTCTGGTAGTCATCTTCTGTTTTGCTTTGTTTTCTATGGTGACTTCGAATTGACCTGGCTCTTCCCAAGTGAATTTGGTAATTAATGGTCGGGATTCGACCTTTTTTTTAATTCAATTCACACTTTTTGACATTGGAGGAGGATTTTGTGATCAATTTTTTGTGACGTGTTGGCATTTGTATAATTCATCCTAGAAGCAATTGGTTTTCTGGAATGTGGAGCAAGTTATATCCACTTGAAGGGGAAAGTCACTGTGTTTTTACTTATTGAATAGGTGTAAAAGGGAATTTCGGGAAGTTTGTGGTGTGCTAATGGCTGGAAGTGCGAGCGAAGATAATGGGACTGGGAGGTCTTTTGAGGGTCTTTCGAGTGGACAGCGATGCCCGTCTGGGGATTCTCTGGCAGAGTGGCGGTCATCGGAGCAGGTGGAGAATGGAACTCCCTCTACTTCACCACCCTATTGGGACACAGACGATGATGATGATGATGATTGTGGTACTCTCTCTCTCTCACTCTCTTGTGCGCATTCTCATGCAATCACTTCTGTGAGTAAACTCCCATTGGTGAAAGTTTTCACTGGGTTTTACATGGGAATTAAGTTTACTGGTTTGTGTGTTAAGTAAGAATTGGGTGGGAATTTATAAGGTGTGAATTGAATTTACACTTCCTAGGTGTGCGAATTGATTTTATCACTTTCCTTCTGTAATGAACCTTGTAGAAGTAGTACGGGCTTTCTGTGAATACGATTGTTTAAGCGAAAAGATGCCTCACTAATTCGTAAATGGATTCATAGGAGAATCACAATCCCTGAATCAGATTACTCATGTCACTAACCAGGCCTTTAGTGTCTCTTTCTTTAGTCATATATGCCTCAATAAGGGTGTAGGCTTACAATGACTGAACCTAGAACTCACTGGGATTATTAATTGTGAAGACATGAATAGGCTGTTTCCGTGTGACCTAGGATGAGGATGAGCTACTTATTTCAAATTCATGGTGATTGAAATCTCGCAATATGCAAGATACCAGATCCTTCTGTGATCATATATCATTTCGGTGTCCTTTCTTAGAATCTACTCACCGACATGCTTCTGATCATTTAAAACTTAAGAAAAGAAGTTGGTGGTGGATGTACTTCATGACTTTATTGTCATTTTAATGGCCTCTTGGACTTTTACTGTCATTTTTTACAAGTATTGATTGATGTTTTGTAAAATGATAAGTTTGTATGAAAAATATTGCTATTGTTATTATCTGTTAATTTTTTATTGGAACACATCAAATTTGTTGATTACAAATTAGCATTTTTTTTGTTTGGAAAACATTGAAAACCAGTTGTCCACTGATGTTTGAAGTGGATTTAGTATTGCCATCTATTAGATTTAGATATTATGACTTTTGATTATTAAGCTTGTATCTGGCATATTTCTTTTTTCCTTTATTTCGTTCTTCTTTGTGTTTATGACATTGTCTTCTAATTTTTTTGTCAAACTAATTGTGCCAAAAGAAAAGCTTAGGCTGTACCTTTTGGTTTTATTCATGAAGGCAATTTTTGTGGATTCTATTTTTCCTCACATTTCTTGAGAAACACTGGCAGTTGTATTTTGAGCTACATGTTTTACATCATAGCCATACGAATTTGTAGGTCCTAAACCATCGGAGCTTTACGGTAAATTTACCTGGAAGATAGAAAACTTTTCGCAGATAAATAAAAGAGAGCTTCGGAGTAATGCATTTGAGGTTGGCGGCTATAAATGGTATGATTCTGTTTTCTTTTTGCAACTTAATTTATTCAGGCACTGCTTCTTGTAATGTTTGGAAGTCTTCTGGTACTTGCATTTACACATAAACCTGTACATGTTACTGAAGAACTGATTGTAAATATATATTTTGCATGCCATATTGGCAATTTTGTTTCATTTCAAATTTGATGGAATGATCTGCAGGTACATATTGATATATCCCCAGGGATGTGATGTGTGTAATCATTTATCTCTTTTTCTTTGTGTGGCCAATCATGATAAGCTTCTTCCTGGTAGGTGTAGTTGATCTCTCTGTCTCTGTATCTGTCTTTCTCTCTCTTTTACACGACCATCTACTTATAGATCTTTCACTTTTGGTAATGAATATTGGCAGGGTGGAGCCATTTTGCACAATTTACAATAGCTGTGGTGAATAAAGATCCTAAGAAGTCTAAGTATTCTGGTCGGTTGATTGTTGATAGAAGAAGTCTTAAAACTTAGATGCTAATGTGGGAGAGGTGTAGTTATCATTTTCTAAGTTTTTTCAAATTTAATGAATCTTTCTTTTCTTTTTTCAGATACCTTGCATCGGTTCTGGAAGAAAGAGCACGACTGGGGTTGGAAAAAGTTTATGGAGTTATCAAAAGTTTTGGATGGTTTTATTGTCTCTGACACCCTTGTGATTAAGGCTCAGGTTCAAGTTATCAGGTATTTTACCTATTTCGAATAAAACCGATCATGGAGATTCGTTTGCGTGGAGACATTCTTTTTTTCCTACAAATATCATTGAAGTTCACTGGTTGCCGATGTGAGACGATGTGAGGGAGAGTGTTTTTTAGATTCCTTAAGAATAATAGAATGAGTAGAAATGTTTAAGCTTAGTAAGCGACTTAAGACATGCCTCCTGTGGAGATGCCTCAATTTGTTGCAGAGTAGATGAGCAGAATTTGATAGTTTGGGATAAGAATATGACGACAATAATTCAAACTTTTACTTGCCTAAAATTTTGAAAATTTGAACATCAAAATATGGTACCTAAGCTAGTGTTTATATCGTTGCTTTCTAACAGCTTCAATTTTCTATATATTAGGGAAAAAGCACACCGTCCTTTTCGCTGCTTGGACTGTCAATACAGAAGGGAATTGGTTCGGGTATATCTGTCAAATGTAGAACTAATATGCCGCCGTTTTGTTGAAGAACGGAGAGGCAAGCTAAGCAAGCTGATTGAGGACAAAGTAAAATGGTCAAGGTAATCTCTGTTCCCCTCATTTCCTCTCTCATATTTCTTGCCATCTGCATATGTTGCTAACTGGCTTTTTCTTGTTACAGTTTCCGGGCATTTTGGTTGGGTGTTGACCAAAATGCTAGGCGCCGTATGTCAAGGGAGAAAAGTGATGCCATTTTGAAAGTAGTTGTGAAGCACTTTTTCATTGAAAAAGAAGTTACATCAACATTGGTGATGGATTCTCTATATAGTGGTTTAAAGGCTCTTGGAGGTCAGAGTAATAGCAAGGAGAGAGAGTTAAAGTCAGGGGAGGTAGATGAGTCTCCAGTTCCAATGGTTCGAGTGGAGAAGGACGTGTTTGTTTTGGCTGAGGATGTCTTATTGCTTCTGGAGAGGGCTGCTATGGAGCCTTTACCACCAAAAGATGATAAAGGTCCTCAAAACCGTACAAAGGTGTGTTTTTTTATTGTTTATTTTAACATTGTGAAGGTCCAGATTCCATTTTAGTCTTCAATAGTAACAGCTGGTGATTGGCATGTTTGAATCCCCTTTAAATAGCTGAATCTTAGTGTGAAGGTAAAGTGTTTAACCAGTATGTATGTTTGGTGTGTCTTGTTTATATTTTCATTGAATATCCTGAGCAATTATTATACAACTTGATCGACTGAGAGGGTTCACTTGTTTGAACGTGTTTTTCTCCTAATGGGCCAGTTGTAAATGTGAACTTTCAATTATCTTTGATGTATGCTAATCCCAATTACTTATTTTTACTTATTCTCTGATGCAGGGACTCTATAAATATTCATGCAAAAAATGTGTTTAGACTATGGATAAATTAATCATCAATGAGCTAATTTACTTGTCAAAATTATGTTTTCAGTGAATTAGAAGTTCTGTAAATTTAGTAAAGTTCTCATTAAGATGTTGTATGTAGCTTTGTCTTGTTGATGGTTATTTAAATGGTTTTATAGGATGGAACTTCTGGAGAGGACTTTAACAAAGACTCGATTGAGCGTGATGAACGGCGACTAACAGAACTGGGCCGCAGGACCATTGAAATTTTTGTTCTGGCTCACATCTTTAGGTATATGAACTGCGTTGTAATTTTTCTTGATTCTATTAGTATGCTGTTGTATTAGAGCATTATTTGGTAGCAACTTCTACAAACAAAGAATCAATACATAACATCCGCTGGTCATTAGTTGAGTGAGTACTACATGAGAGTAATAAAACATAAGAGGTATATGTACTTCATTGAATCTAATATGGTTGTAAACAAAACGTTTCACAACTTTATTAATATGTCTTAACGGAGGTGGCTGATTAAATGGAGATGCATAATATGGTAGCATATAATAATTTATGTTGTATAACTGGAGTTAATAATAGAATAGATGATACTTCAATATAAAATTGTTTTGGAGTATTCTGTGTATAACACAAAAATTTAAAAGCACAATGGATAATGATTTTTTTTTATATGAACTGCTATGATTTTCTAAGGATGTTCTTTGTTTGAACCTTGTACCTCATAGACATTGAGGATACACAAGCATGTAATGCTCATATGGAAGTTTCGTGCATTAATTTGATAGTGTAATAGCAATAGTAGCACTAAGTCAACTGCTAAATTGTCTATTATATTATCAAATTTCTGAGCTTTGAAGTGTATTCTTTTTTGTAAATATGGATGGAGAGGCTAAAATCAGAGGTAACTGGACTTAAAATTAATTATGTAGGCTGCTGTAATTGAATACTTGGACTATTTTAATTTGTACTTTTCAATTTGGATAAAGATTGAGGAAATTAATAATGGTGTTTCTTTAGTGTCGTTCCTCCATCAGCCTTTTGTCTTCAATTTAAATATAAATTTACCAGCTAACCTATATATCTAAAATAGGATATTGTGATATTACTTCTCTATGCAGCAATAGAATTGAAGTTGCATACCAGGAGGCAGTTGCATTGAAGAGACAAGAAGAGCTTATTCGTGAGGAAGAAGCTGCTGGGCAGGCAGAAAATGAGCAGAGAGTTAAGCGGGGACAGTCCGAAAAAGAAAAGCGTTCCAAGAAGAAGCAGGTTCTTACTATTTGAATGATTATATATTCTCACAATAATTCATGCTATTTTATATTAGAAATAGAGGAGAAAGGGAGTGCTTCATATATTATTTCTCTGATGTAGACCAAACAGAAGAGAAATAGTCGAAAGGGAAAAGATAATAGGAGGGAAGAAAAGTCTGATGTTACCAGGCACAAGATTCAAGAAGGATATTCTTCTGATAAGGTAATTTTGGAGCAGCAGCAATACATTGAGAAGCCTGATATACCAGAAGATGTATCCGATGTGTCTGACCCTGCAGATGATATCAGTGAATCACTTCAACCTGATATTGAAGATAGAGATGCAGGTTCCATTAACTGGGATACTGATACATCAGAAATTAATCCACCTCCTGAAGCTAGTAGTTGTGAAATGCCCTCATTGCATATGCAAAATGGAGAGGAGAAGAGATCTGTTATGGATGATAGTTCTTCAACTTGTTCCACTGATTCTGTCCCTTCGGTTGGAACAAACAGGCATTACAGAGTGAATGGTCCGAAAAATCGAACATCACCTAATAGGTAAATCTAATGATAGACAGTTTTCTTTTAAAGCTCCTCGCTTTGAGATGTTGATAACTATCATATATTTTTCTTCACATTAGTCATATTGTATATAGTGTGTGTTTTCTGTCTTTAACAAAACAACTTGGAAAAGGATAGCACCAGAATGATTGTGAATTCCTTGTTGTAGCATCTGATCTATATTGATGATACTAAATTGAATTATTGGCTCTCTTAGAAATATGTGTAAGTGGTTTTGATCGCCCTTGTCACATTCAGGAGACTTTTCTATCTGCAATGTTTTCACGTTTCATAGGGGTTTCTAAAATTTATATTTATTATTCTGTTTATTGGCCATTGCATTCGATGGGTCCTGAAAGTATGCTATTTTTACAGTGGAAAAAACCAGCAGAATAAAAGTTCACGAGGTCAGACAAATGGAAACCATGGGTTGGATGTCCCACCACTTGACACTTCTGCTAGTGGTAAGGGTGAAGGAACTGAATCAGATGCTGTTATCTCCCTGAAAGATCGGATACAGCGACTTGAACAAACTCTAGTTGAAAAGGTGATTTTATTGTGCTTTTGTCTCTGTTTGCTTTTGATTAGGCAGTAGTAAGTCTTTTCGGATGTAGCGTGCACAGTGTACTGTTAGTACTACAGCCTGATATATGACCAAATGGAGCTATTAATGTGGGACAAATGGAGTATTTATTTTTATTTTTAAATTTGGTATTGTGCATGGTCTTACCTTCTGTCTGTGTTTCTATTGGTAACATCTTTGTATTCTATCAAAATTACCTTAGCTGCATGTCTGACCGGACTTTTGCGTACGTCAATAGAAGAATTTATTGCTTTCATGTCCAAAATCTATATGATATTTGAATAGGATATGTCTTTTTGATAAACACATTGATTTTTTTTGCTACTAGTTTTGATGACTTCACCTTGCACATGTAATATTAAATGCTAATACATGTGATATATATTCTCATCCTGTTAGAGCTGCCAAATTTTTACCAGGAAGTGGAAGTCTCATCCTTGCAAAAGAAGCTCGGTGCAAAAGACCAGGTTGAGATACTTGAGAGACCGAACAATTCTGGGAGGTTTAATAATGTAGGGAACAGTGATGCATCATGCTCTTCAAATGGGCCTATGGCAAACGTACCATCAAAAGTGGTGTTGAAGCAAGCAGCGGAGGCAATTCAAAATAGAAAGAACCCTTTGAACAGCACGACAAGCCAAACAGAGAAACCAACGCCAGCAGGAAAGGTGACACCTAATCCACCTGTTTCCAAACTGGACATGCAGAAACCTGCAACTTCTGCAAAGCCGATTCATACAGTGACAGAGAAACCAATGACACAGCAAGTTCCTGTAATGTCACGGCCTTCAAGTGCCCCGATAAATGCTGCTCTTGGGCCAAGCACATCGTCTCCTTCAGCTATTTTTCCGTATCCTCCTTCACTTGCAAGGTCAGTTAGTGCAGCTGGCAGGCTGGGCCTGGATACTGGGCCAGGAAGTCAGAGTCATGTGCAGCAGTCCTACCGGAATGCCATAATGGGTAAAGCTAGTAGTTCCAGTTCTGCCACTTATGCATCTCATCAGATAACAAGTTCTCCAAGTCCTCCACCTGTCTCTTATTCTCACTCGCCATCTACATTTGCATCTTCATCCATCGGACTTTCATCTCCAATGCCTACAAAGAGGGATGATGTCTCAAATAGATCGAGTTTTACATTTGGTGCTGTGAGCCCTGGGATTTTAACCCAGCCACAATGGATGGATGGAGCCCAGCAGGATATGGCCAGTGTCCGTGATGTGCGGCTGTTGAATGACATTTCAAGCCTTGATATTCATGATTCATCTAGTGGAAGATACCACTCATACTATAAAGATGAGATACAGCTCCGTCAGTCCCAAGCCCAAGATGAATTTCCCCATCTTGATATTATTAATGATCTTCTTGACGAGGAGCAAAGTGTTGGAAAGTTTACCAAGATTGGTTTACACAATGCCAGCAATGGACATCATCATAGCTACCATCCTCTTAGTAGGCAGTTGACGTTCCCTGGTGAGATTGGTGTTGCAGACATGGGCTCTATCAATTCATGCAGGTTCGATCAGACGGGAAGGTACCATGAGGATCAGACAAGTATGATGTACAGTTCTCCAAATGGCCCCTTTGATGGGCATGTGGCCGCCCATGTTGGTATGTCTGGTTTCTCAAATGGGCAGATAGATGGAATCATACCTAGTCAGTGGCATGTCAATAGTGCTGATCTTACAATGCTTAATATGAGAAGCATGGAGGGTGATGGGTATCCATATCAACTTCCAGACTATCCAAATTTAGCGTGTGGAGTGAATGGGTATTCCGTATATAGGCCTGCAAACCAACGCTAGAGGTCTCTAACGGCAGTGTAGCTCTGTAACATTTATATATTTAGTCAACATCTTTCATGGTAATAACATCTTTGGGCAGCGTTATGAGAGGTGTAATCCTTAGATTTTGTAAAGAGTGATTCCTGCCTTTGATCTGCATCTGTTTGCTTTCATATTTGCACATGTTTGCTGCTGAAGTCCCAACCTTCGGGGATTTCTAGGAAAGCCTGATATTTTTATTTTTCTTTATTGTAGAGAAGTAAGTTCCCTGGGATTTTACAGGGATGCTGTGCAATGCTATGCAAGTTAGTTGATTTTTTCTTCAAATGACTCTTGATTCGGTATCAGGCTTCACATAATCGCTCGATGACTTTTCAAAAAGTACTAAGTTTGGAAAATGATCTGCGAAATGCGAATCTATGAAGTGCGGATGTCACGGTTAAAATTGTTAATGAATATTCTGGTAGTCCTCAAATGGTAAAGATGAAAATGATGACATGGATTTCACGTTTTGTAACAGGTTTTTGGATCTTGCTGTTGCAGATTGTTAATACTTAAAAGTTCCCATGTAGGGGCGATATGCTTCTAGTAAATTTACTGGAAACGCTCTGAAACTGATGGCAGTTTCCCCTATTGCGAGTGACAGGGCCGTGGTGGTCGGTGGAAGGTGGCTTGGACAAGTAAAGCGATCAATTATGATTTATGAGATTTGCCCTTCTACAGGAAATAGGTTGGATGGGACATTGGATATAGATGTTTACCTACAGTTGCAACTCACCATCAATGTAGCATGATTCACTTTTTCTAGCCGTTTATTAGGAGGAAACTGGGAGGTAAAATAGTCTTGCTTTTTCTTCACATCTCTGGAATAGGAAAGCTCGTTGGCCCTTTCCGCCTCAATGCTACTTGGGTCTAGTAGCGTGCTGTTTCTATATTGTTTTACATTAATAGCTATATTTAAAATAATAATAATTTTTATTAAATAGTAAAACTTAGAGAAGAAAAAATAAAGTTATGATATTCTTTTTTAAGTACCTAACAACTTAAATTTAACTAAATAAAACTTTTAATATAAACTAAATTTTTTTGTCAAATATAACTATTATTTTAAGACGGAGTATTATTTGTATGCTAGAAATTGTGCAAATAATGCTCATCTATTTATTAAATTTCAGATTTTCCCGTTTCCCATCCATGCTCTGGCTTAACGCTCAGGCCTTTTTTTTGGCTAACTTGAAATTATTCAATAAACTTTCACAGACATACAAATTGTTCTCTCGGGCCAGCATGCTGGTTGGAGTTACGTGAGTAAACACTGGAAATTGCTAATGTAAAGAAAAAATTCTCGACAATCTGATTGCCTATCTTAAGGCCAATGATTGCTGAGGAACCACTCAATCAGTTCAAGATCGTACCCTCCAAGTATATGGGATGTGCCATCTGCGTGCTATGCTACCCTCCAATTAAAGATACTTCGGTTGTGAATTTGGTGACAAAACAACATGATAACAAAACAATTTCACTGCCACAGCCAAGTAGAAATTGCCACCATCACAGGTAGCACAAACAAACCATACTGCACAAGAGCGTCTGTGTTATCAATAATCAGCTTCTGATGAACACGACTATCGTTATCTCTCTGCAGGATACACGAAGAACTGTTTATCACGAATTACCATAAACATTTTAAATATTAAATAGATGTTAAAAACAACTTGGTGCTCACCTTATTCTCTACTGCAGAGTCACCAGTCAATCTTCTTGGTGGAAGATCAGGTTTAGTTTCAATATGACCCGCCAAATTTTTTGTTGAGACGCCTGTATACATTGACTCAGTGTGAATGGTCTCCATCACTGACCCAAAAAAGTTGGTCACAGGCACCTGAATATAGCCATAGCCAAAATATCTGACATCAGTTTTTATTCCCTAGTTAAACTGGTTAAGCTTAATAAAAGATATCCTTTTTTATGAATTCATTAAGCTACGATAAAACTAAAAAAAAACAAGCCAGTCCCTCTGAACTTTTGTACTTAAAGTTGTAATCCAATGACGATGAAGATTGAAGTGCTATTTTATTTTGCTTAAAATATTTCCATATTTATCACAATTTTTTTAATCAAATATTTATGACAAATTTAGGTAGATCCTGAAGTCAATTCCATATCTTTTGAGGATTAAATTTCCCATATAATGAACAGTAACAATTTAAAAATAAACAAATGCATATCACCTCGTCTAGAGAGCGCCCGTAGTGATCTGTTCGGTAAGAGGCAGTTGACATCAACAGATTTCGATCATAAGAATTAAATAGACTGCATAAGAGGCACCAACACACCAGCACATCCAAAATTTTTGATTAGCGATTAGGGAAAATTATTAAGACTGAAAAAAGAAATAGAGTCAGACAAGTGATCACAGCAACAATTTACAGAAAAATTTAAAGAAAACAGAAATTAAATTTCACACTTTTATCATAGAAACTTGTAAATCAAAAAACACAACCAAGATCAGTAGTGTACGTATAGAAAAGTACAATATTGTTGATGATACTAACCAACAAAAGAAATTTTCAAAAATGTTCTATTTATTATAAAAGAGGCTTACCTAATGTTGCTATCTTATAAAAATTAAAAGGACAACCATTCATCAGACGCATGATGCAAAGTCTGTAAGCATTTAGAAATTAACCTTACCTGCTCAGTGATGCATTGTTGTACATGTTTAGCTTCTCAAAAAATGCAAGGGTGTAATAAGTAAACCTATCCACAACGGAGACACCAACCTGAAGTATTAAAATATAAAGTTATGAGAATTGAGAAAGCATGCCACTCACTACTGTACAAAAAGTCTCTTACATCTGCATCAAGATGATGGGAATAAGAATTTTCTCCTTTCATACTACTCCCGATAGCTAGAACTTCAGGTGAATTAAGCTGTAACATAACAGATAATTTATTAACTAAAACATACAAAACGACATTTATAGATCTATTGTCCAACAGAATAAAACTTTATAGACTGAGAGATGCTATAGGCTATACTGTTCAGCATAACAAGGAGCTTTCCCGAAGAGCATGCTAATTATTCAGGTGAAACAAAGTTAATTAGAGTTCATCAAATCCTAAAAAACCTTCACCCTCAGAACAGAGTACAAATATCTGATTGGCCACCTATACATGCATGTAATACAAATCAATTGCCATCTCCAATGCAACAATATTTGGTTGAGGGTTCTTAATCACATCACCAGAGTATTCAACAAGTCTTAGTGATAAACAGGTAGCAGAACTTTTGCTCAGTGTACTAGAACTCAACATCCAAAAGCAACAATAAAAACACCTGTGAAAAGAGTGTCGCAGCTTGACAAGTGTCGACCATTATCAAAAGCTCCTTGAACCTAATATAAGAGAGAGCACAGGATATTTTCCCAAATGGTTAAATTATTCTACGAACCAAATGTTTGGCCATTATTATTGCTAACAAAAATGCGTAAAGTACATACAGTAAGAAGCCTTGTAAGAAAAATTCAAATTGATTGAAGTAGAATAGAGCAGAGTAAATGTGGTAATATAACCTCCTCTTCTCTTTCATCTGCTTCACTGCATCTGCCAAATCATGACTCTGAAGCTCTTCAGAGTCTTGAAACTTTAGGAATTCATCTCCCCCATGTCCAGTCATAAAAAAAAGTATGTGGCTTCCTTCATCACTTAATAGGCGCTTTGACCTAGGAACAGCAGCCTCATGGCGACCAGTCAATACCCGTAGAAAATTTTCCACTGTCACTTCATAACCTCTGTAATCCACCTAGTGTCAGGAATTCAAGGAAATCACAAAAGTGCCAAGACTATCAAGTAATAGAGAAGGTTAACTTAAATGATTCTTTGTGAAAAAGGACAAAAAAATGTAGGGTAAATAACTTAGACCCCCTGGATTATGATGAAAATGCACATATGCCCCCTCTATTATGAAAACCTACACATAACCCCCTAGTGCAGTAATTTTTTAAAAAAAATTTCTCATTTACCCCTTTCCTTTTTCCTTGTTATCTAACTGAGCACCTTCGTTCACGTTTCCAACTCCTATAAACCATCTCACCCAGTCATGGACTAGTCTAGCCAAAAGCCAGCAATCAAACCACCATGTGCATCGCATCCCAAAGATAAAAAAATCAGGCCCCAGAAAGTGTGGCTTCTGCCACAGTTTTTAATTTTCGTACAATGGTTTCCACTTCAGTCTTCTCTCCTCTTGTTACCAGCATCTTTTAGCCAAGGCGCAGATAGCTCACCCTAGTGAAAACTGCCATGGGGAAAATAGTGGTTGTAAGAGAATAGGAGAAGGGGTGAAGAGGAAGAATCTTGTTTAACTAGGAAGGTGGGGCTCACATAACAATGAGGAAGAAAAGACAAGAGTAAAGGAGGAATTTAAGAAAAAAACAATCCCAAAAGGGTGTTATGTGCAGGCTATCATAATACAGGGGGTGTGGGTGTATGAGCATTTTTATCATAATCCAGGAGCCAGGGAATATATGTACTTTTTACCCAACAATGTGCTCACTCAGGAAAGATTTAGGAAATAATATGATACTGTAGTTCACTTATTTTATCTCTCACTCCTCTGAGATAAACATCCGGGAATAAATATGTTGCCATGTTCAATCCTGAGTAATCAAGTCATGCAAAAAAGGAACTACATGAGAGAAGGGACCACCTCAACATTATCTCCATATAAATTGAGCCGATGATTTTCATTATTGAAAACTTGGGCAGGGTAGTAATTCCTAGCATTGCAAGCCATATCATCTGCCAACATAAGTATTATTCGACTATCAGGTATTCCTAATCGCTTCACAGTCCTGCAAAATAATCGATTAGATAATGAAATTATACTACATAAAAATAATCTATAAAGTTTAACTTCAAAACCTAGCAATATGTACCTGTACAGTGAAAGAGTGTTGGCCATATGCCGATAATTAAACCTGTTGTTCAATAAGAAGGTTCAGTAACTTGGACAGACATAATTTTTTTAAAAAAAATGACATTCAATTGATGAAACCCCAATGACACAAAAGAATATAATGAATTTGAGAAGATAGTACGAGGAATGCAGCTCAGACAGAATATTCAATTCAATGTGAATATGGCATGAGCAATTAAGCTCAGACGGAAAGTGCAAAAGATCTCAATAAGCTAAAGACATTCGGAAACAGTACTCAAAATGGAGCTTAAGTATCGGCTGAAAAAAAGAAGAAGTCGTTGTTCATCCTCTACCAATAAAACTAATTACAAAATATTTACTTACCAGAAACGAGAGGTGCAAACAAGGACAGCCCAGTTATTCGTATGCATTGTGGAATCTGAAGACGAAGGAGAGGGAGAAGTCGATACATCCGATTTGGCTAAATGGGTCAGTGCCAAAATAAATATCACAGAAGCGGATACACGATAAATGTCGAGTCTTGCCCATCCGGGATTCGATGCGGCCATCATTATCACCAACCCAGCTTTCAGAATCCAGTAAGGTCCGATCCAGATCAAACGAAACTGAGAAAGGCCTAGTCTCCCAAGTCCCAACTTGAGGAAACTTGCAAGTTGCAAGGAAGTATCTGGCCTGTTTGGAAGCAATTTTTCTTTCTTAATACTATTTCGGCCTCAACGTTAATAGATTTTTACAAAATGCACAAAGCTTCAAGGTTGGTGGTAAGCAATGAACGAGATGTTTGGCAACAACAATCCAAAGTTTGAATCTTTCCAGTCTAGGAGTATGGTAAACTAAACAAAGGCGAGAATTTTTTCCCGCTAACAGCAAGGTTAGGCCGATTGAAAGAGACAACGAGAAGCACACAAATCTCCCGGCACTTATTCTGGATTTGGATGAGGGGCGACCGGATCGACAAAGACGGAGTGGGATGATGACCGCCAGACACTCCAGCCCTCAGACCGACCGGTCGGCCCGGCGCGAACCACCGATAACCTGTCCGCCCGTCATCTGAAATCACACCGGAGCAGTAGAAACTGGGCTGCTAAACATAGCCGACCGGGGGCCCCGTAAAAGTCCGACCAAGGTTGTTATTTGGAAAGTTCGTACCCAAGACATCGTACACACTTTGCTATGGGGCCCACAGGGATGGGAATAAGGGAAAGAAAGAATGGGGCCCACAGATGGGACTGGCAAATCACTGCGAGCGTAGTACGAGCGTCGCCGAGTGCGAGCAGGCGTAGCTTTTCATTTTTGACCTTTTTTTTTTCCTACATAGAAGCTAGGCTCTATGTTACATATGCCCACGTCGTGTCTGCTCGTCACGCACTTGGCATGATATTTATAGCCCCGTGTGCATCGTGACGAGTATGGTGAGCTAATGGGACCGCGAGCGTATCTAGCTTTATTCCGTGTTATATTGGGCCGCCACCGAGTCTGGTTTGGGTCTGGTAAGAAATGACAAGATGAAACGAACCGACCCTATGTTAAACCCATTTTAAATATAAAAAATAATTTTTTAATTATAAAAAATAGTTAATTATAAAAAAATACAAGATTTTAAATACTTATTTAGTATTAATTTTTACCTATTAAAATTAAAAATTATATAAAAATTTAATATATTTATAACCTTATTTGAGCCTTAGACATCAAACCCGACTCAAATAATTATTCAATTTCTAATTAGAAATCTTTATCCTTCAGTCATTAAGTATAAAATGAGGAAAAACTATATGACTACCGAGCTGAGACCATGGTAGGCCGTATCGATACGCAAAAGAGTATCGATGACTATGAATACGGGTACGCTTCGAAACGGGAATAAACCCTTTTATAAACATAAAAAAATATTATAATAAATAATATATTATTATAATATTTCTTTTAGAGTATAATAAAATTATATAATGCCGTATCAATCAATACGGGTATTCTAAAATTAGTTCATTCAGAACCATATACTATTATATTCTTCGTCTTATACAAATTTTTTGTCATTCTTTCCCTATTAAGTGCTTTAAAATTAATTTATTTTAAAAATAAATAATATACTTAATATGAGTCGTTCAAATAAATGTATATTTGTGAAGCACTATATGTAAAAATAATAATTATATAAATTGCATGAACCTACCGTATTGATCTCATATAATTTTAAAAATATTATTTTTAATATAAAAAAACTTTAAAATTTAAAAAATTAGGGTTCAAATTGTGTTTTCATTTTTAAGAAAAAAAAATCAAAAAAATTTTTTTTTTTGAAAAAAAAATATTTTTTTAATTTAAAAATAATTTTTTAAATAAAAAAATATTTTTTTAATACAGTATCGATATGTATCGGCCATATCGATATAGTACGAGCGATATAGCCAATACATATCGTGATTCACTGTGGGGGGCATACCACTCCCCGTATCCATATTGGTCTCTACCAATATGGGTACATATCGGTCGATAGGGGGCTGTATCAACCAATACGGCCTTCCATGGCTGAGACTTAGTTGACAGCATCATCAAATCACAATTTACAATATGAAAGTACCCGTAATAACGTAAGCCATTATATACGCCAAATAACTTCGGCAGATTAACTAAAGCTGAAGCCATAGCAGTCAACACATGTCAGATGAAAATTATCGCTGTCAAGATTTGTTTAAAATAGCGCCTTGTAGAGTATTTCTAGTGAGAATAGCTTCAATATTCTAAACATAACATTTACAATTTTTTTTCCTTTCATTAAAAAAATACCAAGAAGAGGATTACTTTACATCACCAAGTAGTATTTCCCTTTGAAGGTGAAGTGAAAAAATATTTCCTAATTGCTTATGCTTGAACAATAAAACATTTTACATCAACTTCATGCAGCGATATAAAAAACTGGATAGATAACCGTAATCTGACACAAAATGAATTGCCTACGATCTTCTGCAGCTCAATGTTTCTAAAGCTTGTCCTAACATGTTACAGCTACAAAATGTACCAATGGAGGTCCGAGACTCATCAGACATGTGATGCAAACAAACATTTACTCCGAGCGTGGCAGCAAGAACATAAACCCTGTGTTCTCTCGAATAAGTGGTGGAGGCTCAATATCCGCTATATCTATCTGTTCCATTGACTTTGATATATCATCTACCGAAAATGGTATGCTGCAAAAGCACATGTTCAAGATGAGAAAAATAAATGACCATCATAAAATATTACTTTTAGAAGTATGAGCACTCAGGATTCATGTGACAATTGATTCACAACCAAACCTAGCTCTATATCTTCTATAAATATATTTACCTTGAGTCATCATCCAACAGGAAGGAATTACTGACGGCATTGTTTGAGTCTTCAGTCATAAGTACCCTCATATTAGATATGACCTACAAGGGATTCCATGGAAAGAACCAACATTGCCAAATGATCTAATGAGTACTGCAATCAACTATGACTGATGATAATGATGAAGATGACCCAAACCTAGTTTTGGATAATGGCATCCAATATAACTTACATCCGAGGACACGCTGTGTGTGCCATACTTGTCATCCCAGTACATTGTACTGATTCGATAAAGCTGTTGTATGCTAAGAACCTGCAGTAAAAGAAGCAAGATGGTTTACAGACTTATATTATGGGTAAAATGAAGAGGCGATAAGAAAATAAGTACTGGAAAAATGTCACTCACAGGGCACAGATCATGGCTTATTTCATCCAGCGTCTTCTTTGGCTTTTGGTGAATGACCTAAGCCAGGAAAAATATTTTAGGAAGGTTTCATAATAACTAATTGCCTTGTCCACACCATTTTAAAACCAACAAGTTCTTTTAATTATTTTACTTGAAAAATATTACGGAAATTCTCTTTATTCTAACTAGCAAACCTAGGCCTCTTATCTTCATGCTAGTACCTCTTATTGGCATTGGACCGCCAGTTGGTCCACGAAGAGCAGAATGGCAAATAAAACAACTGTATTTTGTCCTTGAAAAAAGTGGAAGCACAAATTTTCCATTTCCAAGTGTTCTATTTGGTTGCTTCTTCCTACCTTCCACAAATTTCAAGAACAAGGAAGAAAATGACAAGAAAGGAGTAGAACCAACTACCAAGGTTAAGAGCACAGCCAAAATGGCAAGACCAAAGCTGGTGAGGACAAAATTAGTTGCACAATAAATAATGAAATGTCCCCATCAGATGAATGGACTAGAAGATTCTGTACTGTGGATGATAAATTAGATTGGAAATTATGATACACTTTTGATACCTTTATGAATGAGAAAAAAGGGAAAAATGATCAAAGCTGAGACAGGAAAGTGAAGATCCACAATATGGGTTCTCAAAGTTTTTTCTTCTATTCATATCTTGTAGAAATTAGACAAGAAATGAAAACGGACAAGAGGAACTACAATATCAGAAACTATTAGATTTAAGTTGAACTCCTTTTTAACAAAAGACATCCGCCGAAGACTAATTAATGAAACACACAAGGTTTATAACAGGGTAACAAATGAAATGAAGTACCACCAACCACTAGACCTCAGTTCTAACTATCTTTATAATAAAGACAGCCACCTTCCTAGAGGACAGTTAATGAAACAAGCAGAGTTAAAACAGGGTAAAATAAAGTACCAGAAATCCGATAGCCTGTCTTATGTGCTTCAGTTCGTCCCAAGCTGAACCTGCATACTGCAATTGTTGCTGTATCTCAGTTCAGGAAACTAATAACTTAGAATGATATTTTTTGTAAAGAAAAAAGTAAAATATGAGTACCTCGTCAGTGGCTTTGTAGCACCAATGTTCTAATTCAGCTAATCCTGCTTTGACATATTCACCATTACTAAAAGAGCAACACTCACGTCTCAACAGAAGGCTGCAGAAAAGAAATAAATGATGATAAGTAAAAGCTTAAATATCCCACCATGAGTATCTTTTTACTCTTCTTGATCAGAAGATGTACCTATTGAACAGCTGTACATTGATGAAAGAAAATATCTGAGTAAAGATATTGCGGACCAAAAATGGAGGAACCTGTGAAGTACAAGGTAAGAAAAAGCAAAGTTAAAGGAATTTCATCATGCAACTAGTGACAAAAAATTGACCACGATATTTGAAAATAAAATATATTGACCCACTGAGAAACTAGAGTAAAAAAATTGACTATATAGTTTCGAACATTAAAACATGTAGAAACACTGAATGCTTGAGGGTGTTTCTGGCTTCATTAGGAAGTATTGAAAATGAGAAACGATAAATGCGTGAAAAGAAAGAGAAGAAAGACCAACAGTTCACTAACATGATTCTCTTTCAGAGTGCTCAGAAAACTCCCTAGGCTCTTTACTATTCCCTGCCAGTGAGCAATAAGTGCCTGCTGCGCAGCAGCATTAGCAATTGATCGAGATGATCCCTTCACTAAACTTGCTCTGGATGTCCTGGGTGCCTGTCAGGATACTCACAACAGCAAAAATGTATTTCAAATCATATATCTCAATTATTGAATGTATATTAAGTTTATGGACGGACATACCTGGATACACAATCCAAGAAGGGGAGATATCTCTTTCCGAAGATTATCTCGAATCATTCCATATATTTTCTCTACATAAGCTGTAAGTTGTTGTTTGAACAGCAGAGCAGGGTACTTTGCCTCAACTTGGCGCAGGGTATCCACTCCACTGGTCAAACTACCATTGACGAAGGAAAGATTGACACCTTGAGGAGTACCTCGGAAGCTCTAAAATAACAATTATGAAGCCATTATAAAAAACAATAATTAAAGATATTGTTGTTTGAAATAGTGTTCGTAATAATCCAGGAAGATGAAAAAGATATATAGGTGATGAATGAATTATATACAAGGTCACTTACTTGAGTCATTCTCCCAAACAATGTAGCAGAAGATGGGCGTCGGCGTTGTGGGGCCATCCCTGCAGCACCACTTGCTTTTAGCGTGCGCTGGAGAAGCAACAACAATGTGGATGCATTTGACAGCCAATATGCCAAGACATTGTTGTTTTCCTGGGTCTGCATATATTGAAGCCACAATTCAAAAGAATGAACTTTTCTTGGAAACAAAGTGGCACTACATTTACATGATCATAAATTTAAGACCTCAATAGCATGGCCGATTGTCTGAATTATTCGGTCAAAAACACTAGTCCGCTCAACTTCAAATGATCTCCACTGCAAAAGACATTTATAAATAATACAAGCAGCAATAGGTCTTGTGTTGGAAAACCCTAAGTCTTGGGCAATACATCTGATTAGCAAATCCTGGTTCTCCTGGAAGTGGAGAAAATATATGGTTAGACAATCACTCCATATTACTCTCAATTGAGAACACTAATTTGATAGTTTTCTTATGCAGTACCTGCTGCTTCTCATTCAGTGATTTCTGAGGTTTTTCCTCCACTTCGGATGGTTCACGAGGTGTGTTTGCAGTACTTTGTGAATCCTACAAGATTTCAAGGTTTATCAATTTATAATACCACTAAAAAGATCATTCATTACTTAAAAGATCATTCATTACTTAACCATATGATGCTAGCAAAAGCATCTTACCACTGTTGCTTTAGTGTCAATGCTTAGACCATGACCAATCTCTGAATTTCTCTGTCAATAGAAGGGATCACATTTAAAGATCTGCAAAATCAGAAGATAATTATCTTGCCAGGAAGGCTTTTGCTGGATACCTGGATCGTTGATTTAGATCGGCTTGAGAGAAACTTGTTGGGTGCCATAGATAGTGCTTGTTGACGAAGAACTTTGTTTTCTGATTCTAAGTTGGTAAGTTTCTCTTCAAGCCTGAAAGATAAGAAGGTGACATGATAAAAACTAAATGCAGAAAAAGGAAACATGAAGGACTGCAGAGAACAAGGTGATATTGAAATAGACAAAATTAGAATTCTTTAAAAAAAGGGTAATTTGAAAATGTTCTGACCCAGCCATAATATTCATCAAGGAAAACAATTATATCATTAGGCAACAATAAAAGAAGCATTTGTAGCATATTCTTTTTCATAGGTAAGAACTCATGCACCCTTCACAGACCATGCCACGAGGAATTTATCCTAGGACCTCTCCCTCAACAGGGAGAGCTCCAACCAGTGAAGCATAGGCTGGATTGGCAAGTGATTGTAAATTTTCTTAAATACTGCCAACCACAAATACAAGATTAAACAACTTAATTAAAAATCAAATGGCTAGTATAAGATTGGGGAATCTCAAATATCTATAATATCTCTGATGCAAGGGCACAAGAAACATAACCTCTCCTGGTTTGATTACCAGATAAAAAGTTTAGGAGATATGGGAATATCTAGTGATAAATTTGGTATTTCTTTAAAAAAAATCTCCTCCTGACTGAAGCGCTTATGATTGTGAAACACATGTCCCATCCCCTATTTGATGATAGTTTAATATGAACGAACAAATAAATGAAGTAACCCAAAGTAATCAGCTAGACTGATCCATGCTAGAGTCAACATACCCGCAAAAAAATCAAACTATAACATGTTCATGCATATGGCCATAAGTATAACTCTCTTAAAATTGTCATGACAAATTACGTCTCTTCTAGCTCTTAAGAAACCAGATGAGATACCATATGAACGTCAATTGTCAAGGCGCATGATAATAATTCATGAAGAATAACCAATAGTTCAACATAGTTGGGATCATAAGGGTTTAACGTACTTGGTGGGATCATAAGGGTCATTACCTGTTTAAGGAGTCCTGAAGTTGTTGCACTTTTCCTTCTGTCTCTTCTAGTTTCTTGCCCTTTTCTTCACTTGTATCTTGTGCTTCTGTAAATTTCCTTTTGAAGTCATTAGCTCTGTGTTTTTCAGTTTGCAACAAATCCTGTAGTGAATTGAATCACGTCAAACCAGAGACAACAGAAATCTGAACTATGTAAAGCTGCAAATGATGTTTTATCAGATATATGAACCAGAACCAATAATTGTAAGAGTAAAGCACATTACCACTGCCACCAACATCCTTGTTAACTAGAATTTTCTACATGAACCCTATTTTGCTATCACATTTGGTCCTGGATAGAACTAATAAGTCTTTCCAATAGTTATCATAAATAAAATCCAACAGCAATGCCATTCTAATTATGATTTGAACAAAAGCAAGCCTAACCAAAATTACCTTCAAATTCTCCACCTCTGTAGTTAGAGCATCAATCTTTTCAGTATCTTGGACAATCACAGGGGTTTCTTTGATGACCGGAGGTGCTTCTTCAATGGCCTTCCGAGCTGCTTCTCGTTCCTTGACAAGAAGTGCATTTGTTTCATCTACTTTAGCCTGCATGGCCTGAAGAGAATTCTGTAATTTTGTAATCTCTTGTCCTTTCGCTTCCTCCAGGTCATTCTGCATTTGAAAATAGAAATGTAAACCTACTAACCTACTGAGATCAACAGTTATATGTTTAAATAAATTCATGGGGTTAAAGGCTTTTCGCAATCACTTCTATATAACAAACAATGGCCTCCTGTAGAACACATATAGTACCCTTAAGCGTTTCTCTAGCTGCAAACGCCACGTGAGTTCCTCCACCTTCTTTTCAAGCTTGTCTTTAGCTTCCTTTAGTGCACCTGTTTCTCTTGCAGCCTACAAGTGACATGTTATATCCAAGTTAAAAAATGAACAAAATACCCGAAAAAATCATGATTTTTTCCTTTTTTTTTGGTATGAGGTATAGGGGTAGTGCTTGGTAAATGCCATCATACAATTCCTGCTTAGCATTAGAAAAATGGGTTTCTCCTGATAAAATAAGATAGGAACCAACCATTTTGAGCTTCCTCAGTTCCCTCCTTGCAACTCTTCCCCTCCACCTACATTGGGAAACAACCGAGGCCTTCTGCAGTTTCTTAAAATACGAGCAATCTCTGTGACAACGCCATTGAGCCTGGGAAACCCAATTTCAAAGACAATAAAATTTTTTAGATAAATAGTAAAAGAATAATTTGTTGGCTCAGAATTGTTTTAATAGAAAATTTTAAGACCTGTATGGCTGTTGCAGCTTTTGTCTGCCTCATAAACCTGAACTTGTTACGAGCAGTCATTGCTCTAAAGCCAGTTTGCAAAGCCAGCGCTGACATTTGCAGTTGTTTGTATGCTGTCTGACTTTGGTGTCTACGCAAATTTTTTTGGATCTTCACTGCAGATGCCTCTCTTCTCATGTTTTCATATAACTTGCAAGCCAATTTCCCTACAAAATGAAGAACTCAGGACAAGACAATAAGGCAGGAATAAAGAAAAAATATGCATGTATGTATTTCCCATGGTTTATAATAATCCATGTATAACCCTTTCAGCTCACTCCTGTTGATCCATTGCTATGTCTAGAAGGATGTGAGAAAAAATGTGAGTATCATGCAGTTTTTGCTCCATTGAATACCAGCTCACACAAGGAGCAATTTGAAAGTAAAGAGCACTTTAGCTTATAAGGTATTACTACATTGCCTGTGCTGCACGGGTGTCACTGCACTGTTAATGTCATGGCATGCTGGCTTGACTTATTGTTCCAAAGTGCACCCAACACAGGACACTCACATTAGATCAGTTCCAAAGATGAACTTTAACTTGGTCCAAGGTATCCCGTTCACATACATTCTATTCAAAAGTCCTGATAGAATATATGCGAACTAACTCCTCTACATTCTTTATAGCAACTTAACATTTAGCTCCCTCATGTTACAACTAACAACCTGAGCAATATGCCCATAAGGTAATGAATTTTTTGTGAACTCATGTAGAAGTAAAACCAGAGACAACAACAAGTTATTTTGTATTGCAATGGCTGGGATATGAGAATCATACTTCTCCATAGAGATTGCACAGAGATAGCAGCTTTCCGTAATGCAATGAACTGTTTTCGTGCAATATGTGTCCGAATTTGGCGCTGAATTGCTTTGGCTGCATTGCTTAGTACTTCAGCTCTACGTGCATCCAATTCTGCCATCTGACCAGCTCTCAAAAACACCTTCGTTTTTCCAATCTGCATCGGACATTCAAGCATTCTTTTTATGTAGAAGAATTACAATATATCAAGTGAAAATATTGAACCAAACCTCAGAAATTAATAGAACAAAAATTCTACAGAAGTTCCCTTGAGTATTCAAATAGAGAGCAAAAAAAATAAAAAAAATGTTGTTTAAGAACGGTGAACAAAAAGACAGTTGACCTTAGCATGATTTGCTGAGGTACCGGTATCTATAGAACCATAATGAAGTGTGGTAGCTGTAGTATGATGTAGATACAGGTACTATAGCAATTGCCTCTCAAATGTCTCTTTAACCTCATCAAAACACAAGAAACATGTGATTACGCTGACTAACCTGCCATCCTTTCAGACCTTTCTTTTCCAATATCATCTTGCACACAGTCTTCTCATCATTGCTGTAATTTAAAAAGCCATTAAAAAATAATATAATTAAATATTACCAATTCGTAGTCTAACCAGAAACTTATTGCCAACCTCTATTTTTAATTTTAAATAATACACATTTGATGCAAAATTGAAGCTGAGCAAAAGGTAAGTACTTACTTCCCCTCCAAAACATCAGGAGCCAGAATTCCAAAACGGTGAAGGAATTCATAAAATATTCTGCGAGTAGGATATCCTGCCATGCTGATTCTAATAGCTTCTAACACACCCTAGAAAGAGAAAAAATCATAAATTGTTATTATCTAAGTGATTTACTGTTAAAATAAATTTTATGGGATTTACTTACACCACAACGCAATTGTTGCATGACATTGACGTTTTCAAAAATAGCAGGTTTTAGAAGGTTGTTTGGTTTCACACATCTGATGTAATGAGGTTCTGTTGAATTCAAAGTATCCATTAAGGCTTGTAGTTGTAGCTGCATTTGTTAACAAGATAAATAATTGGCATTAAGAAATACCATACACCTAATAACTTTGAAACCTCAAAGAGTCTTCCAAAAAGAAAGAGGATAATAAAAAAACACCTTGAAGCGTGAACCAATGGAGGAAAATTTTGTTGATTTGTTTGTTTCATCTTGAACTGGAGGAAAAAGGCCACACACGAATGGGCATTTTGAAGCACTCAACAACTCCTGATGTTCTGGCACCACATAATCCTTGTTTTTGTCCAAAAATTGGTCTGCCATATATTGAACCTGATAAGAGAAAGACATGGGAGTGAATTTTAAAATCATCAGACGTGTAAATCATAGTTCATGTCTTCATTCTACAATGTCTCTCATGTACAAAGTTGGTATGAAATAGACAACAATACGGGAAGTAAAAACTCTACCTCGCCAGCATAATGGGAGATGGTAAAATCAGTCCTTGATAATTTTGGCTTAAGAAAGCGTTTGTGAGCTTTAAATGTTTGATAGAGCTTCTGACAGAATGTTTCATGCGTCGATTTTGGAAACATACTGAAAAAAAATTCAATACAGTAAGAGGAAAAAGGAATAATAATTTAATTTTTACAAGAAGATGATCTATTTTTCCTGATAAGACTTCTATCTTCAAATTCTCAGATAAGGATAAACTTTGATCAGAGAACTGGGAAGATTATTTTACCATGCTTCGTCAAGGAGAGCGATAATGCCTCCAGGTTTCTGTGCAAATGCATGGACAACAAATAAATTAGGGCTAAATCAGACAATCAATAATAAGATCAATTTCTCAGCTGGACAACATTTGTTTAACAGAGGAAAACAAATGAAAGGTGGAACCTACTTAACAATCTCCCTAAGAGAAGCTATCGACAGTTCTCACCAATAAGAGCAATTACAATACTTCAACAAAAATGCAAAGATCATAAAATATTAAGATGAAAAGGTGAAATTTGAGAGTTTCTCCCCTTCTCCTTTACAAATGATGTCATTCGATAGAAAAGTTCTCCACAATTAACCAAGTTAAAGCATTAATTTGTGACTCAATAGATAACTGTGAAAGTTCAGTACTTGTTTTCAACAGTGTGCTTACTCTGTGTAAGCTTCAATTCATTAGATATTCTTTAGCCATGTGAGGGAGATTATTATAGAATAAATCATGATTTTGAATAACATCAAATGTCACATGACAAACAAAAAAGAGAGATACTGACAAAAAAACAAGCTTGTGCAATATTATCTGATAGTCAAAAGTTAGAAGGGCATTTGTAAAAGTATCTTTTACAGTTGTATAATGTGAAGATTAAAGTGTAAATTGATTAGTATTGGAAAATGCAATTATGACTAACATTTTTTTTTTCAAATATCACCATGTCAATGAGGAGACCTAAGAGAACTTGGATGGGGTTAATAAGAAAGGATATGACGCTATCTCTTATGAAAGAGTTGACGAAATAAGTTAGAATGGAGGAGTAAGATCCATGTAGCCGACCCCAAATTACTGGGAAATGGCGCTACTTGATTATAATTATGATCACCTTTTCAATGAGATCTAACACATCCTGGTTGTCAACAAATTCTATGTAGCTCCAGTCAATTTGCTCTTTCGTGTACTCTTCCTGCTCCATTTTAAATACGTGCTGAAAAGGAACATTTACATATCTCAGTATTTATACACAGTACTAAACACATGAAAATAATTGCTGTTAAGATGGTGTTGGTAGTTCTAATCAATGCATAAATGTCATCTACTTTCATGTGTTAAGAATTTGGAGAAATCTATAAAAGACAAAAGATTGGCACCTTTTAGAAGTTGCTCAACCATGTAAATTACTTACATAAATGGGTGTCATACCTGGTTGAAATGCTGTTGTAGTTTCTCGTTTGTAAAATTAATACAGAACTGCTCGAAACTGTGGGAGATGGAAAATTTTAAGGTTAACCAACCATGAATGAAAAAGGGCACTATCTCATGTTTAAGTTAGCTTCCCTACCTGTTTGCCTTAAAGCTTTCAAACCCATAGATATCAAGGACCCCAATCAAGGATTTGGAGTTGGGATCCTGGCCGATGGACACATTTATCTTATCAACTAGCCTGTACAAAAAAAAATGTTTGAGAAAAAAACATGTATGATACATGAGCTATAATGACTAATCTCTAATCCAAACACCAAAAAATCTTGTCCGCATTTACCAATCAAATAATCGAGAGTAAATTGTTTTTGCCAAGCCATCACGGCTAACCATAGCACCAAGGGGATCGAGAGTTTTTGTAATCTTTTCTTCGGGGGTAATCATCACTCGTTTACACAATGCATCTTCCAAAGTCTGAGCATCACACCTGAAATTATAATGAGTCAGTATTTTCCAGAATGACTAGCATAAAGAGTCAGATATAATAAAGTTTCAATATAAGAACATAAAAAGCACGTCATACATAAGAAGATCAGCTGTCATCTTCAAATGGAATTTAGCTTTGTCATCTTTTAAGACCGATGAATCAATTTCTTTTCCTTTTGCAAAATCAATGTTTCCAAGATGGAGGATGGATGCAACAACTCTAAAAATAGCTTCCTGAGAGGAATTAGAAGCCCAAATAAGTATAAGAAACAATCTCCATCAATCATTTATCAACATCAGCACACCGGAATGGATATTTATTGGATGGATTTCACGTTCATGTTGAATAGAAATTCAAATTCAGTGTGTGTATGTTGTGTGCTCCACACAATAAAAAATGTTAAATTAATGTCTTACAAAAATACTATACTTAAAGGTTAACATACCTGCTCTTGCTCACTAATACCAACAATATCCATAGCTCTTCTCGTCGCAAGGTACTCATGTGCATCATTTACACCAACCAGCTCATAACAATTGGATTGGTTAAGATAGTGAAAAGATTTTGGATTTCCCAACTTATACTTTTCAGTGACCTGGCTTGGAACAAACAAAGAATTAAGAAAGACAAAAATTCAACTGGCTTTGCCTTTAAATGTATGTGGCTGACCCGAAAAAAAAATAAGAAAAAAGAAAGTAGGGACCTCAGGTGGCGCCGCACAGAGAAGATAAAAACAATGGTAGTTTCTCTCCGGATCAGAAATTTGGCAAACACGGGATCTCTCGAGAAGGTAGGTACGAACAGCTGCTCCTGATATTCTTCCATGCTTATCAAATTGAATTTCAACAAATTTTCCAAATCGACTGCAACATTGGAGGGAGAACTCAATTTGGTGAAAAAAGATAATATCACCAAATATAGGAGAATATCATGCTTTACCAAAAAAAGGAAACTAAACAATACTATAACAAGACAAGGATTTTAATGTAGAACACAATAAGATATCCATGTTTTCTAATATTATGAATGCCTCATAGCCTCACCTGGAATTGTTGTTCCTAACTGTTTTAGCATTACCAAATGCTTCAAGAACTGGATTTGACTGCATTCAGACAAGTTTATTATGAAGTAATTATAAGAAATAATATAAAGGTACTAGTAAAAAATCATAATCATAATCAAATAGTTCCTTTTCCCAACAATTTGGGGTCGGTGACTACTAGAGAAATATAAAGAACAAATTTAAATATATAGCAACATCAAATGACGGGTTTCCCCATTAATGATAAAAGCATCTTCTCTACTTACCCCTAAAACTTGTTGTTCCACAGTTCTTCCTTCAGTACCAGATCGTCCACCTAAATAAGCAAGGTATCGCATAAGCATTTTTGTGGTTTCGGTTTTCCCAGCTCCACTTTCACCACTAACTAAAATGAGTTACTTTTTCCTTCATTAATCATTGCCCTGGCCCAAATCCAATGAAATCATAGACATCAGGAAATTGAATAAGAAAAATTAAACTTTCTCTCCTTAAACAGATATATGAGATACCTATATGCAACATCTGCAACTGCAAAAACGTGTGGACTTAGCTCTCCAAATGGTGCCCCTTTATATTGTTCCATCATGTGGGAATCATACAGATGAGGCAATCTTTGAAATGGATTGATGGCTATGAGAATATTTCCTGTATAAGTCTGCATCGTATAAAGATTGACACCAGTTCTAATGTAATGAGCAGCTTATTTTGCTAGATTATCAAATACTGCAAACAAAGAAGTAGGCTTATACAGTTGCCCTGTAACTTTTCGACGGGTCCTAAGGACTTGGAAACCCCTCATTACTAAAAAAAAGGAATTAGGCTTGTAAATGAATAAAGTAATAGACGACTCACATATATTTCATTCAATTCATATCTAGTTGATAAATTTTGCAAAACTCCAGGCTCATGTAAATAGGAGAGCTTCGTCATGTCGTCAACTCCACCTGCAGGTGCTTCCATATCTTTTGGGTATATTTTCGATAGATTCTCAGTAATCTAGAAACCAAATTATGATCAATCAACATTCAGGCCAAACTTTAGCAGCTAGCTCCTCAATTAATAATTGATTTTTTCCTAATATAATCATTGGAAATATAACTGGACCGATAATATTGTGAGAATGACTGTTTCATCAAAGTTAGGGGAAAAGAGAGAGTCCTGAAAACTACAGGAAATGTAGGGGATGAGCACCATCTTGATCTGGTAAGAACAAATGCAATGAAAGATTTATGATGCCAATAAATTTTTTATTAGTTGACAGTAGCACATGGAGTTTCTGGGAGATGTATGATGGAGTTTGACCATGCCTTTCCTTAGCAGATTAACATTTTTTTTTTTTTTTGTAAATTACACTTAACAGGGTAAAGTAACGGGTTCAGAGAATGCACTTAACCAAATAACCATGTGAGCTATAAAGATTAATAAAAACCAGACTGACAGACATAGAAACTTGAGGTTGAGGCATGAAAGGAAATGTAATTGGTCAACTGGTCAAGCAGATAAGAACCTCAGATGGCAAGAAAATGTATAACTCTAAGCAGTATAAATATTAAAGATATCTTCCTATAGATGAAAAAATGAATAATCAATTTGGAGTGACGAATAGAATAAGATTGTGCAGATTAAAGGAACTTTTCAAGCATGTGCAGAAAAAAAGGCACTTACCTATATTCAGTTAAGTGTTTAACTAAAATACCATGACTACCTTTCTCATCCAAAATAAGATTATATAGAATATTAATAAGGATGGTGTTTGCATACCATTTTCCCATTTGAAGTTTCAATTTCAGCAGTTGTGCCACTAATTTTGGTAACTTTACCATCAATCCATGCTAATTTTGGATCTTCAATCCAAACATGAGAACCAACTATTATATTTACTGGACTAGCCTGCGGCAGAGAAGCCATAACAAATTAATCAGAACAATGAACATCTAACTGTAGAATTCATAATCATGTGTCTGACAGCATACAATTACTGATTTCTGAAATAACGTGTACCCACAAAGAAAACTATGACTTCTTCCTTACAATGTTGTAATGTCAGCAAGTAATTACGTTTATTCAATTATAGCAGATCTAAGATAAATAATGCGCAGTAAGAATTTTTTTTTGAGAGAGAGAATTCAAGTTTCCAGCAATAAGGCAATTTGTTATCTTATCTGTTTCCATTGCCGCATCCCAGTTATTGATGTATATCAAGCCTTGAGGCCCATTCATACTTCAATTCTCGTGGGTTGATATCTAACTGATTTTTCAGCCCTAATTCGTTTTCATTGATCCATGCCCGATTTATGTTAGTCTTTCCATTTCAAAGCAGTTTGTGTTTCCGTTGTTAGATCAGGCATTATTGACCTGAAGCTCCTATGTAAGCACGCAATACATACCACCATCACATTGGATATCATTGTAACCTCGCACAAACAAAAAAGAAAACTATGAAATTTTTGCATGTTGCTCAATTCTAAACATAATTCAACCCTCATGACATTATATTCTGCACCAGATCAATGCGAGTTCATGTTATAACTGTGGATCCGGCAGACGTTTCAGCTGCAAACAGTCTTTCTAAATTAACCCGAAAGTTCACGTTTTGAGTCTTCTCATAATGCCAGCATACCATTTTCAACAATGCAGAATCCCCTGCCTCCTGAGAAAGCAAAACAGTGTGAGCTCCTTCCAATATCGACTTGCCCGCCAATCAATCAGCTCCTTGCTGCCTTGTCAACCCGCCCAATCCAGCCAATGCCCAACAAAAATCAAAACAGATCCAATAAGGCCTCCCATCTTCGGGACCCAGATCCTCAAATCCCCTATCCCGCTGCTTCCATTGGTCCTTTCGTGTTCTCAAGCGAACACTTACGTAAAACAACATCTTCTCTTGTTCTTCTTCTCCCTCTGCAGAAATGGGTAACGCGGAGACAGAGGAGGGAGAGACGTGGAAGAGATAGACGGAGAGAGAGGGAGAGGAATGCGTGGTGGGTTGAGCTTCGTGTTTCAGCTGCAACGGGCTTGAAAAGCGGTGGGAGTCAAGTCCGGACCCGTCATGGTGGCCGGTGCTGTGCAAAAAACCCGCCAAAACGTAGGGGGGCCATTCGTGGCTCTCAAACTCCCGCGGCTTCAGAGCAGCCTCTCCTCCCAACTCCACTCAGTCTCCCTCCCCGCAGGCTTTATTTAGCAAACCACACCTTCCGTCCTCTCCCTCCCTTTGCTGCGTTCCTCCCCCCAACGGGGGACACGTCCGTACATTGCACTGCAGGCTCCATGCACAAAACATAAAAGAGAGTAATGCATGCATAATCCCATCTATGGAACGAATTTTATAGAAGGTTAAATTGCATATAATTGCTATGAATTATTATTGTCTAAATGGACTTAAACCCGAAGTGACTTGTGACTAATGAAAGCTTATGCTCCCTCTGTCCGACATTGATAATTTCATTAATTTTTATGATGAAAAACTAAATAACACTATAAATATGAGATGGCTGGAGTAAAAAACTTACAATGAATGTCCAAAAATTACGTACTCTCTTCATCCTAAATTAATAGCTACTTTGACTAAAAAAAATTTATTTTATATTAATAACTTTATTTTATTAAATTTAAGTGGTTGAGTATTTTAAAAAGAGTATCATAAGTATATTTTCTTTTATCTTAAATGTAGGTTTTACCATTTAAGAAAAATAATTATTTTTTTTAAATATAGTTATTAATATAGATGAAGGGAGTATTTTGAAACTATAATACTCTTTAGGGTATATTTTTTTCTATAGTTTTAAGATAAATTACCCATCACCCTCCATGCTTCTAATATTAAGCCTAGTAAGATCGACACCATTATCATGCCAGTGACGAGGTATGATTGCCTCCCACCTCCTTCCCTTTGATGTGTTCCCTAGCCAGGTCTTAATTATGGTAGACCTAAAATTTGTAAGTCTGACCCTACAACTAGACCCAAAAATCTATAGCACTAACCCATATTTTTATGAGTCAGGTGGGCTGCCCTACCCTCAATTATAGGAGACCTGACTAAATTTAAAACATGACTATTTGCATCCTAGTAAACTCCTACATTCCCCAAACAAAGCACAAATAGTATAAATTTTTTTACTCCAATGCTTCATTCTATTTCCTCTAAAACCTGAATCCCCAAAAAAAAACCTCTTCTTCCGCATTCACGAAAAGTAAAAAGGGCAGTGCTGCTAACATTAGCACCTTTGCTCGTCAGCGGTGGTCATGCAGAATCTCCTCCAAGGATAACAGTTTTCTTCCCTCGTTTTCCCTTCTGTCCCTCCCTCCCCTTCTTCTCTTCCATCATTTATGTATAGTTGCTATTGAGCATACTATAGCTGCCAGCGAAGGCCAAAAAAATCTCTAGCAGTGGAAAGCATCTCATTTATAAAGAATGAGAAGTCACTTATTTGTGACAGATAGATTTTTAAGGATGAGAGTGAGTTTCTGTTAATTTCCTGGTGGTGGACATCCACCGCAAAATTATAAACAATGTCACAGTGGACACCCACTCCTAGAAGTGAGGAATAAAGAAATAAACTTCTGTTAATTTTCTACCGGAGGCACCCACCGCCAGATTGAAAAGGAATATTATACGGTGGTTGTTTTGCTCCTACCAGATTGTAAAGATTTTCACGGTGACCACCCGATGAGAAGAAAGACGATTTGATATGTAGGTAAAGAGGAGATGAGAGGGAAGAAGATAGGGGAAGAGGAATAACCATTAGGTGATGGGGACAAGGAGGAGAGAAGATTGTTTTAAGTACAGGGGCCATTGGAGAGATTTGTGCAGGGTATAGAGAATAAAAATTACAAATTATATTTTGAATAGAGAGATAAAGGAGATAAATTTGATAAATGTGTGTAAAATAATGAGGTTTTCTAAAAGCTCCAAGTTGTCAAGAAATAGAATAAACCATGATCTTAGAAAATGTGTTCTAAAACACACCTTAAAAAATGTGCTCTAAAACACAAATGAGAAGAAAACTCTTCTATGTGTGATTTGAAGCCAAAGTCCTTTATCTCTAATATTATGTTAAATAACCAAGTTTTCTAAAAGCTAAAGCCGTTAAAAAATAGTTATTGTAATAATAATTTAACTCAACAATATGATTTGAGAGACAATGGTAAGTAATGGGGGACGGAAGAGTTTTTTTGGGGTGCCAATAACCACTTTCCTTAATGTTTGTATCTTGGAAGTGAATGGGGTGTGCAATGGGCCTAATGGCGTTGCTCATGCATTGTTTGGCATGCCATCCCCGGTGTTTTGGATGGCTGTAAGATGCGGGAAGTAGAGACTCCTCATTTCCTGGCTTTCGTCTCTTCTACGCTGTAGATCGATCTTCTGATGATCAGTTGTTTTTTTAATAAAAAAAGGAGTTTACACCTCATCAAGTGAGGTGCTAAAAAATAACAAATGTTGGGCATGAGGCCCACCTCCGGAGATTAAGGGTCAATTAAGTTTTTTGTAATGAAGTAAACGTAATGAATAATACCTCCTCAGTCCCATATTAATTATTTGTATTAAAAAAATATAATATTTTTGTTCTATATTTTAAACAAATTGTGAAGGGAAAATAATCTTTATTATGACACTCTTTTTTAAGCAACTTGAATTAAACAAAATAGAGCTATTAATATGGAATAATTTTTTTTGTCAAATAGAGCTATTAATGTGAGACATAGAGAGTCCTATTTAAAGAAGCCACTTAATTAATATTTTATCTCAATTCACTAACAACCCGTTTAACTCTATCTATGAGATGGATAATGTAAAATAGCATGATTAATATAAGATAATTTTTTTTGAAATATGAAATGAGACAATTAATATGAAGCATTTTTTAAAAATAAATATAGATAATTAATACAAGAGGGAAGGAATAATTTCAGTTTGATGCATAATGAATACGTAAAAAAAATCTTATACTTATAGAGAAGGTTTTTATCCCTCTGGTTGAGTTGCTTGTTATCCTTGGCGTATGAAACATACACGTTTGGGCCTTGATGCTTATACCACCACCTTTTTCAAAATGAAGCGCCTAACCTTTTGGAACGTTTTAATTGGTTGCGTTTCTCTCTCTAGTTGTCTCTTTAATAACAGCTTTGCACAAGTCTATTTGAGTTTTTTTTTTGTTTTTTGTAAGAAAAATTCACATGAAGAATACAGATAGAAGCAAGAATACAAGTCAAGACCCATATATCACAAGTGTTCCCAGAGATCGGACATAAAATATTAAATTACCAACCATTTCATTAGCAGTCCTTCTGACATTATCCTTTTCCAACTGATCATATGGATCAACAGCAGTTGTTTAGAAAAAGGAAAACAAGTGGTTGACAAAAAAAAACAGAGTTTCTTAAACCAAACGAAGTAAAAGCTTTGTACTTAAATGAATTATATTACTGAGAATTAAGAAACGAAGTCTAGAAGGTAACTTACTTTCAAGTGTAACATGTAAATTGACTTACACTTGAAAGTAAGTGAAGTGATCTGAACTTTGTATACTTCTTTTTTATTATTGGAGTTTGTCTTCGGCCACTTACTGATAAAAAAATTGACGTGATCGTGCATGCCCAAGGAAAGCCAGCACATTCTCGCAAAAGCTTTAGAATGATTCTATTTGCCACCCAATACAGCAATATATCATTCAAAGCTTTATACTTGGAAGTGATGCATGCCTTTGGCCGCCCTCCTTTTTTGGACACCCTTGGGCAGGAGAAGTTCTGGCCGTGACTCTCTGCTAGTGAGAGTCACTAGTAAAGTTTCTCCAGCTCTTGATGGCCTTATATGCCAAAAACCTTCACAAATTGCCATTTTTTGCAATCTTTGTGCCCTACACTGGCAGCAGATCCTGGACCATCTCAGTAAACGTACATGCCACGGCCCTTAAGGCAGAGAAAGTGCAGTTTATTATTATGATCTTCCCGTAACTAATCTTTCCAGAGTTAGCCCAGACACTATTCCGCTTGAGTATTACTAGTACTCTCTGACAGAAGTACTACTGCTAAGAGATCAGTTCTGGGTGGCTAAAACCCGGGTGAATTAGCATGACCTTGATCGTCCAGATGCATGCTTTTCTTGCTTTAGCTCCACAGTCATTATTATAAATGAAGGTGTTCACTGCCATAAGCTCTTGTGTTTTCCGCTTAACCCCATCGTTTTTGAAGAGTTGAAGGCTTGGGTGCTCAACCAAGAGAAGAAGCATGGAACCTGCACCGGCACCGGGCGTTGGCCGAGCACTGGCACCACCTGCACCAGGAGCTGGTACTGCAGTGGCACCACCGGGAGCTGACCCTGCACCGGCACCAGCGCCACTGCCGGCACCTGATCAGGCAGCACCGGATTACATGGCTGTGGTGCTCAATCCAAGAACTGGGCTTATGGAGCTCTCTGTGATGCCAAGCCGCCCTGATGAAGCTGACGAAGGCGATGGCGAATGGAAAGTGGTGGGCCGCCAGTAGAGAAAGCAAGGCACCCAGCCCCTTAGCAAGCAATTTTCAGAATCCTAGCTTGCTACGAGTAGTATTTTGTTTGAACTCTATATAGTTGTATTTGTCTTCCTTGCAGCGTTCTGATATACTATTATGTAAAGCACTACCTTTTAGTTTTAATGGAAGTTAAAGGCTGAATTTCACGGTAGATGCTTCTATGTATACGAATATTAATAGTTATATTTAAAAAAATAATTATTTTTATTAATAGTTAAACCCACATCTAAATAAAGAGAAAATAAATTTATCATATTTTTTTAAAGTACTAACCACTTAAATTAAACAAAATTAAGCTATTTATATAGAACAAATTTATTTGCCAAACGAAGAGAATATATATATATATATATAAAGATATCTGCGTTGTTTCTTGTTGGGCATGAAAAGGTGAAAGGGATAAATGTGTTGTTTACTTTCTTTGATAATGTTTTAATCAGTTTTACAGGCCCATGTTTACAACTAATCATCTCTTAGAGTTACTGGCCACAGAGGAATGCTACGGCCGCTTGCTCCCCACCGCCGGTTTCCTTCTATCTCTCACCCCTTGTCTGACGTGATTAACCCTCCTTTCAAACGGCATTTCCCAGTTCACCTTAATTTCGTACTTTCCCTAACCCTTCAAGATCAGCTTTTTAACGTACTTACATTAAATGCCCCTATGCCAATTAATACCAGACGACTGTCAGTCAAAATCGCATCGCCTCGGTCAGCATTCCCTGCATTGGTTCCTTGTCGGACGCCCGGCTCCAACCAACCCACTAGACGAACTGCGGCCCCCGGTGTTCCGGTGCCGGAGCAGGTTCAGGTTTGGGGTGGTGGTTTTACTCTGGATTTGTTGGTGCCAGTGGGTGTGGATGAAAATTTTTGGTAATAAATTTCTAAAAACTTGCATAATAGTAGTGATCAAATGAAGGAGCAAAAGGAGTTTTTACTAATATTAAAAGTCAACAAAGTATAGAGAACAGAGATTTTTTCTCTCTCAAAGTAACATTCCGAGCTGCCCATGAGATGAGAAGATGGTATATAAACCATCAAGTTCAATAAAATGTATATGCATGCTCATATATTAATAAAAACTACAAAATAGGTTCTTCACTATTTTGACTTATTTTAAATATATTTTCTTAATTTGTTATTTTTATAAGGTTTCTAAATTATATAAATAATTGTAACCACTTTTTTTAATACATTGGCTAATTGATTATTATTTTTGATAAAATTTAACTTAATTTTACCATTTTTAGTCATTACGTACAATGGATAACATGTTATCACAAAATATGGTTGTTGTATATGCTTTTGTACATTTGAGAGTTTTAAAAATTTTCCTAAACTAAACCGCTTCACAAAATACACTTGACAATGAAATATATTTGACTTTAGCAGAGGGGAGAGCAACCATGTGGCTTACTTCTTAGATGATCATGATAGCAATGGTGTGGCTTACTTTTTAGAAAATTATAATATTACTTTACTTTTGAATGTAAAAAAAATAACTGAATAAGTACTTTTTCAATCATCAACGCAACTAGCCAATCTAATCATTTTTTTACATTCATAGTTTAACCCAAAATTTTTTGTTTCTTTTCACATACATCAAAGTCTTCTTTGTTGCCTCAAAATGAATTTTACCTAGTTTACTTATGTACCTTGTAACAATGCTTATAGGATACACAATATCGAGTCACAATGTATGTGACATAATTCATAGGTGAATTATGCTAAAAACATGTAAGCATAAAAATTTATACTAATAAATAATTATATCATGTAAGAGGCATGTTATGTATAGATAATATGGTCATGTAAGCATAAATGCATGTAATGGTTTTTGCTCATAAATGATCCATAGTGCATTGGGCATAGTTCATACTTGAATAACATCGCATGCATGCAAGTGTTCACACTTTAACATGATGATACTTACCTTACTAGTTACATGTATGAGGTACGGTGAAATTATCAAAATCTGGTTAAAAAATAAGTATATGAGTCAAATTTCACTTAGGTAATCCATCAACTAATCAATTAGTCATGTAGAGAAAACACAAAAAATAACGATATTTCAGCTATTGCAAGTTCGATCATCTATAAATTTTTTTTAAAATTTTAAATAAACATCATCTAAGCTTTAGATATAATAAATCCAACATAACTCACACACATGCATGCTAAAAATATCATCAAAATATATATCCAAGAAGATCTAAACTCACACACCCATTATACATCAAGAACATGATTCAACACACTATCCATGGTGTTAATGTAAGGAAAATTTCATCAAATAAAAACCCCTTACCTCAAATCAATAGATAATCCATTTAATATATTTTCAAAATCAAAGGATCTCTAACCAACAAATTAGGTCATATTAGTCCTAAGCAAAAATCACACATTTCTACAAAATAAAGGCTTTAAACTATTAGTAGTAAGACAAATCAAGTCTTTCCTTATGACCAAATATGAAATACAAGAATAGGAACAAGAAACAAGAACCTAGAGCCTTAAGACATGGGTAAAAGAAAGAATTTTAAAGAGTAAAAAACATAGAATCAAATGCATGCTAGTAGAACATATGAATCAAGTCAAAAGTACAAGAAATCTTAAAGTAGAATTGTTTGGCTCACCTTTGATGAATCTATAACACATTCAATCTCATCTAGAGAGAAGTTTAGAGCACATGCAACTTTGAAATCTCAGCCACCCCAAAGGAAAGAGGAGGCCAAGTTGGCTATTTATAATAATAAATTCTTAAGTGAACTTGCATGGGCTCAATTGAGGAATATATGAAATTCATCTTTGGAATTAGGCTAAAATGAATGTAACTAAGCCCAAGCCCATATAATATTTCAAATGAAGGTCAGTGGCCCAAGAAATTGGCACAACGATGAGGAAGGTCGTGGGTCCTACTTCCTTAATACAAAAAAATGTGTAAATATTGCAACAAATCATGTAGTAACATTGTAGTTTATGGTATGTGCTAATGTACTCAATGAGTATTTCTACCTCATAACTAATAGAACTGGTTGACTAATTCTTTGATTAAAATTCAAAACAAGATAAACAAAATTCATAACGAAAACAAACCATCAACATAATAAAAGCAAATAATAATATAAAATTTTTGGGTCTCACACTAAGTCTTCTCCATTTTTTGGTTCTTTTAAACCTTCTTAAATATATTCTCATAGGTTTTTAAAAATAAAAAGTGTCATCATTTATATGTTCTAAAAATCATAGCTTATCCTATCAAATATCAACAACATAAGTTTTTCTAATAAAAATTTTGAGTTTGAAGCCATGGAATTTTAGAGAACCCAATGGGTTTATTTCATTCCCTCAACTACCAAATTTGTTGGTATAGATAAATTTTTTTAATAAAAAATAGCATATTAGTATAGACAAAATAAAGTAGCAAAATGAGTTTTTATTAATATGAAAAGAGAATAAATTAAGAAGAGGGAGCAAGCAATTTTTTTCTTTCTCAAATGTAGTCTGGGCTGCCCATGAGCTGAGAGGATAGTATACAAAAGGTATGTCCCATAATTATTCCGGTTTTGGTATCAAAAGTTTTTGCCTTTTGGACATGGTTATGAAGAGGAGGGCTCGAGTGGCCGGTCGAGGAGTTCTTGGGCCGGAACACCTCTAACATGAGGACTGGGAGGGCGCTGACCGGCTTGAGGGGTGTCAGGTGCGAGGTGTTCGACAAGTACTTGCTCATGATCAGACGGATTTGAACTCAAGCCCGGGCATTTTTGTCCCTAGTCGCTGAGTGTCTATCCCAACTCCTATCATCGACACTTAACAAGTGGATTTTGTTCGAAGGCGGCTGGCAGCATCTTCTTCATGTGAAACAGATGTTGCTTAGTGTCATCTCCACCTGCAACTAATTTTAGGTTATCTTCACCTTAGTAATTTTATTTTCTTAAATTCAAAATAAATAAAAAATTTACAAAAAAGAGTTTATTCCTCTCTTAACTCTTGCTTTGATGATGCATATTGTTATTCTTTTTATTATTATTATTATTATTATTATTATTATTATTATTATTATTGAGAAGGAAACATATTGCTATTTTAATTGGTGTTCCACAATCAGCCCTCTCCTATCGTAAAAATGGGTGCATACCTAATTTAACAAGTTTTTATTCTCAGTTGTGGCTAAGTGGGGTCTCACACCTAATCAGGTGCGAGTACTTCACAATCTATCCGAACCCGGGTGCGAAGGGCCTCTTCATCAAAAGTCTACCTTGTGTATGACGGACAATTTTGACGAGACTAGAACTAGACTTTTGATGTATTTCTCTATCTGCGATATAAAAGAAGGTTACCAAAAAAATACAAAGGTAAGATTATATCACGGCTATTTTTCCTCTCAATTAATTACTTCCATTCAGTGCGACTGAACCTTTTGATGTAGTTTCATAAAAGTCATAAAAAGATGTTAGTGTACTTGTTATTTAGAGCCCGTTTGGCAACCACACTGAAAAACAAAAGGAAAAGCTTTAAAGGGTCTTTTCTCAGACCCTCCTCATGAAGAAGCTCTTTGTCAAAGTGGTTTTGTTTGTGATATACAATTTTACATTTTTAATTTGACTCATAAGGAAAGTCACTTTGGTTTTGGAAGTAGTTGCCAAATAAGCCTTTATTGTTAACTAACCATGCATGATCGGGAGCAAAAAATGTTTTAAATTTCACTTAAACCAGTTGGGTTAAGTTTTAAGGCAGAACACCTTACCCCATAACCCTCTTACCTCATGCATAGTTGATAAAATTGTTCACCTTTACCACTCATATTATAAGGGTCTCATTAGTATGAGCTCAGGCTTGTACACATCAGTATGAGTCTATACATCACGGGCCATCAAATTTCGATCCAGCAACGTAGGTTACTCAAAGGGCATGTAGGTTTGAATCACCTGTCTACTCACGCTAGCACCCGTGAACCCAGATGCATGTTAACTTTTTTTATATTGTAAAACCCCTTCCCCAACAATGTATTCCCTCTTAACCTTGTGTCCGTTAGGAAAATTTCTGCTAGGTAAAAATTGTCGATCATGGCCGTGCATGATTGTTAGCATATGACTTTCACTAATGTACATTAACATGTATGTTGTCGATTTTCATGATTGACAACATCTCTTATTCATGGAGGATATCCCATCAAAGTTTATAAGAAATCCTATAGTCGAGGCATTTAAAGCAAAAACAAGGGTACAAGAAGGGGCGGAGTGAGGAAGTTCTTGGAGGGAGGAGAGGGAGGGGCAGTGCTGGAAATTTAAGGAGGAGCGTAGGTATTTACTTACATTTTTTTTTGTGGGTGTGGGTGTGTGTGTGGGGGGGGGGGGGGGGGGGGGCATCGGCCGGGGTAGTCATTACAGTTAACTTTTACCCGATTAGATGTCTTCATGCATTGAGAGGAGGGGATTGAAATTGACTCAACTGAGGTACATACAATTGTATGAAACGTATAACCCTAAAGGTTTATGCCTCCTCAACTGAGATGCTATAAAGAAGTGAAAAATTCTACAATGATCGTAGACATCACAAGTCACTAATTTAGTAAAAAAAAATATAATTCTTTTGTCTTATATTAATAACTATATTTGAAAAAGTAGTAACTTCTATTAAGAAATGAAAAAAAAAATCCTGCTCATCTAAGTCATCATAAAATGACTAATTTAGTATTAAAATATACAAAACGCTTCAATAATTCATCTCGAAACCATTGTTGTTTACTTATCGCCCATGATTCTGAAGGGTTGGGCAAGTTCCATTGGCCATCTCCACAATAGACCCACTCTCGGGGGTCAATCGTTAACAGCTTTAAAGGGCAAGTACAAGTTGCAAGCAGACTATGCACCAGACTGACTTCACATTCGTAGCCTCTAACACCAGTTATAGTCATTTCTTTGAGGTGATCATGCCTAAATCGTTCCGGTACCCTTGGCTGTTTCCCCCCCTCAGAACTCGAGGAAGTGAGCTGCAACAACGAAAGAATATTTGCGGTAAGTAACTAGCCAGAAGTTGCAATCCATTGGCTGAGGAAAACCACCGATGACTGAAAAAAGAAATGACTACACCTTATTGAACCAAGTAGAATCAAAACTACAATTTTTGTTTGAACTATAGTTGTGAACAATATAATAGTTTGAAAGATAAGTACGACTTACATGCATCTCAAATTTCTCTAACAATGGTGAAGCCATTAACAAGAAAAGCACCCACAAGAGGTAGGGACGCTTGGAGGCATTTGCGATGATCACAAGTTTCTTGAGTTTACGAAATGCCAGTGGGTACGGTAAATTCTGAAACAATAGCAAATTATGTTAGGGAAGTCAAAAAGGGTGACAGGAGGACGATTTTTTGGTCCTCCCACTTAACATAAGATAACTTCTTCATCTAACACACACGCTAGCGTAGGCTGATGTGTGCTCTATAGATCTTGATAATCAACAGCTCCAGTAAAATGGAAAAGATGAGTGGGAGGACCAAAAGTTTTTCCCAAGGCAACAAATTAAACAGAAGTGATGTAAAGACCTGGAAATGATTGGCCGTTGTTGATAAGATGAAAGTTTCCAGCTGCCTGCGCGGATTAATATTCTGGAACACATCAAACAACCCATAACAATGTCCATCTTGCACATGGTCAGGTTTGTAAATGATTGTCATATTTATAAGTTGTGGAGTATCTTTGAAGAATAATCTCATAACCTTTCCTGTGTATTCAAATGTAGTAAGCTCAGCGGCCTTCTTAATCTCAATCTTCCTCAACTGATGGCAGGACTTCACTTCCATGTACTTGAGAGGGAGGGATGAGCCATCAATGTCCAATTCCTCTAATCCATTAATATACATCAACCTCAGCCGTTGAAGATGCCGGCATTTGGGTATGAGGCACTCTAATTGTGTCTGGCTTATTTCTACATTATCCAGTGTAAGAAATTCAAGGGCACTAAGACCGTTAAATTCAGGATACACTCTGAAGATGCAGGAAGCTAAGCACAAACTTCTCAAGGATTCTGTTTTTTTTGTTTCATCAAGTATACTTAAAGGAAAGTCGTATTTCTTCACATCCTTAATTCGATGATCGATTTGTTTCAGGTTGATATCAATCTCTTTGACTCTCCTGTCAATGGCGAAAGAGACCCATCGATCAAGTTCCACAGCAGCCTTGGCTCCCAAGTCGAATTGAAGCCTAAATTTATCAATTTCTCCAAATTGAAGCGATTGGATGAATTTGTCAACACGTCTCACAAATTCGACTTTCTCATCTGCTCGCCTTTTCATCTTCATTTCTGAAGTATAATTTGTCTCTCGAAGAATAGTGAAGCTTGCATCGAACTCGAGATTTCTCGGAAGTCCATACGTCCATAGGTACCTCCATCCAGTTGAAACAACACTCGTTCGAACCGCCTCCTTCATGGACAAGGGCGAAAATATCATTGAAAGGCAATCATGCGGCAAATGCTCGAACTGTATTTCCTCCGTACTCCCCATACTTATGGATTAGTAGTACCTGCGATATAGCTTATAAGAGGGAAGAATGGTTTGAGAGTGCAATTGTGCTTTCTCGAAATAGTAATAGAGAGAAAGCTAATAGAAATATGAGAAGGTAAAGAGTGATAAACAACCCATAAATTTTTATAACTAGCACACGCCAACACGATTCAGTGGTTGAAAGAAACTGCATGTTTTCATTGCATTTAACAATAGGAATATATATAAAAAAATAGGACTACGTAACATGGAAAAAGTTAATATGCGTGAGGTACACACAACACATCCTATTTAGGTGGGTGTCATTCGATCAATTTGAAGAAAAAAAAGGGCACCCCCAGCATTTTCAAGTGATTAGAAGAGGACAGGATTTGAACCTGCAGTTTTTAGGTCATAAGCCTGGTTTAATTTCCTTTTGGGAACGTAGGGACCATGTGGCCCAATGTATTTTCCATTTAGTGGGACCACATGGCTCCTTCCTATAGTTTTTGGCCTCCCTACCCCTTCATTTCTGGTTGTCCCTAAAAGGCTACACAACGGGTATATAAAGGCCTATACTTGGGGTTGGGTGCTGGGAGTCTAAACGGGAAGTTTCTTTATCATCTCCTTTGTTTGAAATTGAAGTTTCTTTAATTGGGCCTTCCAACTATAGGAGGGTTAATCTAGGAATTTTCAACAGACTTTAATAATGTATAGATAGATTGTAGGTTTATCTACTTACTAATTTAAAAACATGGGTACGAGTTAATTAGATTTATTAGAGATGGGCATGTTTATCATACATTGAAATCTTTTTTTAAAATGAATAATACTTGTGCCAAAACGACCAAGAGGTATGTCACATGATCTTTTAACACTAACATTAGATGATGTCAAAATATCAACTAGATCAAGGCATGAGAATCAATAGTACATAGTTTTTTTTTTTTTTTATAAATCCAATAGTACATAGTTATCAAAATACATAACTCATTTCCATATATCAAAATAACAACAACTAGATCTAGTTATGGGAATCAATAATACATAGTTTTCACAATACATAACTCAATTTCATATCTTTGCGCCCTCATCTCACATTAATATATAGTTTTCTTTAATTGATGTTTAAATATGAACTAATTTGAAAGACCAAATGGAGTTATTAATGTGAGACGGACAGAGGATAAATCAATACTCACCATATAGAATGTATGAGAACATGAGGCGCGATGAATGAAGAAGACTAGTTCACCCTTACCTTCGATCTAAAGGCCCAGAGCTCAAGGCTGGAAACCAAGGAGACAGGCGCTGCCGGTCTTGTTCTTGTCGAAAAGAGAAGAAGAGGGCTGAGAGGGGCAAACGAAGTCTGCCGTAGATGGTGGAGACAACCGAGAGGGCTGAGTTGCTGGCCGGAGAAGATGGAGAAGAAAAGAGATGGTCAGGATTAGCGGATAGAAGACGTTGAAGCAGCAGAAAGGTGGCCAGAGAAGATGGCGATGGCCGGCCGCGGTGGAACAAGATGGAGGCGGCAGGTGCAATGGTTCTGAGAGAGAGGTAAGGGTTTGAGGGTGGAGATACTTAAATACGAGAGTTAGACTGTGAAAAGGGAAGGCGACGGTTTCCTTACAGAGGGTTGTGCCATACTTGGAAAGAAGCTCCGGGTCTCAGCTGGAGGGCGACGGTTTCCTTCGTGGTGCAGATCCCAAATTCCTTCCTGGTGTGATTACATGAGACTTGCTTCCAAATTTGCAATTGCCTTATAGAATAAGGGTCGATGTACTACTGCCATCATTAGTTTACCAAGATGCTAGTCAGCCACTGTGCTGCTTTCACTCTCCCCCTCTTCGTTGAGTTCTTGGCTGTCAACAGAGGTTCTGTTGTCTTTTGCCTTTCTACCTCAATCATGGCTACTTCAGTCTCCTGCATTTGCTATTGTCACATGGGGAGGGAGTTCTAGAGTGTGTAGAACGGTGGCCATGGATGTTCCACTGTTCTCTAAGACTGCCTTCTGTTTTTTTCTTTTCTGATTTGTAGCGAATGCAGCAAGGATGGTGAGAAGATGAATGAGGAACCTAAAGAAAGAAGCTTTACGTTAATCATGATCTTACAGTAAAGACAATGACCAAGCTAAGAATAATTCCTTCGACTATAATAGAATTTTTTTTATAAATGCAGCCGAGTCTACCTTCCCTCTCATTTTTGTCATGGCCTTGCAATTCAACATAATAAAAAGCAAATTTCCGAAGTCTCGTAGATTGTTTGGGAAGGGCATGCAGTGGTGCTTCCATTTCTTCGTTCATCAAATAAACTGTGCTTCACCAATTATGAAATGCTTGAATTTTTTTGTCATTTTCTTTTCGGGATTTTTTCTTGACGATTCTGCGCATGTCTCTGCCTGACTGTTTCAGATGTTCCTCTAGAATCAGTTTCATTTTATAGCTTGTCCTTTCAAATGGTGAATGTCTTGCCACAATGTGATTGATCTTGAATGTTTTGCCACAATATGATGGGATGAGATAGCCTTTTTATGTGTAACTGACAAGAATACTGTTTGCAAGAAGATACAGGTCTAGATTTATAATTTTTAGGGCGGATCTGAAGGCAATTTTTAGTGGACGTTTGATATGAAGTCTGACATTTAGAGTTTTTATGCTTGTAAGTTTTGATGATTGGTTCATACAGGACTGCTGTCTTGCAATTGTAGTTTGTTGGGGCAGAGTTGTAAGATGTGTTTAATATTCTTAGTAAACGTTGTTTTAGAAAGGGGAATAGTCAGCTAAGGCTGTAGTGGCGGATTTTGCCTAATTATTGAAACAGGCAGGAATTGAGAGCAGATTATTTTTTCTAAATGCACTGTTCAGTTGAAGTAAATGAAGGCACGAAGAAAAGCATAAAGGCTTCGGATTTGTCTAGCTAGACCAGTTTTAGGACAGGGGTTGCCCAACAATAGGAGGCTGCCACATCAACAAAGAGGTAGTGAGAGAGAAATTTGGTAACCAAATCCAACAGGTTACTGGCTAATCCTAGATTTCTCCCTCCGTATGTTTACTAGTTATGCATTGTGGTCATGGTGGGTTGTCAAAATAACATTTTTCTTTGTGCTCCTATATTTATGTGGAAATGAAGTTCACTGATTGGTGATACATAAGGCCGATACTTGGAGCTTTTGATTTTCAAAGCTAGACTCTAGGTGCTAGGAGGTCTTGGGTGTAGTTGAAAGCATTTATACGCTAATTGGGTTGAACAAACAGGGAGTGTTGGAATATAAAATTAAAAATATAAGATTTCTCTTTCTTAATAGCGTGAGCTTTCGGAAAACTTAATTATCTTAATGATGTAGGCTCATTGTCCAAGTCAAAGGACTAAATCTTGTTGTCCAATCTTTTATATTTCAGAGTGCTGCATTGAAGAATTGCCCTTCAGCAAGACAAAGAACTAAATCTTGTTGTCCAATCTTTTATATTTCAGAGTGCTGCATTGAAGAATTGCCCTTGCACGTTGTGTAGCAGCAGTGCTAGATGATGAAATAAATTTACTTTTGTGAATTTTGTTAATGATGATGATCAAACTTTTCGGGTGATTTTATTTTAATAGACTGTCATGTCTTCATGAACTAAAAAACTCATGTGATTACTAATCATGGACCCCTCCCTGTCCTAAGAGTTCTAAGGGATGCGATTGCGAGTGAACAAGATCTGAATATTTGTTTGTGCAACAAATATAAAGAGGTTTCTTCCCTATTTTAAAAGTTCATGGCTGAAAAACAACTTTAAGGCAAACTTTTTTCCCATAGAAAAATGTTTTTCCTCATATTCTATAATGTGCTTTCAATCAAGCATGACCAAACTTTAAAAAACGCTTCAGGACCATACCTTAATGTGCTGGATGCAACATGATGGAGCTGTAAGCTGAAGAACATTAGCCCCATAGATATCTGATTTTGAAATTCATTTTGAAATATCTGATTGTTAAATTCATTTTGAAAATTCAAATCAGATCAGGGAGTATTATTTACTGTCAATCATATCACACAACACAATTAATGATGAGCAGATGGAATAACTACGCAAAAATGTATCTGTTTGCTGCATTAACGACTCATGTTCTCAAAATATTGATTAGCCATGTGTGAGCTTTCGGTCATTTATGCAAGAGTTGCCAAGCATAAATAAGCAGCTCAAGAGCAAGACTACACTTACTGCCATTAAGGGTGTTAATAAGCCAATCCGTGTCATCTCGAGCTCAAATAAGGCTCGAACATTTTAGTTCAAACTTAATTTGTGTATAAAACTCAAAGGCTCAACTCAAACTCGAGCTTTAAATTTCATATGTAAAAAACTTGGGTCTAAAATTGACATGGGCTCAAATCTAACCATTTTTTTTACTATAATTTAGATGAATTTATTAAATCATATACTATAATTTATATATTACAATATTTGAGCTCAGCCTCAATACTTATTTGAGTACCGTTTGCACCAAGCTTAGTTGAGTTTGTGTTAGAATTGGAATCTAGTTAATTTGAGATCGAGTGAAGTTTGAGTCGAACTTGGTCTGAGTTAAAACTCAATTCAAGCCAAGTTGAGCCAGCTCAGCTTAATAACCCAGTTTGACTTGTTAACACTCCTAGCTATTATGCATTATGCCTTCATCTAAAACCCGGACCCAAATCGATTTAGGAACTGACTCAAAATTGACTCGGGTTGGGTTGGGTTTAAGAAAAAAATACCCAAGAGTTGGGTCTGGCATGTGAAAACCCAAGTACTTAATTAACTTATAAAATCCTATTTAACCTAGGTTATATAATTTTTTTCACAGATAAAATTAATTTAATATAATATCAAATTAATTTAAATTATTTGAACTAACCCAAGATACAAGCTATGTTCCTATTTCGGTTCTTGGATATTTCGGGTCTTATTTTGGGTCAAGTCGGGTCCCAAAAATTCAATTCTTATCTCGGGATGGGTCAAGTCCAAAGAACTCAGTTCCTATCTCGAGTTAGGTCATGTAAAACCAGACTCGAGATGCAACCCTACAGTGCATGCATTTCATGTGTAACGTATAAACCTTGCAAATATACTAGAATTTGTTTATTCGACATATATTATAATTGCTTTATTTTCACCTCACACATTTAACACTTCTCTGATTTAATTTGGTCAGTTTTATCCATGTAACTGAATCTCATTGTTTTCAAAATAATCCACCTCTCAATCACTTACCTATTTTTCCTAAAAAGATATTATCAAATATTAGGTGGCGAATACAAGATTTTTATTTGAAGGGTAAAAAAGGTACTAACGTTGAAAGATATTTTATTATAGTACTTGGATTCACAACTAGATGCAATGAATTAAAACATATAAAAAATAATATATAAAAGTAAAATGACAAAATTAAAGTGTTTCACCATAATTTCTCTAAGCATTAAATACGTTATAAGCAATACATAAATTTTCTAATCCTCGAAAAAAAGGGCATATTGCCATGTAGGGGTAGATCCTTTATTGTATATATGAATTAACATTAAACTAAAGAGCACATCACAAAACTCATTTGTTCCCCATTTCCTAGTTACCCAAACTCTATCTACTAAAATCTTGTACTTACCCCCCACATCAAAAAATTTATTCTAATTATCTATAACCTATATACCTTCTCATTTTCTTCTTCTCTGGTGCTATTGCCGGCAACCCGGTCTCAACCCCCTCCTTCCCTCACCCACCCACCTCCTTAGGGCTGCGTTGAACACATAGACCTGAACTGATCCGATAGAATCGACCTGAGATTGACCCAGGTCGCATCTATCCAAGAAAAAGGTAAATCTCAGGTTGGGTCCAACATGTGAAAACCTAAGATTCAACCCGAACTGACCCAAGTTCCTAATTTATTTATAAAATCATATTTAACTTTAGTTATATAAATTTTTATAATTTTTTATAGCTAAAACTAATTCAATATAATGTCAAATTGGTTTGAATTATTGGAATTGATTCAACTCAAGCTAAAATCTTAGTTCTTATTTTAGTTTTTGGGTCTTATTTCAGGTCGAGTCGAGTCCAAAAAATTTTGATTCTTATCTCGGGTCAGGTCTTGAAAACCTGACTTAACCCGACCCGAGTTGTAGCCTTACACCTCATCCTTAGCCACGAGTGGGAGAGCCAAGTGGTTGCTGGCCAAAACAACCATGCATTGCTAGGTGGAGGTGAGGCCATGCCAACAGCGGCCAGATCTAGTAGCTTCAACCATATATAGTTTTGTTCGCTGAGGATCATATTTGGCCCTATGTCAAACCAGGCTGCCTAAGCCTGGCTAGGCAAAGGAGGCTTGGTTTGGTGTGGTCAGGGAGAAGTAGGCATGGCTTGGACATGTGCAAGGTCAGGCCTTCTCTGCCTTACCAAGTTGAAGCAACTTGGCCTTGCGCAATGTTACATCTAGCCTTCATTGGCCAAAGCCAAATTTGGTCAGCCGCTTGGCCAAAACTAGCCCGAGTGAGAAAAAAATTATTTTTTTTGGGTTTCATTTTTTGGGAAAAGTAGGAAGATAATCATATGAGAATAATAAGGTATACAAGTAGAGAATAAAAAGAAGATTTTTTTTACGTTAAGGGACTGAAGAGTTTAGTAGGGTACATATAACTACATTTTAAACCAAACTTCCATTGTCTTGACACAATTATATGTTAAACACCAGCACATTTTGCATGAAAAAAGTTCTTTTTACAAAGTAATTATATACATTGAAGCAACATAATGATACTAAGAAAAAATTAAAACACATCTCATCTATCACGAATCGAGATGGTACACGCCTGCCCTGTATTAATACAAGCCACAAAATAAGTTGTGGCACCTCGCAGCACATTCGCGCATACCCGCTTAAGCCGATGTGCATACTACCCAAATTCTTATACTAACTCCTTTAGTCCACTTAAAATAAGTATTCATATTAATTCCCATGGTCTTTTCAAAGATTTACCGTTTTAAGTGTTCACTTTTTTATCCTGGCCCAATTAAAAGGGTATGATTAAGTGGGTCTACAAATTTTAAAAATCCGCTAACCACCTGTCTACAGTAGATCTGCCATTTGCTCCGCCCTAATCTTCATTCGCTCGTGCCAGGCCGGGCTAGGGGTCCAGCAGCTACGGACGCCACTGCCCGCCACCGATGACATTGATAGTCACAGTCACGACAGTGTGGCGACCTCCACTTTCTTGTCCAATACATAAATAGGCCACGGTGTGTAGTCTCTTTGGACTGTGCGCAGCAGCAAGGTTGAAGAGCCTGTTAGTTGTTGGTAGTCACTGTAAGCAGAGCGTAAAGAACGTATGAGGAACATTTATTTTTGAGATCGACGGCGTATATGGAAGCATGTGTCAATCTTGAAAATAAACGCTTCGCAAGTGTTCCTTGCTTGACTCATTATGAAAGCGAAACATAAAAAACGCTTCCAAATAGTTGCCATCCCTCGCATGGCAGGGAGACCATGTTTATTACACTAAGACTAGGTGATGTATCAATTTAGCTGGAAGAAGAAGGACTGTGACGACAACTACTGAGCGTTCCTTGCAATTGGTTAATTGTGTTTCTTCTTGCCATCAATGAAATTTTGGCCAACCAGTGGGGATAATCATGCGATTGAAATGATCCCTTCTTTGACCACACTTGACTCCAATTTCACCATTAAGAAGGTGGTTCTAGCTTGCTTCTCGTGTTGCTTTTGCAAATTATCAGGGCAACACGCCTAACAGGTACCACCTATTTGATTGAGTAGAGACTGCCACACCTCATAGGTCTGCTTCTTTGTTTCTTTCTTGGTAACTTTGTTCAGCATCTCACTAATCAAATACTTGTAAATAAGAGATAGAACTCAACCGCTTATATCCTCTGAAGTGGGTACTTGCGGAATATTTCAGACAGTTGAGTTAGCATGATCACATATTTCAGTTTCAAGACCTTCAATATACGCCATTATGCCCCCATGATGTACGTCAAAAGTATAAGAAATCAGGTAAAGTGCAAGGGCATTTGAAGCAAAAAAAAAGGCACAAGGGCAATGGTGTTAATTAGTTTTTCTTTTTGTCAGATATCTCTCTCTATCTCTCTCACACATTTTTAGGGGTTGTTTGGTAGGATAATATTTAGAGACGAAATTGATATTTTTTAATTAATTCCATTGATTTAGCATAGAATCAAAAATAAAGTTAGCAATAGAATTTTTTAGAATAAGTTGGGATAGAACTTCCAACCTATTTCCCAAACTTTTATTAACTATTACTTTCTTTCCCGAATATGGATTTGCGCACTTAGTATTGTTGAACTCGTATTGTGAGTCCTATAAAAAAAGGAACCCACATAGGTTGAATATCTTGAATTTTTTAAGTGTGCCCACCCATATGACATACTTCTTGAAGTTCATATTAATATGAGGGGTCAAGTTAGAAACCGGCAAAATCCATGCATAATTCTAAAACAAGGGGTTGAGAACAATATTCTATGGAATCACCTTTTAAGAAAATTTGGTGGTTTTGTCAGAATTGGCACAGAATTCCGCTTCTTGTAAAAATTTTATGGCAACACAACTTCTCCATCAAACACTAACTATATTTAATCGAGATGAAATTGTGGTGAAATTCCTTGAATCTAAGGTGTGTTTTTATATCAAGCTCAATTTTGAGCCTTATTCAAGCCAAGTTTGAACTCAATTCAAGTCGAGCCAAGTAAAACTAAGGTGTGTTAGGACCTCGAGTCAGACCCAAACCGAGTGGAACTGAGACAGCTCTACTCGACGATCCATCTTGACTTATTAATACCCCTAATCACCCATATCCTGCCACTAGCCTCTCCCTCCTCTCTCTTGGGTGAGTGGGAATTAGTTTTGTAGTGTATTACTCCATTTGTCTCGTATTAATATCTACATTTGAAAAGCAGTGATTTTTATTGAATGATGATACCCACATAATATTATTTTTTAAGTACCCAATTATTTAAATTAAACAAAATAGAGCTAGAATAATTTTTTTTTGCCAAACGGAACTCTTAATTTAAGAGAGAGGGAATACTAAATAGAACAAAGACCTTTCATGATGTTTTGAAACCATTGTTGTTCACTTGTCGCTTATAATTGTAAAGGGTCGAGCAAGTTTCATCAACCATCGCCACAATATTGTTATCGACCTTAAAGGGCATAAGCAATTCGAAATCAAGGCCACCATGAGGGTGACTTCACTGCCGTAGTCTGGTTAGTATCTTCCAGGCGTCCAGCAAAATTGGCACGGGTAAAAAGTAGAGGTTTAGGGTTTAGGGTTTAAGGCCTAAACTGAGGTACTTCAGAAGTACATATTTCCACCTCAATGACAGAGTGCTTCCAATCACCTTAGGAGGGAGACCTCACTTCCGTTTCCAGTCCCTTGTGCACGTTTCTAACTGCACAAATGGCTCCAAAAATAAGATCGTGTCAATTGCTGATTTCACAAACTCCTCGCTGATGATCTTATTCTAAGCCTAATTATCCTATGACACAGCAAGAAATGGAACATCAAAATGTGGAACTTATCTGGACAATTATTTCGCTGTTACATATGCTGATAAAAGAGTTTCCCACTTTTGAAGACAAGTATACAATGATCAGAATTATTAGAGGAAAAACCATAATTTTTTTTATTGGTGGAAAAATCATATTCAATAAATGCACTATGAAAAATATCGCAGGAGAATGCTTCAGGGCATTACATTACGTCATTTCAAATTCACTAATTTGGCAATAAACAATATATCCTGCTCATCTAACTCGGCCTTTCACACAGTCATAAAATCACAAATTTAGTTGTATACAGCGTAACACCTTTCAAGAACTCATCATGAAACCATTGTCGTTTATTTCTTGCCCATGTTTCTGAAGGGTCAAGCAAGTTCCATCCACCATCTCCACGATAGACCCACTGTCGTGGATCAATCGTTATCAACCTTAAAGGACAATTGCAAGTTGAGATCAGGACGTGCACTAGATTGACTTCACAGTCATAGCCTCTAACACCAGTCACGGTCACTTCTTGAAGGTGTTCATGGAAAAATTCAGCAGGTATTGCTGCCCGTCTTCACTCATCTGAACTTGAGGAAGTGAGCTGCAACAATGAAAGAATATTGGTGGTAACTAACACAGAGTTGCAATTCATTGGATGGTGAAAACCATGGATCATTAGAAATAGAATTGACCTTGCACCTTATCAATACAAAGAATCAACTGTACATGATGATCCAATAATCACTGGCAAGCATAGAAGGACATGTGGGGTATAGTAATCTATATTATACCCATAAGTATGTAATGGTTGATATGTACATATAGATACGCTTAAAGACTATTAATAAACATCCAATCGAGGTGATATAGCTTGAAAGCAATAATTTGGTGTTCATAGCTAGGTATTTGGTTAGACATAGGCACCATTATGGGGCCTGCATGATGACTTTATGACACCTAGATGGTAAAAACTTTTAGGAGGACCAGTCGTCTGTGTTCCACATCAATTTTTTGCCTAATTTGACTTGCTGCTTTACAATAATCCTCGAATTCAATAAATTAGAAATTTCTGATACAGCTAAAAATGATGACTCTGTGTTTATCAAGCCCTTAATGCAAGATCAATAAAGAACTTAATGTGAATGCTTTTAAATATACTTTCATACTCAAAATACTTCTCGATTGACTAAAAAGTTGAAACCAGTCGAAATGCCTATCAACATATAATTCTTAAAAGCAAATCTCGAATTCATGTTTGACCTAGTTGTGACTTGTGAGAGATGCAATTACTTCATAATTTACATACTAGCTAGACAAAAACAACATGTGAAGGTATCTAGGTAGCTAAAAAATGATTAGTTTGATTGACAAGTATGACTTACATGCATCTCAAATTTCTCCAGTAATGGAGAACTCCGTAGCAAGTAAAGCACCCATTCGAGATAGGCACGCTTGGAGGCATTTGCAATGATCACAAGTTTCTTGAGATTACTAAATATCCGTGGATTTGTTAAACGCTGAAACAGTAACAAACTATGTTAGGTGTTTAGAAACAGATAGAAAGCAAGGCAACAAATTTAATAACAAGTATGGGAAAACAAAAGTGATGTTGACACCCACCCGAAAATGATTGGCAGTTGTAGATAAGATGAGAGTCTCGAGGTGGCTTAGTCTCGGAAGGTTGTTACACACATCAGACAACCCACAACAGTCTCCGTCTTGTACATGGTCAGGTTTGTAAGCAATGGACACATTTCTAAGTTGTGGAGTGTTCTTGAAGAAGAAGCGGAAAATCGTTCCTGAGTATTCAAATGTAGATAGTTCAGCAGCCTTATTAATCTCAATCCTCGTCAATTGGTTGCAGGATTGTACATTCATGTACTTGAGAGGGATGGATGAGCCATCAATTTCCAATCCCTCTATTCCATTAATATACATTAACCTTAGCCGTTGAAGATGCTGACATTTGGGTATAAGACGCTCTAATTGTGTCTGGCTTATTTCTACAGCATCCAATGTAAGGGATTCAAGGGCCTTAAGACTGTCAAATTCAGAATATACTCTCAAAATGCAGGAACCCAAGTACAAACTTCTCAAGGAGTCTGCTTTTTTTGCTTTATCAAGTATGCTTGATGGAAATTTGTATTTCCTCACATCCTTAATTCGATGATCGATTTGTTTAAGGTTGATATCAATTTCTTTAACTCCCTTGTAAAGAGCAAAAGAAATCCATCGATCAAGTTCCAAAGCTGCCCTCGCTCCCAAGTCATATTGAACCCTAAACTTGTCAATTTCTGGAGTCTGAAGTAACTGGAGGAATTTGTCAACACTTCTCATAAGATGGAATTTCCTCTCTCGTCCCGTTTTCATCTTCACTGCCGAAGTACTATTTGTCTTGACAAATACATGGCTTGCATTAAACTCCAGATCCCTCGGAAATAATGTGTAGGCCCATAGGTACCTCCATCTAGATGAAAGAACACTTGTTCGCACCACCTCCTTCGTGGACAAGTGCGAAAATATCAATGAAAGGCATTCATGTGGCAGTTGCTCAAACTGTATGTCCTCTGTACTCTTATTTCATTATTTTTTGTTGTAATAGTAAGTCCTCCATATTTTTGGATTAGTATCTGCAATATAAGAGAACAGGATTGGCTTGGGTGAACAATTATGGTACAAGATAAGGGAATTAATGTTCCACAAGAGAATTCTGGCACAACCTATGCAAGGCAACAAAGTTTGATAAGAATGTCATATCACCTACACGGCAAGCAAAAACCAATTTATAGATGGCTAAGTAAGCTTATTTTCTTGAGAAAGGAATTGGTCATCCACTTCTCAAAACAATTGAAATACACAACAAAACGCAGAGCATATAATCTGGGCCATGGCCACTAGTACACAATGATGCAGCACACTATCGATGCCATGAAAAAGAATTTGAGATCCACAACCGACGTACCAAGATAATTAATCAACATAAAATTTAACTCAACCGGTAAGTATAATAAAATAGAAAATGCAAACGCAGAGGTTGTGTCTAGCAGTTTAAAAAGCCAGGATCGTGAATCTACCAGCAGTCGTCGCCGGAGATGAACACAGCCGTTGCTGGAAGAGAAGCACAGTCGTCAGCAGCAGAATTTTCATGTTTTCATTGCATTCAACATAAGAATATGTAACATTTAAATCTTAAACAAACAACCGATCCCACCTCAACCTGATCCCGTCGAACTCGCGTCTCCCGCCGCCGGACTCCCCCCTCCCCTCCTCCGATCACGTGGAAGCTGCTGGAGCCGCTCTATTTAGTGTTCCTGGGAAGAAAAACTGCGCGGCGGGCATATAAAAGTCCTTCACTTTGGTTTGGGCTGGCAGTCCTAAAAGGGATGTTTCTGCACTGACACTGGCTTCTGTCAGGAAACTTCCGCTTCGGATCGTCTGTGAAGGACTATCACGTGATCCGCTGGGAGTGACAAATAAAAAAAAGCCACGTTAGATCATAGAGAGTCGGGCGTACCAGTGTATCTAAGTTTAATAGAATAAGTTTTTAATTATAATTTGGGTTAAGTCAGGTGATCGGGCGAGTAGGTCCTTTACTTCCTTCCTTTGTTAATTTCAGGGGACTTTTTTTGGGAGCGCAATTAAAGACTCGGCTCTTCCTTTGGTCACAATTTAGCTTTAATTATTTTTAAATTTTTTTAGTGATTAGAGTTTATGAAGTGCCTGGTCATTAGAGGAACTTAGGTCACGATCTCTTTCTTAACTCGACTCTTCATCAGCCTCATCTGACCAAAGACTCTATAGATTTGACCGACTATTTCGATCTCAACCAGAAGCTCTAGCTCTTTTTCTGGTGACTGCCCACTCCTCCTCAAGTGACTGTGGATTTCCAATTGCCGGACGACTCTCATCGTTTTTGTGACAATACATTATAGAGGATCCGAAGCGCTCCTTTTCAGTCCTCATTCGATCGCTTCATGCCCTAGCTCCCTCTCTTAAGTCTCAATTCAATTCTGAATGTTTCTTCTCATAGGCTTGAAGCATGCTGAAGAGTCATGGCCGAAGAGGCTAAGATTGAAACTTTTGGAGCTGGTAACAATTTTGGCCTTTTGGAACTTGGATAAATGGGCGGTTGGGTATTGAGTTTTGAGCATTCTAGACCATGACTTTTGAAGAAATTAATTTTGGGATGTGCTTTTGGTCTCTTGGGCTTTGCAGGCTGAAAGTTGCACCCTTGAAGGTGAAGGTGGCTGGCCTGATAGAAATATGAAGAGGAGCTTGGTTTTAGATAAGCTTTTGGAAATACAATCTACTGATTCAAGGTGCGAATTTTGCAGCAAATTTTAGCCAGGTAATTTTGTAATTCTTTAATCATTTTAGAAAATAGAAATTTTTGTGCATGTTTTTTTGAGCTTTAAAAGCTGGTTGTACTCTCACGTTCTTGAATCAAATAAGATACAAGCTATCCTTCACTTTTTGTTTGTAATTTTGTCAATTTAATGTTATGAAATCACTTGCCAACTAAATAAATACCATGGTAGATTAAACGGGCCCCATCTATGTATAGGTTTTTTTTTGTCTCTTGTATGCTAATGTTTGAGGATCATGTGCTTTCCTGTGTTCTATCTGCTTGTATTATAAATATTCTTTTGGTCGAGCAGTGAGCTTGGTTTAATAATTGGCTATAATATTGAATTCAATTTTGCCACTTGAACAAATATGATTGCATAATTATATTTTTTTATTTATATCCTTTTACCTTTTAAGTTGTACATCCTATTCTTTTGCATTTGATTTGTAATATGAGAGGGATTTAGTATATTCAGTACATACTTTTACATGTTTGGCTTGTTTGGTTCAGGCTATCATACTCTATAAGAATGGTACAGATCAGTAGAAAGTGAGAACTTTCCAGATCCAAAAGTGCTTAGGGAATGCATGGAATAGTGGACATTTGGCCTCTATCCTGCTTGTATAAAATATCTAATGTCTTCCTTTGATGTCCCCAAAGTTTATTTTTGTGCTAGTGTCCTGCAATTTTTGGTTTATTCTATCAAATTTATGATCATTTACAACGTTAATGGGTTTTTGGGTAATTCTTAGGTCATGGCTGTGACAAGAACTAATATATGCGAACATAGGATGGAGTCCATTTCCCGTGGTGGGGTGATCATATATTATGTATCAATCTTCGTATATTATGTTATCAATATATAACACTATCATTTTTATTGGGCTATTATCTGCAGGTTTTTTGTTGTGATAAGACTATGAAAGAATGTTCTTTTTTGGTTGTAGATATCTTTTAGCTAAGAATGTTCTTGTTTGTTATTTTTGAATTCATTGAATAAAATTAGGAAAGTTTTCCTTGCATGCTCATGATGCTTTGTGTAAAATCATCCGATGGGGGCGTTGTGTTTTCTCTTACTTCTATTTATTTTGTATTATAAATTGCACACTCTATATTGGATTTGGTTCGATATAATCTTCTCATTGCCTTATGTTTGTATAAATAAATGATGGAACATGTTGCCAGAAACATGTCTTTTAAAGCTATAGTATTTTATTAAACACTAGTAAAAGGTCTTAGTTTCAAAATTCAAAATATTCCCTTATCATCTTCATAATCTTTCTATGGACTCCTATAGGGCAATGGCAAGTGATGGGTCAAGTGTTCTAAGTGATGGACATAATGAAGGTGATGGGCACAATGACATTCAAATAGGGACCCAAGTAAATTTTGCTTGTTGGAAATTAGATTTTCATGAAGTAGAAGGGTGTTATATGCAAAGAATTATACGGTACACGAGAATTTCTATTTCAAAATTGATATCTAAGATAGTTTCCATATGTAGGTTATAAGAAATGGAAAAATAAGCATGTCTTACATAGAATCATCCACAGATGCACAGATCATGTAAAGAACCTCTTACTCAATGCAATGCCTAGATTATGCCTTTTTATTCCTTAATGATAAGGGGTTACTTGTTAGTAGTCAACCTGGAAATAGCAAACCTAAAGGGGGATCTAAAACATGACATGGCCCCTTCTCTGAAAAGCAGCACCCATACCATGTAATATCTTGATGAGGTTTTATATTTGACTTAGTCCATATCCTAACTTAATCCAATACAAAAACATTAAAGTGTGGACCATACCTAGGCGAAATAATGTTATAAGACAAAGCTCCCAATGTGGCATTTGAGAAAGGCATTTCCACAAGATCTAGAGGCCCTTGTTGTAGCATATACATGTAAGCATCTATTATCTACATACATCAAAGCATACACTTCATATAAAATCAATATTGAATACTGGTAATTTAAATAGTTAGAAATTATAGTCTTACATTAAAAGAGATGTATTTTGCCTTCAACATATCTATTAAGTCATTGTTAGTGACAAGAATACTTTCCACATAGTGGCTCCTATATGCAATGAATTTTTCAATAGTATTGTGATCTCGCTTACTCAAATTAGAGAGAGGACTGCATAAGTTAATCTTCAATGGCTAGCGAGGGATGGTGGGGGATGTTTGCTTAGCTGAGGCTTGGGAAGAAACTAAAATAGTTACGGCCTCCTCGTTTACAGTCATTGCCTTCTTCCCATCCTCGTCCTCTTTGTCTCTTATGTAAAAGGGGTACCATACTTCTTGGTTTTATATTTTAACCGTAAAAGTCTTTTTGAAGTGTGATCCCCTTTACCTCCCTCCCTCTCTCCCTCCTCGTCATTCGTTCTCTCCTCCCCATCTGGTCCCTCCTCTCTCTTATCTTCCCCTTGCTCCTCTCCCCCCTCCTCTTCTTCCGCCTCTTCCCCCTCTCCCTCATTCTCTCCCCCCTCCTTTCTTGCCTCTCCCCCATCCTCTCCCTCCTCTGCCCCATCCTCTCCTCCTTCTCCCCCTCTCCTCCTTCTCCCCCTCTTCCTCCTCTCCTCCTTCTCCCCCTCTCCTCCTTCTCCCCCCTCTTCCTCCTCTCCTTGCTCTTCATCCGCCTCTTCCTCTTCCTCTCCCTCCTCCTCACCCCCACCTCCATCATCATCATTATCCTCTCCATCATCTTCATCAACTGCTTCACCACCTTCCTCCTACCCCGCAGCTGCAAGGGGGGTATGACTCATCTTCTTTGGTGGCCTCTTCACCAAATCATTGGCCATGTTTTTAAATGTTGATAAATTTTCTGAAATGGTGTTCATGGCACTATGTAGATGGTCAATAGGGTAACCCTCTTCCCGCAATATATACAGGGCACTTTAAACAACTCCAAGTGCAGAGGCCATATTATCTAGGGAGGACTTCAAGACCAACAATCCTCCCCCACTCACCTTCACCTGCTCCCCAACATCCATTCCTACCTTCATTTTCTTCAAATCCTTTCCTGTCCCTTGAATGAGATATGCCTCATTCACAACAGGAACCAACACAGACATAACCTGCAGTCAACATATGCATAATTATTTAACATACAAATTTCAATAAACTAAAAAGTTGAACAAATTTAAATAACTCTTAAATAATTCAATATAAAAAATAGTGTCCCAATTATCACTTGTGGTCTCAAAAATTTAAACAAATAGGAGTATTTGCCCACCGACCTGTGGCGCTTGGCCTTTTTTTCCCCTTTACTAGGCCACAATTTGGCCACTTGGCACATAGGGGTAGCTTTTGTGGCACGGGGGATATGAACATCTTAAAATGCTCAAACACCCAAACCTATAATATATAAAAGATAAAACTTAGTATTTTGTAGCTCCCATATAATCATGTAAATACAATTATGTACCAAGTGTAAAAGACCTATAGGATAAATGCTGCTCCAATCAATGATCCATAGCCCCCGGACTTGTCTTCCTCTTTCAACATAATCTTCCTATGGAGGGTTGAAGCTAAGACTACTAAAAAGTCATAAACTACCTGTGGCTAGTCATACCGATGAAGGTTGCCTATGTCTTTCACCAAGTCAACTAACACATTCTTGACCACATTGTTGGTTTGAGGAAATATGAGGCATGCAAAAATGTGCAAGATGATCAATCTTGCACAATCCTCCACCGATTTAGAGTCGGTCATAACAGTTAACATGTCCAGGGTCTTCTCAATTTTGGACCTTATAACCTGCTTCTTCCCAAAATGGCCCTTACAAAAAGCACCCCTCTCCTCCCGTTCTTAGGCAAAGACCACCCGATCTCCCCCCATCTTTAGGCCAGTGATGAGGGCCACATCCTCCATGGTGAAGTCCACTCTACATCCCTTGAATGTGACCCCAGGTTGGGCCTTAGTTCAATAACCCAAAATGACTTTGAAGAGTGACACCTAACAAATGATGGTAATGTCATCCAACAATCTGATGAAGGGGGTTCGGCCAACAAGCGTCTTCACCTCTGGGAAGGTAGAGAGTATGTTGACTAACTTTGCTAGTCCCGAGGGGGTGTAAGGGACTTTCAGTGACTCTTGACTATTTATTCCTAACCCTCCTACAAGGTCTAAGCCCCTCTTCTTCAATTCAAGAACTTTTTCATCAATACATATCTAAGTATGAGTAGACGTATAATAAAAGTGTTGAATATAACCCCGTGAATAACATAGCCATATTTAAAATATACATTTCCATCAAATTCAAGATGGTATGAGTATAGCTGAACTAATGCTACATTTAGCTAGTATACTATAACAATTTACTAATAATGTAGAAATATTGTAGAAATAATATTTTTAAAATGTGGCATATAATTCAATTATTGATAATAGGATTAACATTTGAAATATTGCTATAACATGATCAATAATCCTAATGTATAAGCAATAATATTAGTACATCAACAACATCCTCACACTTTTTAACCTTAATGATTAAAAAACCATACTTCATTTACTCGCCATGATATAGGGATTCAACGAAGTGATGCCTACTATAGAGAAGACATTGTTCCTGAAACCTCAGAAAGCACATTGATAAAGTTATAATGTTGTCAAGAATTATTAGCATTTATATTTTACAATAGGGAATTACAACCAAAAACTTGCAAATAACAACCTAATAAAAATGATAGTATTATATATTGATAACATAATATAGGAAGACTGATGCATAATATATAATCACCCTACCAGGGGAAATGGACTCCATCCCGTTTTCGCATATATTAGTTCTTGTCACAGCCATGACTTGAGAATTACCCAAAAACCCATTAACGTCGTAAATGATCGTAAACTTGATAGAATAAACCAAAAATTGCAGGACACTAGCACCAAAATAAACTTCAAGGACATCGAAGGAAGACATTAGATATTTTATACAAGCAGGATAGAGGCTAAATGTCCACTGTTTCATGCATTCCCTAAGCACTTTTGGATCTTGAAAGTTCTCACTTTCTACTGATCTGTACCATTCTTATAGAGTATGATAGCCTGAACCAAACAATCCAAACATGTAAAAGTTAAAGTTCTCACTTTCTACTGATCTGTACCATTCTTATAGAGTATGATAGCCTGAACCAAACAATCCAAACATGTAAAAGTTTGTACTGAATATACTAAATCCCTCTCATATTACAAATTAAATGCAAAAGCATAGGACATGCAACTTAAAAGGTGAAAGGATATAAATAAAAAAAATACGATTCTACAATCATATTTGTTCAAGTGGCAAAATGGAATTCAATAATATAGCCAATTATTAAACCAAGCTCACTGTTCGACCAAAAGAATGTTTATAATACAAGTAGATAGAACACAGGAAAGCACATAATCCTCAAACATTAGCAAGAGACAAAAAAAACCTATAATAGATGAGGCCCATTTAAGCTACCATGGTATTTATTTTAGTTGGCAAGTGATTTCATAACATTAAATTGACAAAATTACGAACAAAAAGTGAAGGATAGCTTCTATCTGATTTGATTCAAGAACATGAGAGTACAACCAGCTTTTGAAACTCAAAAAACCATGCACAAAAATTTCTTCTTTCTAAAATGATTAAAGAATTACAAAATTACCTAGCTAAAATTTGTTGCGAAATTGGCACCTTGAATCAGTAGATTGTATTTCCAAAAGTTCATCTACAACCAAGCTCCTCCTCATATTTCTATAAGGCTAGCCACCTTCACCTTCAAGGGTGCAACTTTAAGCTTACAGAGCCCAAGGGAAAGAAACCCAAAAGCACATCCCAAAATCAATTTGTTCAGAAGTCATGTTCCAGAATGCTCAAAACTCAATACCCAACCACCCATTTACCCAAGTCCCAAATGGCCAAATTCGTTATCTACTCCAAAAGTTTCAGTCTTTGGCCAGGACTCTTTAGCAAGCTTCAAGCCTATGAGAAAAATCCTTCAGAATTGAGTCGAGACTTGAGAGAGGGAGATGTGGCATGAAGTTGTCGAATGAGGACTAAGGAGGAGTGCTTCGGATCCGCTGTAGTGTATTGTCACAAAAACGCTAAGAGTCGTCCAGCAATTGGAGCTCCGCGGTCACCTGAGGAGGAGGAGTGGGCGGTCACCAGAGGAAGAGCTGGAGCTTCTAGTCATGATCGGAACAACTAGTTGGATCTCTAGAGTCTTTGGTTAGATGAGGCTGATGAAGAGTCAAGCTAAGGAAGAGATTGTGACCTGAGTTCCTCTGGTGACTAGGAGCTTCACGGACTCTGCTCATCTAGGAGGTTTAGAGGTGATTAGGGTTGGGTGGTGACCAAAGGAAGAGCTGGAGTATCTGGTCGCGCTCCGAAGAGAAGTCACATGGATTTAACAAAGGAAGTAGGGGATGTGCTCGCTTGGTCGCCCGACTTAACCCAAATCACGATTTAAAACTTATTCTATTAAACCAAGGTATGTCGGTTCCAGATTAATAATGTAACCCGGACCTCCGACTCCCTATCCTCCGATGTGGCACTTTCTTTTTGGGCACTCCCACTGGATCGCATGAGAGTGCTTCACTGATGATCCGAAGCAGGAAACTTCCTTTCCCCTCCTGCTCGAATCCTTGTATTCGCACCCCCCCTTTCTTGGTGCAGCCTCTGGCACGGTAGTTCTACTGGACCGTTTGCCCCTGCTCTCAACCGAGGTAGGATTGGGAGATAAACCATTTTCCCAGACTGGCTCCATCGCCATTGCCATGGATGTGAAGGAAAATCATATTCATACTCTACTTTTACTACCCAACCGAAAATAATACCTGTATTTTTATTTTTTATAAAAAAGAGGTAGCCATAAATCACTGCTACTAGGGATGCTAACTATACTTATTTTATTATTTTACCATCTGTACCATATCGTTAAGAAGTTAAATGATGTGGTTATATTCATTTGACGGGTAAATAAGAATATAATTTTATTTGATCGTTATCTAAATCGAAGGTAATAAAAAAAAAAAATTTCATACCCATTTATCCGTTACCTATTTGTCATATTTAAAAATTATAAATATTTTATATCTATTAGTCTTAAGTAGTTTAATTTTGAAAAGAGATTGGCTTATGGTTTTTTACAATAATTTTTATGTCATGATTCACTACTATGATTTACTCAATGGAAGATATCATTCAAATCCCAAATATTTGTTAAATTAATTTAACACCTTACAACCATCTATTATATTTGTTACAAGCTGCTACTTGGAAGATAATTTATTTTTTCTAGCATTTCATATCTAACTGTATTTTTTTGATAAAAAAACATCTATTTGTAATTTACATTTTACATTTTCTTAAACTCACTTCACTTTGATCTTTTCCATTTTGTTGCTTTGTCTAATTTCTCTTGTCTTATTAGGTTTCATCTTTAATCATATGTGAGGCCCATCTTAAACTAGTTTGGTTTCAGTGTTAACCGACTCAACTTTAAATGAGTGGTGTATGTTGGTTGGAATCATGATTATGCTATAAATTATGTTTGTATATGAGATTGCAAAATTTGGAATGATGATTTTCATATTGAAATAGGTTAGAATCAACAAGTTTTGAATGACCAAACAGGTTTAAGTGAAATTTTTAAAAAGTTTAAGTAAATTTTTTTTATAAAATATGGGGGGACTTCTAGAAATTTTTTAGGTAATGATGTTATCATCCAATTAACTTGGGTTGACCCAGTCCAACAACTAATCTAGGTTAGGGTAGGTAGGTTTTAAAATATTGCTTCAAAGAGTCACTAATGGATGATGTGTATGCATGTGGTCTTTTTCTTGCCTACAAGGCACTTGGCTGTGAGAAGAAAATAGTCAATCTTCTCACATTTGGGATTCTTCTAAAACAGGCAATAGATGGATGTTTTAGAGTTGGACTTATATGATAGGATAAAATTATTACAAAATAGGTAATCTTATTAGGTATATGCCTAATATATGTGTCCAATTACATTTCATGTTTAATCCTTACAATTTATTTACAACAACTATAAACAACCGTAGTAATGATGTTAATTTATACCTTAGTAATATATAATCAAGTGAATAAGAAATATTTATTTTAAGCTTTTTTAGCACATTTTAAAAAATGTAATAGATAATAGTTATTTGATTAACTGACCGATTATTAGTAGAAGGAACGGTCATAGAAGTACCTATACTATCTACTCAATGAAATAGTTATGGATAAAGATTTGAAAAATGATTATGATAATGGAATATGTTATATTGTAGCTAGATCGTTCTATTGTCAGCCCTTGCTGCTATACCACAACCGGATTCCTCCACCATTAAAATTCAAAGAATGAACATAAGTGTTAGAAGTGGATACATGGGCTAAGCTTATTTGGGTATGAAGAGTGCAAACCTACTTTAAGTAAATGAGAATCATACATGTAAATTGGTTGAAGGTTGTGAATAGTCTCACATTGCTGAGAAAAATGTAATAATGTTAGCATAAATTTGACCTTTTAAGTTAGACCCTTAAGCCACCTTATTTTTATAGAGGAGATACATATTAGACTATGTACCTAGGTGGGCTAACCTACATGCACACGCCGCTGTGTTCGGTTGGCTTTGTTCGCATACATGGCCAGTTGGGTTGGATTAATAAGATAATTATTTTTAGGATAAATTTATTTGATTTTTTTTAAGGGTCAAATTTTCTCTTTACTAAAATGTGTTCGTTAATAGGTGGACACATCCATTTAAACTAGATGAGTTATCTTCAACAAAATTTCTTATAAAATACTAAGAAGTGTTCTTTTGGATAATTCTTTACTGGACTTCTTCAATGTTTTCTGTGAAAGCAAGTGCATAACAATGGTTCGCTATATACACTATGTGAAGCTTCTACAGCATGTGATAGATTGTCTTTTTGTGGAAGACAGATGCCTAAGTGATTCCTTTGCACCGGCACGAAAAGGCGAATTCTATCTTTAAGGACAAAGTGGATATGCTTCATTCGATCAACTTCTTTACATGTGTTTCTTTCATCACAATACTTATTAAGGTACAAAAATTAACACAAAAAAGTCTAAAAAATTAACACAAAGAAGTCTGGAACACATTCTCATGATGGAGAAAAAGAGCTGGGAGTGCCTTGCCAACCCACTCCATAACCCTCCTGTCTCACAAAAGAGAAGGCGATCGAATCAAACTGGTCGACGACACCAAAGGCTTTCTGGACAACATTGCCAAAATGAGATTCGTCTCCTTGCTTCTCACGAAATCTATCCACCACAGAGGTGCAGTCTCCCTCAAACACAGCGTTCTTCTAACCACTGTTGACTACAAATAAAATAGTGTGTGACAAAGCCAGGGATTCCGCTTCTTCAGCTTCATGAATCTCAACACATCGGGCACACAAACAAGACAAAACATTGCCTTCCCCATCATGAGCACAAATCCTCACCTCTGAGCGCTGGATAGACCTGAATATAGCTCCATCAATATATCTTTTTACCCAACCCAAATGGGGTGGGTGCCAACAAACATTCATGAGAGGAGGCTTACCCTGTCATACGGAGAGAGACATTGAGCCTCATGATAAAATCATCAGCAAAGGAGGATAGCTTATCCTAGGTCAACCACGAACCCCCTGACCTCCACACAGTCCGGCAACATCATACTACCCAAGCCAAAGTGAAAAGGGAAACCAGGCAGACAGATGGGTAATGAGTCAAGCTCCATATGACCTTAGCAAAGGTATACTTTTCTCACAGATGAAGTAAGGTTTTGGTGCGTCTTGACCTTATTTATTAAACAAGTTTAAAACATAAATTCTAACTTTATTTAGGTTAAGTTAGGTTAGGTATGTAGGTAATCAATTATGCATTCTAATTTCTAATCGAAGTATTTTAAAATAAATAATAAGTTTTGCATTGAACCTATAAATAGGGCTATCAATGGCAGATACAGTTGCGGTATAGCCTATTCTATTGTTATAACTATTTCTCAAATCTAAACCCGGCTTGGGGTTTAGAAAATAAAAATTCTTCTACCGATCACTAGGATCCTCATATGTATGCAAGAGCTGTAGTGACCCTCGACACCGGTTTAAAAAAGAATAAAAAGATTAATTGCTATTGTTATTTCGATCAGGCCAACATTGTCGTGTTGTTGATTACCTATGTACTTATTAGATAACATCTTCATGTTATTCCAATAAAATTGGATCCACACGTAATTCAATCTAAAATTAAGGCCTTTTAACAAACATAACATTATACATATACTATGCTTAAGTATTTTCTATATGCAGTCATATATCACAATTGATGTAAAAGTAAAACACAGACAAATCAAACAAATCATTCTTTAAAAAATTCGATGAATAAATCATAAAATCAGATAAATTAATGACAAAGTCAATTAAAGCATTCACACAATCGGATAAATCATTCGTTTAATGTAACGCCTCAGAATTTCAAAGTTTTGAAATTTGAACGTTTGGGCCATTAACGAATTTTGAGGCCAAATAATGGTTTTTCTTAAAATTAGACTATTTTGACCTTAATTCATTTAGAGGAGTAAGATATTTGATAGGGCTCAAAGAAACAAATTTATCGAGCCCAAGAACGTGTCAAACAGACACCGGTATAGTAGTCTATGGCCTTGAGAAGTGTATCATGGGTGGGACCTACTTTAAATTAGTGAGAAAATGTACCCATGTGTGGTATTTTCTAAGGGCTCGTTGATACAAGTCCATTGGTACAAAGAACGTATGATTCCGAGTGCGGGGTAAAAAGTTATGCCCAATTGAAGTTTTAATTTTCATTGACCTTAAAAACAAAAATTTTAAAATAATAATAAAAAACTATTTGTGTCAGCCAGCTGACGCAATGGCTGATGTGTTGCATCTGTTGCGGTAGGGTAAAGTGCCGCAATGCGGCATTAAATTTTTGTCACGACAGGCTACACTTGCTGCAGTAGGGCTACTATATAGCTAGCCTGCATGAGCCATTCCGGCTCCTACAGTCACTCGATATGTGACATGTGTCATGCATCTGGAATGTTGTTTGGTCTATAAAAGGAGAAGGATGGGGGAGGTCCAACTTGCCTCATCCCTTCCTCCTCTTATTTCTTTTGTGTAATGTGCATTTCTAAGTCTTAAATGTGCATTTTCTCACCACTTCTCATTCGTTTTTGCCCGTTTAAAAACCTATCCTACATAATTCGAGGGTGCCCGATGTTGTGAGAGGGTACATTTTTTGAATTAGCCTATCTAAAAGGTAGGAATGACCCGAGGCAAAGGGAGGTCTTGTCTGCCACTCTTGGGCCGAAAGCGAAGACTATCCTAGTGCTAGGGGAGGTTATGCCTGCCTCACTCGAGCTAGACGAGAAGACTATCCCAATGCTAGGGGAGGTTTTGTCCGCCTCATTCGAGCTGGATGTGGAGACTATCCTAGCACTAGAAGAGGTTTTACCTGCCTCACTCAAGCCAAACGAGGAGACTATCCAAGCGCTAGGGGAGGTTTTGCCAGCCTCACTTGAGCCGAATGAGGAGGCTATCTTAGCGCAAGGGGAGGTGCCGCCTGCCGCATTTAAGCCGACTACGAGTGAAGGCCTTATGAGAGTAGGTGGTTTTAAGCTCTAATTTCGTGCTACGACTACGTGTTCTATTTTGTAATTTATTCATCTCTTAAATAAAATATTATTTCAAAAATGATTATATTTATTAGGGATCGAGCGAATGCTAAGATAATAGTGTATCGTACACCTCTAAGATGGATTTTATTGTAATACTAGTTTTAAGATATTATTATTTGAATTACATTTATGAATGATTACGACCGAATTTGAAGGGTAGTTATTCGGTATAAATCCCCAAAACTACTATTGGTTTTGAAGGGTAGTTATTTGGTATAAAGCCTAAAAGCTATGGGAGTTATGACTCCTATGTACCGCCTATTATGGCTTATGGCACGCCCATGAAGTTAGATATCGTGGGAAGATCCTCTTCATTCTGATCCCGTTGCACCACGAGCATGGGTGTATATCTCTCCGGTATCGGTGACATTCTGTGAATAATGTTTTATCCGATTTTGAATTATTTATCAGATTTTGGCAATGAACAAATTATTCAAGTTTACCGGATTATGTGAAGAACTATTTTGTTTGACTTTTTATAGAAGAAAGGCTTTTGATTCTATTAGTTGATAATATTACTTTGGGTCGGCTTTTGAATATAAATTATTAGACAAATATGTTATGCATTTTTGTTTATGCTTTATGTTTTATCAAGATAATAGAATTTAATTAACTCTATCTACTAAGTATAATTATACTCACCTACCCCTAGACACTACAGGTTCAAACGAAGAAGTTGATGTCAATGAAGATTGCTTATAGAACTTTAAAAGAACTACACTTTTAACTTATTTTGTTAAGTCCTTTAATTATATATTAATTTTGAACATGCCCGACTTTGATTTTGTTAAGGCATGGTAGACCTTATTTTGTAAAATTTTTGTAATTATGTAAATTAATGAAAAATTACTCTTCTATATACGGTTGATCTTGGCCTGTTTATAATTACAAATTGTAGGTATTCTGACCTTTAAAGTAATATAAAAAGTTAGGGCGCTACATTTAAAGAGTCATGATATGTAATGGCTTGCCGCACTAGGTGCTGATGCACCACACACGTCAGATGCTAATGCGCACTGTGCGCGTCAGCCATGCCTAGTGAGCATCCCCACCCCTCTATAAAAGGGGGTATCTTCATGTAAAAAACATGTCCTCATTTCATTTTGATACTCCTCCCCAGTTCCTCTCTGACTTTGCATGTCTTCAGACCTTCTTTCCTTCGTTTCTAACCCATTCATAACCCGTTTTGGTCCATTAAAGAGGTGAACATAGCTAAATAGAGGGTGTTCTATGTCGTGAGAGGGTCATTTTTGAGAGATAACCTTTCTAGAGGAGAGAAATGTCCCAGGTGAGGGGAGGCTCTATTTGCAAAATTTGGGCCGTAATGAGAAAAATGTTCCCGGGTAAGGGGAGACTTTGTTTGCAGCCTTCAGGCTGCAAAGAGGAAAATGTCTTAGGGTAAAAGGGAGGTAATGTCTGTGGCCTTTGGGCCACAATGAGAGAAATGTTCCCCGGTAAGGAGAGGCTTTGTTTGTGGCCTTCGAGCTACAATAAGAGAAATATTCCTGGGTAAGGGAAGGTTCCACCAGTCATTTTCAGGCTTTGAAGGGAGAATGTCTTTAAGGAAGGATGACTTTGACTGCTGCTACTTCAGGTATTTAATGCATGCTTGTGAATGCGTATCTTTTTAGTTAACTCATACGAATGCATGGTATGCGGAATTGTTTATGATTGAATTGATGAATTTCTTATTGATTTTGTGCCTTTGACTCTTATGTATTTGACCTATTTTTATTTTGGATACCTACTGAGAGAAATAATTAGTTTTGGCATACATAGGTGTGGAGCATCATGAGAAAGCTCATATCCTCATGGCCTTCATGGCCCCACGGGTATAGGGGTAAGCCGTTAAGTATAATGGATTTAAATAAGGATACCCACCGAGAAAAATAATTGGTTCTCACACGCGGAGGTGTGGAGCATCATGGGAAAACTCTTATCCTTCTGTGACCCCATGAGTGCGGAAGTAAGCCATTAGGTGTCACGGTTCTCTGAACAAATGATTTATCCAATTATGTGAATAATTAATTGAATTCTGTGATGAATTATCCAATTCTGGGATTTATTCATCAAATTTCGTAAAAGAATGATTTGTTTGATTTGTCAACATTTTTATTTTTATGTCGATTGTGATATACAACTGTATATGGAAAATACTTAAGCATAGTATATGTATAATGCTATGCTTTTCTGCCTTAGTTTTAGGCAAACTTATGTCCAGATCCGAGATGGCCATGGGCCGGTGAGAACCTGGAGACATCGGAGAGGACGAATGGACAAAGGAGATCGGGGTGGTTGAAGCAGCTGGGGCGATTGGATCTGCCAAAAGGGGTGCAGCTAGAGAAAGAAGAAGCGGCGCACCACCGGAACCAGAGGCTAGGGCAAGCACCTTAGAAGAGGCGGCAAGGGCATCCAACGGAAGAGGAGAAAGGAAATCGATTGGTGCAATGTCTAATTCACGTGTTGATGGTGGTCTAGAACGTGCTAGAGCAACTGAGAGCGAAAGGAGGCCTTGTGTCAAGAGAGGGGAGGCAAGGAGCATATGCGAGACAATAAGAGTTGGTCAAAGTGGAGGGGGAGAACCTGAATTCGGAGGAGAGAGATCCACTTATTGGACAACCAATAAGAGTTGGTCAAAGCGGCGGTCAATAAGCTCAAAGTGATGGTCAACAAACTTTGTCTATTGGCCGAGGATCATTAATGATCGGTTAACCTTAGTAAGTTCTTGACCCGCGTCACTAATGCCCTTTTCGAGTTGAGTCATATGGGAGTGAAGCCGGGCAGGAGAGGACTTTGAGACGGATACGTCTCTAAGAGCTGACAAGTCCAATGCGACAGAGGAGGGCTCAATGTTGTGTTTGAGCTCTTCCGTCGGGGGCTGGTCATAGCGTCAAGATGAAGGGTGGGAGGGTGTAACTCCCCGACCCGGAAAACGTGACCCGGACCGGGGGTTAGATTGGAAGACAGAATCAGAGTGTATAAAATAAGCGGAAAAAATTAAAACCAACTAACCTGGAGCTGCAGACTTTGAGTGTGAGAGTCATAACATTCTTCTACACTATGGAGCTATAGTGTTCTATTGCACATAGATCAGAACAAACCTAATTTTATAACTAATTCGGATCGGGCCAATATTATTTTATCATTGTTTGCCTATGTACGTATTGAATACCATCTCTAGTGTTATTCTAATACGATCGGATCCAAACATAGTTCTGCCTAATGGCTAATACATACATCAGACATCACAAAATCATATACGTTAAAATACATATATTTTTATATCCGAATAATCATTCGAAATCAGACGAAAATCTTATAAATCATCGGAGTCAAACAAAAGTCAATAAATTAGTGAAATACACATCTCACATAGGTGAGTAGAACACTAACAAAAACACATGTCTCACTCTATCATAGAGCGGCGCAGAACACACTACAGAGCATGTTGGATCATATCAGATCATATCAGATTTCATTCGACTATACCGATCATATCGTATCGGAGTATGTCAAATCACAATAGAGTAATTCAGATAACAATGGAATAAATAAAAGTAGATTAAATAGGAACATATTGGCATATATCAATTCAACAAATTATATATCTTAATTAGTATATATTACTAATTAAGATGTGCATTCATAGAAATCATATGAAAGTAGAAGGTCAGAAAAGTGTACTCCCCTGCAGTTCTGGAAGTGGCGACGTTCGGAGTTGCTTGTTTCTTCATGGTGTCCTCCCTTTCATATCCGGAGACGGCGGGTAGAACCTTCTCTAACTCCGGAATACTTTGCTATTTCCGTATCAGTAGGCTACATATAGAACCTCCCCTTGACAAGGGATACTTTTCTCATAACACGCCTGTAGGTGGCGGACAGAACCTCCCCTTACCCGAAGACACTTTACCCTTCCCATGCCCGTAAGTGGCGGACATAACCTCCCCTTATCCAGATACACTTTACCCTTCCCGCATCCGTAGGCGGAGGACATAACCTCCCCTTACCCGGAGACACTTTACCTTTCCCGCACCTATACGCGATGGATAAAACCTCCCCTTGCCCTGAGATGTTTCTCCTATATAGGGCTTCTAACTTGAGGAATAGATACTTCCATTGCATAGAACACCCTCGAATTAGTTAAAAATACTTTTTGAACGGAAGAAAACAGACTCAGAACGACTCCAGAAACTCCTCCGGAAGAATGAACGAAATTCATAATTTATAGGAAAATGACGTGCAAGCGTACGATGGAAGCCAGGTACACACGCACATGCTCACGCAATGTGGCACAAATTGATTGGGCCGACATGGTGGTTGGCGCTGCTTGACGTGTGTGCTGCACGCTAGGCTGTGCCGCCTGTTTGACGCGTGATCGGGCGCGTCCATCGCGCAATCGCGAAGACTACCGCAATCGCACATTGCATCCATGGCACAGAGGCTCGGTGGCACAGCGCTCGCTCAGCTAGCTGACCATCTATTTCATCCTTTCTTGAATATTTTATTATTATTTAATTCAAATACAATTCCAACTTTAAAACGCTATAACTTTCTATCTTGAAGTCAAAATTGTACGATCTTGGTACCAATGGACTTGTATCAATAAGCCCTTCAAAACTAGACCCACATGGGTAGGTTATCTTACATTTTTAAAGTGGGTCCCACCCATGTGGCATGCTTCCCGATGTTGTATCTTTTGTTCCTGACCTCCGTTTTGCGTGCTCGTTGATTCATTGTGCTCGTCACTTTGAGCTTTAACTAAACACAAGAATTTCATCTCTTAAAACCTTTTAAAATTTAACTAAAATTATATAATTACCCCTAACCCTCTTTTGGTTAAGCGTAATCGAAATACAGGGTGCCACAGAGGGCAAAGGGCGCTGGAGGGAATGCTTCGATGCCAATGATGTAGACACAATATACACAGGAAAATTTAGGGGAAAAGGGGCAGAGAAGGAGAGGAAGAGCAAACAAATTAACTAAACTAATTGTTGAATTTTCATTGATTGACTAGCACATGGTCGTGTAGTACAATTTATGGGATAATTAAAAATTAATCCTACTAGGATAAGGAAAATAATCTTAGTCTAATTGTGAATTGCGATTAAATCAAAATAGCAAATCTTACTTAAATCTAGGAAAGGAAATCTATTATAGGAAAGCTAAAATCTAATTCTAATAAGGATGAGACATATCAAAAGGCCACTGCGGGGAGTGCGGGAGGGATGGGTGGGTCAGGATAGGAGAGGGGTTGGGCAAGCGTCACTATTGCTGACAAAGCCGACAACAATATGGTTCTGAGTGAATTTGGTCGGACCTTAGCTAGAAAAGTTAGGCTAGTTCTGGCTGTTATTGGGCTAGGCTAAGGGGAAAGGCTGTTAAGTGAGGGTGGGTTGGCAAAATTCAACCTGAGCCATTTACCCATCTCAAACCTGACTTGCCTAACCCTGCACCTGACTCAACCTGATTACAATTAGGGTAAGGGTTAGGGTTTGAAAATTTTACCTGTTTTAAAAGTAGGGCCGGGTCGAGCTTTGCCCGCATAACCCGACCTCAACCCTATTATTTAATGATGTAATAACGTAAGATGGAGAGATTAGAAAGAAATTTTCTTATAATTATATTTTTTTATTTTTATTGTATTTAATAGTTATTTATTAATTTGCTATGGGATTTTTATAGTTTTGGATGTGTATCTAATAATATTGCAATGCTCTCTCTCTCTAACTCTCACTTCCTCAAATAACATAAAAAATAGTTGATATTTATTTATAAGGTTGCAATGTGTCTAAAAATTCTATATAGTTAGCCCATGTAAAGATAATGTATAAAATATTAAGATAAGAAAAAAATAATTGACGAAAAAGAGTAAGATTACCCGCATACTCGACCCAACCCGACCAAAAGATGGTTAGGGTTTTAGTTTTTAACCCAATTAACAAATAGGGTCGGGTTATGACCAAACCCAATTTATACGTATATCAAGACTAACCTGACTCGATTTGACCTGACCCAACCCAACCCAACCCGATTCTCAGCTCTAAGTGGGGGGAGGGATAGGTGGGTGATATTGGAGAGGGGTTGGGCAAGTGCCGCTACCGCCTCCAAAGAAGAAAAGAGGTGGGTGAAAGTGAGACATTAATGGAGGAATAGTACATAGAAAGAAGGCAAGAGTAAAATTCAAGAACAATACACAAGTGTTACCAGAGATCAGACATCAAAGTTAGCTTAATTATCAACCATTTCATCAGCTAATTACCAATAAATAGATCATGTGGCATCAAGGCCGGCTGGACCATAAGGCAGCTTAGGCTGCTGCCTAAGGCCCACCAGAATATAAGGCCCCATATTTCTTTCAATCTCATGTAAAAGAACATGTAGTCATATTAAAAAATAATTTATATGGCAAAGGTAACCTTCTAAGTATAATTCTTTCTAAAACTCAAAAATCAATTACAAGACAAGGAAAAAGTTACTTACTATAATAAGTTGCTTTGTTTTAACTTGAGATATTCCATAACTAAACCCAATGATAACTATTAAATATAGTTTCTTGTCCTACAACCTATGCATCAATTAAACTAATTTTTTTGCATCCCACTAACCTTACTAAATTTATCTTATTAACAAAACTTATGTATATAAATTAATTATTAATTATGCATCTTAAATAGCAAAAAAATATATGTTAAATAAGTTTATTAAATTAATATATTAACATTATATTAAATATAAGAAATAATAATTTTAAAATTACCTTAGGCCTCCAATTTTCTCAAGCCGGCCTTGTGTGGCATTATTCCATTTCCAACTGATCGTATGTATCTTTAATATTATTTTTTTAAGTATATATATATATATATATATATATATATATATATATATATATATATATATATATATATATATATATATATATATATATATATATATATATATATATATATATATATATATATATATATATATATATATATGTATCTTTAGTATCAACACTCACGCATGTTTCCTTAAGTCCAATAATGAAGTACAGCTTGTCGTGTTTTGTAGCCTTGGGAATTAGCGGTGGTATTTTTTAACGGCTAGCTAGAGGCTCGTAAATGGAAACGTGCCTTAATTGGCCACACTTTGTAAATGTAACATGTAAGTTGACGACAAATTTTCAGTGCGGCATACCCAATAAAACCGAACACTTTTTGTTCCCTCACTTTCTCTCTACCCAAATTATAGTGAGATGTCTTGATGGACGCAGTTAAGCCTGTAAATTTGCGCAAAGAGTGGATGCCAACGTACATAATCATCTGTAACGAACACTTGGAAGAAAGGCTATTTTTTTCAGATTGCCAGGTTCGCCCTCCTGTAAAAAGTGTATAAACATACTTGATCTGCATCAAGTCATACAATACATACAGATCTCAAGCATGGCCTTGTCTTGGCTGTAAACTTTTGATCTTGATAAATTCAAAGAAGAAAAAAATTGAAGAATATACAAAATAGAAACATCCCAAAAATCCAATATGGGAAAAAGAATAGAAAAGATAAGAGAGACGATTTGGTTCCACCAATGTAAAGAATTGCTAGAATGAATAGGCTAGTGAATAGACATCAGTTTCTAATGCTGCTTCCTTGCGAGGCCTAAGGGACGCTTGCCAAAGCCTTGCCTGTAATGTTCGTTTCCGTTATAGGGCAGCTGGGTCCTGTGTTTCCACTCACGTAGGTGCACCCGGTGGAGCTTGAAGGAGGCGTAATACCTCTCTGAAGAGAGTTCCATGAGAAGTCTCTCTCCTTCACCTTCCAACCTTCTTCCTTCAGAATCCTGCTGGCATCATGTGGGTGAATGATCAGGAAGAGGAGAAATAGAACGCAAATCGTGGGCACAACCATTGTTGGAAACTTCATTTGCCTGAAGCTGAGAGGATAAAATGATACTTCAATCTGATTTTCAGGAGAAGAGGAGTATATATATACTCACAACACATACATCTTTCCTTGTATGTTTATCTGCCTCATGGTTATGACCCTTGACCAGACTGAGAAATTTGTTCCAAGGTTGAATGGATAGCAAGACTACAGTGGCAAATTGGATGCACAAGTCATTGTTTTGGCCTGAAATGATCAACAGCGTCAATATAGGTTACCTGGAATATATATATCGGATCATCATGGCGGTCCAATGGAAGGTGAAGCTTCCTGGACATGGGCAAGATCGACAATGAACTCTAAACGAACTTGGAATTCATTTCGTCTGGCTCAGGTGTTTGGTAGGAAAGGAGTTGCTTTGCGTGACGAAATGCAAAGAATTGCCGCCATCATCACGAGTGAAGGAAGTTTGAGGGCATTTGGGTCTACTGGTTCAAAGTTCAAAAGGATGATGAGCACTTGAAGGAGGGTCAAATGGCGCATAAAGGGGGATTATATTGGTGGGAGTGAGACTGAATGCAGCTCGGTTTGGCCTGTGTAAAGGTGAGCGCATGTTTTTGCTGACCTGGTGGGAAACCAGAGGCGCAGTTCTGATGCTTCTTCTATGCTTCATTGCCTTTGGTGACTTTGGCCAAAAACACGAAGTGTCTCCCCTAAAGTCGACCGGGTCCTGTCGGACCCTTGTGGGTCCCCAAGTCCAAATGGGGCCGGTGGACCCCCTTTTTGAACTCCCTCTTGCTAACCCAGTTTATCGTACCTTGTGTGGGGCCTGCAATTTTAAGTCAAAAAATCATACAAATTACATCTAAGTGAGTGTAGGGGGTCATTTTCCATAATTGTTATGATATTATCAAATATAATCTCTTCGTTGCATATTAATAAGTTTATTTAGAAAAAGAAAATAGTTTATATGAGCTTGGGTACATAATCGTGAGCCCAAGCATCAAAGCTGTCGAATCAAAAGCCGACATCGCAAGGAGAGCTCTTGAAAAAATAGTAATTTTTATTTTTTGGCGGAGTTCACAGCTTAGAAAAATAGCTTATATATGAGAAGCTTTTTTAAGTACTCAACCTTTTAAATTTAAGTCAAATGGAACTATTATTTGGGATGGAAGGCATATAATATAACATGTCACACGACATGTAATTACTAAGGAAACATCATATCATATCAATAAACAAGTCAAAAGTTGAGTCGTAAGATACTGCATTATAAGCACGCTGAAATGAAAACTTTGTGTATTCATGTACACGTAAAAGATTTTCAGTTTCGAATCAAGACGGACTTCTCATCAATCATCAGTTATGTATGAACGTTTATAAAATTCATTAGCCATGGGGAAATATATTAGCACCAACTGAACGCATATTGAGCAGATCATATCTCATGACTAAAATATTGTACAAAAAACGGGAAGTTCACAATTATGACCGTAAATTGTTTACAAGTCAGTTTACAGATAAATCAATTAAAAAATTGGCTTTGGTGTCGATCACATGGGTTCAATCCAAAACTTCAACATGTTGAATCGTCCCCCATGCAAAAAAGAAAAAGAAAAACAAAAGATGTTACTTGAAAACAGCCAAACTAAGATGATAACGAAGACGGTGACGCCTGATACTGGAGTTGCATCTCAGTTTGTGTTAACTCTGCGCTAATACGGAGATAATGTATCATGGAAGAAGGCAGGCATGCCTTGTTGTTAATGGACTGAGAAGTGAATTTAATTAAGTGGGCAGCGGCCACCTCGGCGATTCCTTGGCACATTTGTGCAGGATGATGACCTAGAAGGTGGGACGGGGCCCCTCTGGAGGGACGCCAACAAGAGGCCAACATTCTTCATCCCCCAGTCCCCTCCCAAGGGCCTAGCTGCTTCAAGAGTTTGTGGGGCTGAAACCAAGAGAATGAAGAGAACGCCAATGATTTGTAGGCGAGTTCTTACGCTGTGGGATGCCATCTGCTTGTCTTGAAACGGTGGGGAAGGGATGTGAAAGGATCGCTGAAACCTTGGAAGTGATATAAACCAGAAGAAGCCCAGAGGAGAAGGTTGAGAGAGAAAGTGAACAATATTGCACTTTTGCAGAACGGGGGAATGGAGGATTGGGGGACTCTGTTTTTGTTTATATATGGGAAGTAAGGGGCGCGTTGAGAATGTGTGAAGCATATGTTTTTGACGGCGAATGCGACTTTGCAGCAATTTGTTTAACAAAAAGACCGAGTTCGAGTTAGGTCTTGCGTTTGACTGCCAACACGCGGTACAGGAAACGATTAGTTTGACTTTCATATTCTTGGCTTAAATATTCTGCTTTGTCATCTTGGTCGATCTACATGCTCCATTTTTTTTTTTTACTAGAAGAGTTCTACGTAGTGAATATGGTGGACTCTTCATCTGAACTGAAAGTCATGTGGCTTCAAGCCTTCAACGACGTAATATGTTTGTTAATAATGATATTTTGTCAATAAGAAAAAGTTTATATGAGCCCGAGTTTATATGAACCTATGTGAGCTCGGGTTCTATAGGCCGTCGAATCTATATCTGACGTTCTATAATACTCATGGGTTTCAATGCCCATAAGTAACCATGAATATTATGGGACATTGGATATAAATCCGATGGCCCATAGAGCCCGGGCTCATATGAAAAGCCCGGGCTGACATAGGTTCATATAAGCCCGAGCTTATATAAACGGGACTTTTTGTCAATATGATCGATCGATCACAAATTTTATGCGACACCGGTTGTGCAGATTTTCTCATAAAAACGTTTTCCCACCTGGTTCTCTTGACTTAGCTCACATGGGGCTTATAAATTAGTGCCCCCTTATTTACCATATTCGGAATTTTATGTGAGCTGGTCATAGGGTTCTAATCACGAAAACGGGTCAAGCTAGATGCCTCCATTTTATCACATAGTGTAACTATTAACTACAACATAGGCATATACATCTTCAAAGGTTGATGCGCGCGCTTATTGTGAACATATATAAACGGTCCTATTAAGTAATATCTTAGTCTTGTATTGTAGGCCAGATTGGACCATGAGCCATTTTGTATAACAAGTTGCAATAAACTTCTATTAGGTACTTGCTTGCTGCAGGACTTGAGATGGAAAGCCTATAAAACTGTAAAATAAACTAACTTTTCAAAACTTTTAAGAGGGGCCATGATCTTACTATTTAGCACGTTGCTATTTGTAATCACTATATGGCACCAAGGGTTGTGCACTTTTTTTTTAACGCTGCCATTTCCCCCCAACTATATCTCACTATCCCCACTCATTTTCTCCATTAAATATTAGAAAGTGTTCCTATGCATCCTAATAATCTCCTTAATACCCCATTTCACTTAAAAATTTTAACATTTTTTTCTTTACTTTTCTAACCCCATGAACCATTTCTTTCTCTCACCTCCTAACTTAATTAACCCTGCATCTCTTTCTTTAACTCTTGCAAAGGCAGTGACAGTGCCATGGGCAATCGCAGTGGCAACTCTGCCTAGGCTGGGCCCTGACAGAGGACATTATATAACGAGGTAACAACTGGGTGTGGCACGATCTATCTATTGCATCTCCATACGCAATGACTTCAGGGGGTCTGCCCCGATCAACAAGACAGATAGATTGCACCAGGTGATCTGGTAGGGCGACTGACTCTGTGGAGAAGTTCTTCTCCCGGAACAACACCCTCTTCACCTCCCTCGCCTCAAGTTTCTTCAACGGATGGCCTACCTCATTGTAGGCATATACCCCTTCACTTCCTTCTTCCTCATAACCTATTGCTTCTTTCCCTGCATCTGGCAAGTTCATCTTTCAGAATCTCAATGCCACTATCTTCACCTACCTTCTCCTCAAGAGCATCTACCATGACACTGATATAGTTGTTGGAGGTGAAGTAGTCAGGGATTGCAATAGAGTGGTGGTGACGAAACTAGCGGTTTTCAGTGATAGGCGACACAGAGTGCCCAACAGGTGGTGCTGCTGCAAGGGATGCTAAAGACGGTGGCATGGATCGAGATCTCATTCACGCTTACCGACAAGTCGACTATGGGATTGAAGGAGGTGTTAGACCAAGTTTATAGGCTTGACCCATATTGGTCTTACAGTAGTTATGCTGAACCAGTTCATTTTCAAGGGGTTTGGGTATGTGATGATGGATCTCCACTACCTATTACATGTCCTCACACTCATTTGGTGTGCCCGAGTCGCACTCGTATACTTACTTATATATACACACATACATAAATGTGTATATGTGTATTGGGCTTGTAGACTTGAGCCCATAACCATGAATGAACACAACGAGAAAGTCCGGTTGAAAGAAACTTGTTGAACCTCGAGTCTAAGCCCAGCAAGGATCCTAAGTATAAAAGGGGGCATGAAGCTCCCTCTCCCCTTTTCACACCTCTCTTCCCACTAGCTCCTTTCTTCCCTACGTGAAGAGGGGCAACCAGCTGCCACCCCCTTTTGTCCTCTCTCCCTCTTGCCCATTGGCTTGGTTGTGACTCCCCTGTACTTGGGTTGGGCTGTTGCCCCTCCTCTTTGCTTCTTTGGTTGGTGATAAAGGGAGGAGTCTCCATCTCTCGCTCTCTCTCATCCTTAAGAGTGCTACACCCTTTTCTCGAGCTACTAGCAATGTAAGACCTCAAAATTTTATATTATTATTTATTTTTGTTGTGTTGCTGGTTTAATTTGATTATAAATTTTATTGGTTTTGTTTTGAATTTTGTTATAGAATTAGTGGATCGGTTTTATTAGGGGTTTACTCTAGGTACGATGAACCTATTCTCCTAGTCATCAGGTGAAAATACTTATAAAGAACATTAGTGCCTATCATAAGCCACAATGTTACCACATTAATTGTTAAAATTTCTATACATTTTCATATATTAAAGAATTGATCCCCACTTTAGGACCCACAACCATCCTCGTCATATTCATTTTAGCTCATTTCCCGAGGTAGGTTTCATTTGTTCATTTGTTGGGCCCATGCAAGCCCGACAACGTACCCATTTACTAGTATAAAAAGCTAACTTGGCAATCTCCTTCCTTTGGAGTGGCTGAGATCTAAGGGTTTTTTGTGCTTTAACCTCTTACTAGAAGGGAATGCATGTGTTCTACCTTCATCCACGTTAAGTCAAACAAGTCTACTTCAAGATTTCTTATGTTTGTACCTTGATTCTAATGTTCTATTTGCTTACATTTAATTATATATCTTCTACTCTTCAAAGTTCCTTCTTTCACCCATGTTAGAGTTACTTAAATCCTTGTTTCTTATTTCTACTCTTGTGTTTCATGTTTAAGTACAATGAAAAGCTTTATTTGTTATATTTTTAGTAGTTTTGAGTCTCTATTTGGTAGAAAGGTGTGATTTTTGCTTAAGACCAATGCGATCTAATTATTTGGTTAGGGATCTTTTAATTTATTAAAAATATTGAATGAATTATTTACTGAATTAAGGTAAGGGGTTTTTGTTTGGTGAGATTTTCCTTACATTAACATCATAGATTATATGTTGAATCATGTTCTTGATGCATGTTATCTTCTTGCATATGTATTTTGATAATGTCTTGAAATAAATATGCATGTGTTACATTGGATCTATCATATATCTAAAGCCTAGATTATTTTTATTTGCCAAAAAGATCATGTTTTCATGTTTTCTGGGCACGACTGTTCAATTCCAAGGGCAATCAATTGGAAAAGAACTGTCTTCAGATTTAAAGAAGATTGATCGATCAATTTCCCTATCAGGTCAATCAATCGCCCTAAAGGCCCAATCGATCACTAAAATAATTGTTATCATTTCTTAGGGCATGATTGATCTCCCTTGTAGCTGATCATTCATCGAAGTGTAATTTATCTTATATGCTTATTTTTAAGCCAGATTTTAATAGTTTCACCATGTCTCATACATGTAAATAGAATATTATTATCATGTTAAAGTATGAATACTTGCAAACATGTGATGTTATTCATGTATGAACCATGCTCCATGTACTCTAGATCATTATGAATATTACTTAGGTTTACATGCACTTATGCTTACATGGCTATATTTTTTACACATGAACCACGTCTCATGCATGATAGAACTATATACCAGTATGAATACTTATGCTTGCATGCATTTAGCATTATTCACGTATGAATCATATCGCATACATTATGAAAATAGTTTGTTAAACTATATTTTATTGTGATTAACCATGCTATCCATAGTTTTCTAGACAAGTTGTATGACGATGTTTCGTCTGAAAGGAAGGATATTTTGTTTGAAAAGTTAAAGTTTTCCATAACAAAAGAGTGAGTTTTTCCTCCCCAGGCCGAGAAGAGTTGAGTGCCACGATGAGAATACAAATTGAGACTTATGGAGTGAGATCCAGGTTGGTTTGTCCATGTACATCGGCTAACTAGGGGCATTTTTTAATTATAGGAGTATCAACTATTTTTGGTATTTGTGGCTTAGGAATACCAGACAAGCAAATATTCGGTATCATCGAGTAACAAGATTACTCTACAGGTGATTTTATAGATTATTATGATTATTTACACATGTTTTATATATGAATTATAATACTCTATTGAGACATTTACATAAATTTTGTGTATGAATTATGATACTCTATTGAGACGTTTACACAAGTTTTGTGTATGAATTATGATGCATGATTGAGGTAATTGCACAAGTCTCTTGTGTAAGAGATTTAACAAGCTCTCATAATCTTAACACTAGTATTGCATAAGTTTTATGTTATGTATCTTGAGATTTTGTTTTATGGTGTTAGTGTTAGTTTCATATTTTCAAACCCTTACTGGGCTATTGTCACGACTCGGATTTTTAAAAGTATTTTTAATTAGCACGAACGGTAAGTAGTGGGAAATTTTTTTTTCTTTAAACACAAAACAAAACCCTTTGATTAAATATCCAGGTCATGATAATTGGGGTTCACAAATACGAATATCAAATCATATAATATTATTTAACGTTTAAAAATTCATAAAGACCAGCTCATCCATCTAAGTAGAAGTCTATCACCCGTCTGAAAATAAATAACAAGTTCACTCTCACGCTTAAGGCACACTTACGTACCGGAGTTACAAAAACGCAGAAACCTCTTGTGCTTGCCTGCTTTGGTCTCACTTGTCGTCACCTGGAGAATTTGCAACAAAGCAAACCAAACAACAACCACAACCACAATGGAGCATCTCCGCCTACAGGAGAAGAGCTTCCAAAGGACAAAAGGTTTTATTAATATTTTTCGGATTGGGCCAACATCACCCGATGTTAGTTGCCTACATACTCATCGGACAATATCTCCAATGTTTTCAACAAGATCGGACTAGACGTAGTTCTGCTTAGAAACTATTGTATCCTAAGAAGCATAACATCACACATGCAATGCTTAAATATTTTTAACCTACATTTTAGTAAGTCTTTTAACCGTTCCACTTGTCTAATTAACAAGCAATATCAAACATTGTTATTAATTATCTCACATCCCTTTTTTGATAATTAATGCTATCAAATCTGTAACTCAGAGATGACTCGCCCCTTGAGAAATCCCCAAATAAAGTACTCGAACCTTTGAGTGGACTGCTTAACAGTAGCTTGACCCAAATCCCCAGGGCTCTCAATAGCCTGCGACAAATCTGGAGAAGAGGATCTCAACTGTGCTCATAGACACAGATTGGCGAGAAGTACAAACCTTCTATGATGCTCATACAACTCCCCTTTTCATACATAGTAACTAGTCCTGGGAAGACCTGCGGGAGGCTCGCGGTAAAGACCCTCTGGTCAATACCCAAACCGTCGTGGCGATGAAGAAACATATCGCAATCTCCAGCATCCCAACTCTGAGAGAAAATGTCTCATAAGGCATTACTAATATATTCATAGAAGCCTCAGGTCCTTATGACCATTGACTCCCTCAAACATCAAAACTTAGGATAAATTTTTTTCATCTAGTCAAGTAACCACTCAACCATGTGGGTCCTCTTCACCTTGTGAATCGGCCCACTAAATAGCTCATCCACTGAGCTATGACTCAGAGAACATCCCATAACCAACATCGGTTCATTAACTAAGGTAAAATTCTATGTCAAGGCCCTATTCAATCCATGAACCGGTCCCAAACCCTAAAGAGGGTATTTTAGTCATTATCTTAATTAGGTGTTCTCCCCTCAAACCAACAACAACCCATGTCTCTTGATTAATCTTTATTAATCTTAAGTTACTGATATAACTTAAAACATCAATAATAAAAGCATGCATAAGCATAATCAACATAAATAATATGCATTCACACCAATGCATAAATAATGAATAAAGGCCTGTTGCACTCATTTGCAGGGCTAGGGCTCAGCTCGTTGAAGCCCAAGAGTGTAAACAACTCTAATGCATCCCGCAAGTTACATGTAAAACACTCTAGTCGTTCGTTGTACTCGGTTGCAGACACGTGTAATACGTTGCTTCAAACCTGAGAATTAGGGTTCTACCCCTTATTTCTCATGACACTGTGACCCGACAAGGTCTTCGTGTCACTTACTGGTCATGCTCCTTCCTTGTGAAGTCATTTATAGGGTACCTTAGCTCTTGATTAACTAGGATATTCGTTTCGACAGAAACAAAATATATTGCCCCTTAAGGCATTAGGGTAATTCTACCACTTAGGGGTATTCTACCCTCCCTTAGATCATTAGGTCATCTCAACTACCTTTTTTTTTAATTTTAAGTCATTAACCTCTTAGAAGGCTCCACTCTCAAACTAACTCGCGCTTCCATTCACATGAATGTGGGCAGGTCCGCTCAAAGGGTATTTCTGTCATTTGGTTTAAGGCCTTAATGATATCTAATGGCTCCTAAATTGAACTCAAGGGTACTACTAGGCTTCATAGCCTCAGTGTAATTTTTCTGGCGTGTGACGGGGTCGTAAACCCCTTGAACCGACCCAGGTTTTAACTAACGGTTTACTATAAACCCTAAGGGCAAAAGGGTCAATTAACTACTCACTGTTATTTTTCTTCACAAAGAGATTTGGCCTATAAATAGGTTACCCATTAAAATCTCATGGAGAATTTTCCCAAGTTTTAAACCAATTCATAGGCCCCTGAACCGGAGCCCCAAAGTCGAGTAAATGGTTTTCACACGATGATTTAACTATCAGGGGTAAAAAGGTCATTTTAGAGACTTTGGGATATTTACCGGTCCTGAAACTTGGTCAAGACACTCGTAACCCACTCAAAGTCCACGGGTAATTTTTCTAAATTTTTAGAACAAGTAAAGACCCTTGAACCGGACCCGATTCAACCCCCACTTTTATTTTATATATATATATATATATATTGACCCGGTCCAGGTCAGCAGTTCGCCCCGAAATCGGGCCGGACTTGCTTACCCACCTGCGGGTCATCTTCCTTGTGGAGATGCCCGTAGGGCCATGGGTGGTGGCTAGACTGCACGTCTACTGCCGACGGCCCAGCTTTCCAGCACCAGTAGAATCGCCCATGGTGGGGCTTCCGAAGCAGAAGCTCAGGCACTGGTGCTTCTGTCTGTCGACGCCGGTGGATCTGGGTTCCTCTGCGCGGCCAGCATCTGCCGGCCGCCGCTGGCCTACCCCCTAGCCCAGGGCCAGGCCGGGATGAATCGCCGTCAAGCGGCGATTCCAGTGGCGTTGGCCCCACTGGCAGTGGGTGGCAACTCCCCTTGCGTCCGGTGCCCCAAAGGCTCTGACCTTCCCATTCGTTTTAAAACTGCCAGCCATCGTAGCCGTCGCCTCAGCTGGGCACAGGGCTAAGACTAGTCATCCCGCCGTTCTATGGCAATTCCGACTACCTTGACCATGAGTCAAGCCAATGACTGGCCGACCACTGTTGTGAAAGAACCGGCCAAAATTACTGTTCTACGGAATGAAGAACAGTCGCTCCGAGGTAATTGTTCAGAGGTAATTTTTCATTAAAACTATAGGAATAGTAATTGCAGAAGTCCCTTTTTACGTTAAGACTTAATCAATTAAGACACCACCAAGTTTAATTTAAAGTCTAACACAAAGATCCTACATGAACTGCCAATTTGTCGTCAATTCACCATTGCCAACGCTTCACCGGAGTCTCGCTGGAAAATTCCATCTTCCTTCACCGTCAAAAACCTTCCCCCCCCCCCCCCCCAAAAAAAAAGCCCTACTTAATCCTTTTTATAGACATGGGATTAGGGCTCCTAATCCCATGATAAATTGGGACAAAATCTTTTCAATTTAGCAACCAAATTAGGCCCCAAAAACACAAATTCGAAATACTAATTGATCCGGCCCATATAGTGACTTAAACGGACAATTCGCACGTTCAATTCGGGTAAAACGGGTCTTGCATGATATGTTCAAGTTTGAACAGTCGTATCTCCCTAATCCGAACTCTGATTCATGTATTCTTGGTGGCATTTCGAAGTTTTTTCTGTCTACTTTCTATCCATATATACTTTATCACCACTTCTAACTGATGACTAAGTTATTCCCATGGGAAGATCAAGGGGTCCTACACCCTAATTTCCACGTGGTTCACTTCGGAAATTTAAAAAATTCGCAGACATTATAGCTATACTCACCCCTTTGTTTTATTTTATTTTATTTTGGGTATCCCTCTGGGATCTTATGTGTAGTTGTGCCACGTAGGAGCTCATGATGATTTGTTTTGCGAGATAGGTGAAGACTAAAGGGACGTTGAGCGGTGATAGTTAGTAGTTGATATATGATGTAACCATAAGAATTTCATTATGTTTGTGCAGGGACGGAGACAAGGGGGGGCTGGGAGTGGCCATGGCCCCCCCTAGCCAATAGAACTTCACTATTTTATTGTAGTTGGGAGCATGTGGCACATCAGCTTTTCCATTAAGGTGGGACCATATGGCCCCCCTAATCTTTTTGCACAGCCTATTGGCCCCCCTTGAATTCCTTCCCTAGCTCCGTCCCTGTGTTTGTGGGAGAACATTTATTTGGATAGTGTGGACTTATTTAGTGCTTTTGATGGCTTGAGACTCCCTTATGCCTATGAACTTATATGTGGGTGTAAAAATATTGATGATCATGCTTAATAGTTTTATTTAATTTTTTTATATTCCAGTAATTGCTTTTGCACAAAGCGAGGACTATGTACTTTGATCTGGCCCAGTTTGGGTTAATAATCAACTCATCTCATCACATGTTTCTTTTCATTGGGTTTGGGTTAAGGGTGTACGGTGGGGGCGTAACAAGTAACACAAAGAAGGTGACTAATTGATGGCTTGTGCACGCCAAGGCTTTGCTTGAGGCGATCTCTGATCTCCTCCATGTGAATTAGGGTTTGTGGTGATCTCATTCATCAATCCTTCAAATAGGTACATCACGCCCCCCCCCTTCAATCATTGAATTGATTTTGAAAAGGGTGTGTTTTTACTTGTGGGTGGATAGGCAATGCCCTTGGGGCTCAACCCCTAAAGGTTAATATGTGATTATCCTTTGCTATTACGTTTGATTATTTATTTATTGATCATATAGTAGATATCATTGCTTAATTATGTCAGTGTGTATTGCTGATTTGTATGAATCTTATTTGAGGGGATTAAAAATCTAAATTTTATGTCTCCACTGAAGGGCACTCAATCAAGGCTTCCACTGATGTTACCCAACACATGGACCTATACATGATAAAGTGGAGAAGGCTAATAATCCCACCGCAGATGATTATCTTTGTGAACATGATGGTGTTGGTCATCAGAATGGCTCAAACTGTCTACAACGTGATCCTGCAGTGGAGAAAGATGGTGGGAGGCTGCTCCTTCAACTTCTGGTTGTGGCCAAACGCATACTTAACAACCATGGCTAAAACTGTTGCCGATCGTGACCACAATGGTTCTAGCCATAGGGCTCAGCGGCCGGTCATGGCCAGAGCCGCCGCTGGTAGGCACAACCATGCATGGTTATAGTGGTCAGAGCCTCAACAGTCATGACTATGGTGGCCACGATCAGAGATATTACAGGCAACCATGGCCATGGTAGCTTTGTTCAGACCCAGTCAACTCTGTTGGCCATGGCAGCTCTAGCCAGAACTGTGATTGCCATGGTGGCTTTGGCTAGATTTAACTAGAAATGCGGCTACCCTGGAAGCCATGGCCTAAGCTAGGTGGACAATGACCAAGGCAGCTCTGGCCAAAACCACACTTGTGGCTCCCATGGCCAGGCCACCCCTTCCTCTAACTAGAGCCGCGACCGTAGCCATGCCAACTCCAGCCAAAGCTGTGGAGGCCACCCATGACCAGATCACTTTAGCCAAAGCAACACCACAACCTTGGCTGTCTCTTCCTCTTCTTTCTTCTTCATCTTCCATCTTCTCCTCCTCTTCTTTTAGGTGGACTGTGGAAGCATCAATGCCGGAGGAGAAATAGAAGAAGTGGATATGAAATAGATGGGGTAAGAATGAGAGGATGATGGGGAAACATGGGGTAAAGAAAATAAAAAAAAATTTCAAATTAAGAATAATAAAATTATAAGGGGTTGAAGACATTTTTTTGGGGGCGATGACCATAAAAATTGACCATACATGAACATGCTAGTATATATTAGCGCAAATAATATAATAACATACATGCGCTAGTATATGCAGCATCGATTCTCATTATCAATAACTCCTACTCGGTAAAAGATATTATGAGAAAGCCAAGTAGGAGGACAAAAAAATTCGATCCTTCGTAGTCCAAGGGTCACTTTAAAACATTGAATCCCACTGCCAATCCCCACTCAATCGGTCACATACAACTAACTCCATTCCGTGTGGGTGGCCAATTACCAAAGTGGAGTGAGCTGCGATCCTGCCATTCCATTCCAGGGGCCGGGGCCACAGCTTGTTGAAGCCGGGTGGCACTTCCACAGCTATGAGTATGTGTAAATAAAGTCATAGCCAAATAAAGTCGTAGGCAAGTACGTAAATGTGTGCTGCAATGTATTGTGGGAGTTTATTCAAAGCGCGCTTAGAAATTGTCAAGGGCGACTATCCTATTCTACTGAGAATACCAAGGCTCTGACCACGTCCACACTTCAAATGCTGTTGGCAAGAGCTGCTCTCAAGAGCGTGAGGGACAAGTCAGAGGTTCAGTTACCGGGCATGCAAGGTACTGCCCTTGGTCGAGTCTTTCCTCCGCGGATTGGACGTTGGAAGGTGGAACGAAGATCCACCATCCCAAACCTCAACACTAAGACAAAATGCTGCTTTCCTCTTGGAAGTTCCTCATTGCTAGGAGCTTAGTATATAAGTATGGGATAACCATAACTCTGCAAGTCTGCAAGCATCAAGCACAAAGTTCACTCAAACTTGAAGCTCCTCTTTAGTGCAAACCAGCTGAACGCACTTTGTGTAAGATCTCATTTTGAATCTTTGATTCCCTTGGCTCACATGGCCACTCGACAAAGAAGCATGTCCAGGCCAGCTGCAATTGTGCTGCTGGTCCTTGTGTTGTTCAGCTCCATACTCCTGGCGGAAGGGAGACCTGTGAAGGAAGCTGAGACATTGCTGAGGCAAGGCTTCCAGTTCCAGTCCCTCCAGCGAGCTCCCGTTCCCCCTTCTCGACCTTCTGACTGCACGAATGTTCCCAGCAATGGTGGTGGCCGCTGCCCGATCCCCTAGTAAAACTCAGCTTCATGAGGAATGTAAATGTTTAGCGTTTTCATTTTTGCTCATTCTTTTTGTCTTTTTCAATCCTCTTTATCTAACGGGAAAAAACTTCCCCATGTACATGTAACTGTATACATTCTAAGTGGATGTTATCAACAATTTTGAAAATTCTGAGGATTGATTTACCAGCGCATATGCTCCAAGATTTACTAAAGGATATTCTTTACCTTGGTCGCAGCCATAATGCACTCTCCATTATAGTCCTTGGATCTTTTTCAATGCTGCAAATTATTATATTTGGAGGATGAGAAACGTTGAAACGGAAGTTAAAGAGAGTACTTTAGTGCCAATACTCACATTAAGAATTCTTCATGAATTTCCTTCTATTATCTTCACATAAAGCTTGTAATTTAACCCCTATACTTTTTTGTTGATTTAATTCAAGGGGGCATCCCCATATTTATTGATCCCAAAAAAAATATTGATGTACATATATAGTTAATTAATATAAAGGTGAATTTTCTTAACTTTTGTACAATTCTCTTTAAGATTCTTTTAATAAGAAATCAAAGAGAAGACCCATTCTAATTCACAGACAAACACTTCTATAGCACAGATATACCTACCGCAGAAGCTCCTTTCACTCCTTATTAATGTACACATACCTTGCATGGAATTCACATCCGCTTGTGAAGCTTGATGGCCTTCAGATCGATGATATACACTACTGTAGCGCACAAAATCTTTACAGAAATTATGATTTTTCATAAATTTCTTACACTATAGTGTGCACCATCAATTCTGAGTCATCAACGGGTGAAGCTTCACGATAGGATTTGAGTTCCCTTGCATTTGATCACTTAGTTGATACATTGAGTAAACCACTGATTCTTTCATTTCGAGTTTTCAGCTCCCTTCGTTCCTCCCTGGAAAGGGGAAAAAAGTTTGCTATTAAAGTCCTAACGTTATAATCGGATTGTTCGCCTCATAGAATAACATATAATTATGTTTAATTAATTAAAACACCTCTATAAATCCATATCATGTTTAGCATGAACTTCCAAATAATTTGAAGACTAATATTCAATTTATTACAATTGATTTATGAATCTTTTTCTGGCTCATGTTGGGCCATCAGTCATCAACTCTTCTCATGCTGATCTCAGAGAAAACGTGAGCATGGCTTGTCGTCCAAGTTCATTTCGTCGTGAGCAAGCAGCGGTAAGTACCCGTCGTTCTCTTCTTGTCTGTTTGTATAAATTTCTTTCAGACGAAACCACAAACAGGAAACTCCATGATAAAATATATGACCAGACCCTTCCAGGTACAAGATGGACTCTCTGGCCATAAACCAGGAAGTTGAATTTGACTCGGATTAATGTTGTCAGATAGCCGATAGCTGCTTACGTGATTGGTAGGATAACAATATTAGGTTCGGATTGAAGCGAAACAAGATTAATCCAATGCGCTTGACTTAGTCTAATTACCATGTAATGACCATTAGATGTTAGACTTGACTCGGTTTTCCATAACCATGCCGAGTCTCAGTCAATCATCCACCTAAAACATGAAAGATGGCTGATTCATAACGCCACCGTATATATATATATAAAGTGTTTCCCCGCCTAACAACATACTCTCATCTAGCCTCAGACCCTCTCATATTGGAGAGAATCAGCCCTTTTTCAGTCATAAGAATGGGTTCTTACAGAAAACTTCCCCTCACAGTTGTAACGATCATGTTCCTGATCTTGTTCTCAAGTTTCCAAGCACCCACAACAGCGAGGACGTTGCAAGGGGACTGGTCTCAACACCTCTTCGTCTCTCTCCAGAGGGGCACTGTCCCACCTTCTGGACCTTCAAGCTGCACCAACGTCCCTGGAAGTGGCGGCAGTGGCAGCTGCCCACTTGCAGAAATGAACTTTGCAGGCAGGCCTCCTGCAGCTGCCCCTGGTTTCCTGAGAACTGCCGTCCATTTCTCCAAAGCTGGTCTCACCAATCTTTCCAAAAAGATCAAGGATCTTGCTTTCGACTAATGGAAGAACGCTCGTATACATGCAGCTGGAAAATCACCATTATTATGTTGGTTGCTAAATTCCCTATCCCAAATCATTCTTTGTATATAGACTTTTCACATCAGCCACAATATGTCAAAATTTATGTCCTATTCACAAGGATTCGCCGTCAAAATATGATTCTTTGCCAGCAAACTGTTACTTCGTGGTATAACAACGAGTCTGTACATACGCAGTAACTAGATGGAATGAGCATATGCTGTATGCAGTTAGTCTCTTTCCTCATGGCTTTAAAATAACTTTGGTTGGGAGTTTATTGCTAGGAAATATGGCTTCTCTTTCCTTCATGGCTTTAAAATGACTTTGGTTGGGAATGTAGCTATTAGTGCTAGGAAATATGGCTTTGGATCTTCTGTGGAGCTCACAAAAGCCCAGCGATTTATGAAAATATGGGCTTCTATCACTTATTCCAAAATTTACGCTATAACATGTTCTTCGATATGGGTCAAAAAAGAAGAAAATCATGTTATACTTAACGAGTCCATCTTTCCTGAGTATGGCCAATGTCATATGCGTCGATGAGCACCCAACATTATCTATGCTGATATTACGAGAATATAAAATGATTTGACGCCCATGTTGTGATACTCCTCCTTCCCATATTGATTGGTTTTTTTAGGGAAAAAAATTTGTCCCATATATATTAATAGCTTTATTTAGCTCAATTTAAGTGGGTAAAAAAAAAGGCTTTTAAGAAGCATTTTTTACGTTTTCTTAGATATGGGTCTCACCCTTCAATAAAATATAACGAAAATTATTGAATATAAAATAAGTAAATAAAATTTTAAACACTAAACTCCTTTTATGCAGTCCAAATTGTTGAATATAAAATAAGTAAATAAAATTTAGAGGTCGTCAATTGTTTCCACATGCCACACTTTGTGGATGTTTACAGGTGAGGAGGGTGTCGAAATATAAAATAAATAAATATATTTTTTATTTCCTAATAGCTTAAGCTTTTGAAAAACTTAGTTATCTTACATAAACAACCATTTTCTTCTTCCAAATAGAGCTGAGGAAGGAAGTACCTTGTACCTAGACACCTGCTTTTAGATATATTATTTATTTTTTTTTATTAAGGGTTGTTGATTATACCTACATAATGGCCTCCTAAGGCTCACAAAATGTAGACAAGATTTGTTTCAGTAACTTTCTATTTAAAAGTAACATAGGGGTGGGATTGATGAGATGAACGATATTCGACAAATTTAGCTACAGGCACACACAACCCTCTTCTCTTGCAGACTTTAATATAAAAGTTATAAAGAATAGAGGAAAAATAATAAAAAAAGGAGTACTCTCTTCTTCAATATCTCAAGAATTTTCAGAATATAGCTTGCATGGCTTCTATAAAAGAGCCAAGTTTTTATACAAATCCCAATGACATAATTGTAAATAAATGAATTAATTCTCTAACTACTTTAGGGCTAACCAATCAAAAGTAAAGAAAATAAACCACAAAATCCCTAAATAAATAAAAAAAAGTGGAATAAAAACCCCTAGGAAGGCAAGAGACTTAAAAAAAATTAATTAAAAATCAAATTCTTATTTAAAATGGAATTGAAAGTTATCTTGCTGACATAGTCTCAACCTAATTTTACACGTAGTTTTTTTAACATGCGGATTGATCACTTTGATAAATCACATGTAACTGCTGATCGATTGCTCAACAAAAAATTGTGTAATTTTCTTCTTACGATCAATTGTTCTATATAGTTCAAAACTAGCTGATTTATAGCCAACAGTTTTCTAGCTATTCTTTGATGAAATTTATTTTCATGGTCACTGAATGTATCCACACAATGACTTGCTAAGGCGCTCATAATGTAGACAAGATTTGTTTGAGCAGCTTTCTCTTTAAAGGCCAACATTGTTCCTGGTTGTTCTTTTTTAAGTGAAATCTAGCCAGACTAGTTCTTATTCTTTCTTATGCTCAGGTTCGCGAGTTGTTCCCGCTTTTGTTTATGTTTTTCTAGTTTTCCTTGTTTTGGCTGAGAGGTAGTCTTCCTACCACAATTTTGTTTTCTCTCAGCCTTTTGTTTCTTATAAAATATTTTAATTATCCAAAAAAAACACAAGAAAATGAGAAAGATAATGACAATAAAGCTCATAATGTCTTAGGAATCCATTATTCCAAACCCATGAAGTTGATCCTAGACAACACTTTCAAATCAGCTTTAGTCGTTCTAGGGCCTACGTAAGTTCATTTGTCAACATTTGACAACACTTTCATGAATACGGTACATAGGAGTCCTAATATGGTACATTGAGGCCTTCTATGTGCCATGTTCAAGCATCTATGGTAAAGCGTCGGCTATGAGTCATGACCCTAAATTTGATGGAGAATAATTTTTATATTTCATTTAACAGAATCTTATACTAGGTTTTGATTGGACTGTAAAAAGTGAATTTTCCTATCTCATGTGAGACCAACTCCTCCATCTCATCAATGCTCTTCTTATACATGGAGGAAAATTATTTCAGCGACCATATCAAATTATTATTCTCATAGCAAGTGGCTCTGTAATCAGAATGAGCCTCGTTATGATTTGCTTCATTGAACTAGCCACCTGTCTCCAAGTAAAACACTTCAAAGCCGGATGAAGTCCTTTGGAGTGCTTCTTGCTCAGGTAGATTTACTATTAAATTAGTTATTATAATAAAAAAGATTATTAACGATGTAATTATACATCGCTAATAGTTTATTAAGCGTCGCTATTGACTATTAGCGACGTATAATAAACATCACTAAAAGCATCAAAAAAAGTATCGTCGTTATTACCTATTTACGACGTATATAAATAAACATCGTTAATAACATTATTAGTGATGTTTATTATATGTCGCTAATAATAATTATTAGCGACATATAATACCTAGCGTCGCTAATGATAACCTACTAACGACGTTTCTTTACGTCGCTAAAAGAAAATTAATTTTTTAAAAAAATTAAAAAATAAGTTATTAGCGACGTATATGCATAAGTGTCACTAATAAGTAATTATTAGCGACGCTTTCTCTATACGTCGCTAATATAAAAAAATTTAAAAAAAACAAAAAAACAAAGTTAGTAGCGACGTATAGAGAAAGCATCGCTAATAATTACTTATTAGCGACGCTCTCTATACGTCGCTAATAAAATTTAAAAAAAATTAAAAAATAAATTTAGATTAAATTTATAATCATTATTATTAACGACGCTTACAAAGTATCTCTATTTATTGCGTCACTACTTATAAGCGTCGCTAATACTTTAATTTGTTTTAAAAAATCCCCGGTGGGCCTAGTGGCCCACCTGGGGAGGAGAAGTGCGGTGGGGAGAGGGGGTTGGGGGTGTCTTTGTGGGGGAGGGGTTGCGGCTGGGAGAGAGGGGGCTGGCTGGGGAGGGGGAGGGAGCTGCGGAGAGGGGAGGCTGCTGCGGAGAGGGGGGCGTTGGGGGAGGGGGTGTGGGGCGGCGGGGGAGTGGGGGCATGCCGGGGAGAGGGAGGTGGAGCCGGGGAGGGGGAAGCGGGGAGAGGGGGGGACCGAGAGGGGGAGCCGGGGAAAGAGAAGAGAACCGGAGGGGGATTGGGAGGGAGGGGTGAGCCGGGGGGAGGGGGAGCTGGAGGGAGAGGGAGAGGGGAGCCGGGGAGAGAGAAGGAAGTCGGAGGGGCTGCATTCCGGCGGGCAGCCGAAATCCGGCTCAGAAAGGACGGGAGCGGGAAAGAGGAGGGGAGGGGAGGGGGAGGGACGGGGAGCTGGGGAGAAGGGGGTGGCGGTGCAGAGCGGTGGACAGCGGAGGAGAGCACGGCAAACAGCAGGTGGTCAACGAAGGAGGTAGAAGAGGAGGGGCACGCGGCACCTCAGTCGGAAGCCAAGGGAAACACAGAGGGGGGGGGGAGATATAAACTGCAGGCGAAATTTCGCCCGCGGCGAAATTTTTTTTCAAAAAATAGTTCTAGTGACGCTCTTAAAAAGCATCGCTATTAACTGATCTCTAGCGACACTTATGATTAAGCATTGCTATAAATAACTTTTTTTATATTTTTTTCCTCCCTCTCTCTCTCCTCCCCTCTCTCTCTCCTCCCTCCTCTCTCTCCTCCCTCTCTCCCTCACTCTCTCCTCCCTCTCTCTCCTCCCCTCTCTCTCTCCTCCCTCTCTCCCTCACTCTCTCCTCCCTCTCTCTCCTCCCCTCTCTCTCTCCTCCCTCCTCTCTCTCCTCCCTCTCTCCCTCACTCTCTCCTACCTCTCTCTCTCCTCCCTCTCTCCCTCACTCTCTCCTACCTCTCTCTCTCCTCCCTCTCTCCCTTCTCTCTCTCCTCCCTCTCTCCCTTCCCTCTCTCCTCCCTCTCTCTCTCCTCCCTCACCTCCCTCCTCTCTCTCTCTCCCTCTCTCTCTCCTCCCTCCTCTCTCTCTCCCTCTCTCTCTCCTCCCTCCTCTCTCTCTCTCCCTCTCTCTCTCCTCCCTCCTCTCTTTTTCATTTAATTTTTTATTTCAAACATAGGTACTAGCAACGCTTATCAATTTGCATCGCTATTACCTATACCTAGCAGCGACACATAGAGCGATGCGTCGCTACTACTCTTATTTAGTAGCGACGCATAGCTCTATGCATCGCTACTACTTAATTTTTTTATATTTTTTTAATTTTTAAATACTTTTTTTCTCCCTCTCCTCTCTCTCCTCCTTCTCTCTCTCCTTCTTCTCTCTCTCCTCCCTCTCTCTCTCCTCCCTCCTCTCTCTCTCCCCCCTTTCTTTTTCATTTAATTTTTTATTTAAAACATA